>OZ036011.1:6880481-6925481 GCA_964035015.1 Corallium rubrum
GAAGCCAAAAGGCCAAACTTTTTTTTCGAGGCCAAGCAAGAAAAAAAGAAGCCAAAATCGAGTTATTTGGCCTCCAAGAGGCCAATCTGGCAACCCTGGTCAAGAACCATATTGTCCCCAGTGCCCCACAATCTTAACCGCGCAGGGTCCGTCCACACATATATACAAATAAATAAATAAATATTCAGATCACAGATTTTCGTTCGTCCACGCGTGTCGAGATTAGCACCCTCACCGGGCTCCGGGCCTTCGGCCCTACGCCCCGGGCTCGGGGATTAAAAAACCTGCAGGCAAAACAAGTCCGACTCTTTTCTCCCGCTTTTCCGCTCGCCCGCAAAAACTAGCGCTAAGAGGCGGACTTGGAGCAAGTCTACATTAGGCCATGTCCACATTAATCCGTTTTCAAACAAAAACGGAGCCTTTTTGATACGGTTAGGCCTTTGTCCACACTAATCCGGCGTCTTCGGCGACCGAAAATGGAGCGTTTCGAAAACGCTCTCCAGAGTGGAGACATTCGAAGACGCCGTTTTTCTGCACCAGTGTCGACGGCAAAAACGAAGCTTTCGGAAAACGATGATGTCACGATTATGTTATCTTGGTTTCAGTCACCTAAAATTATTCATTCATACCCCTGTAAATGATTCGAAAAAGATATTGTGGATGGAAAACTTTTGATACGTTTTCGATACGAGGTAACCGTTTTCGTTTGAAAACGGATTAGGGTGGACAATATTGACCTTAGATAGAATAAAACAATAAAGGGAATAATTTTAGCTGACTCGAGCAGGAATGGATTAATATTAGAAGTAATAGTGGGCATTTCACTCGATTACACAGCATGCTCTAGGGATTTTCGGTGAAGGAAAATTTGAGTGTAGAATATATACATTTAAGACCAAACCGGGACCAGTTGCGAAAATTGCAACTACACAGGCCGTCCGGCAGAAATTGAACCCACGACCTTGCGATACTAGGAGCAATGCTCTGACCACTGAGCCACGGAGGCCGTTGTCGAGAGCTTGATCGCGAGTTCTTTATACATTAAGGTGGTAATGCCAGGAGAGAATTGGGTTTATTAGAACTAATAGTGGGCATTGCAATCGAGTGAAATGCCCAATATCACTTCTAATAAACCCAATTCTCTCCTGGCATTACCACCTTAATGTATACAGAACTCGCGATCAAGCTCTCGGCAACGGCCTCCGTGGCTCAGTGGTCAGAGCATTGCCCATTAGAATCGCAAGGTCGTGGATTAATATTAGTTTGATAATATAGCTCCTACCAAGTAATTCTTCATCGAAGACATCATACTCTTGGCCTGATGATCCAAGCAAGGCTTCTCCATGTTTTAAAACATGAGTGATGTCAAACTGATCAAACATAAGAACATCCCTCTTACTACTGTCACTCCCATCTTCACTTGGTTCTTTCTCAGCTGAAGAAGGAATATTACATGAATAATTACAAGCTACTGAATAACTAATGAATGAACCATTTGTTTGAGATGGGGGTTAAACAACAGTACAGAACCCTACAGAGCTGTGCAGACAATACAATGCAATGCAATGCAATACAATGCAAGGCAATGCAAGGCAAGGCAAGGCAAGGCAAGGCAAGGCAAGGCAAGGCAAGGCAAGGCAAGGCAAGGCAAGGCAAGGCAAGGCAAGGCAAGGCAAGGCAAGGCAAGGCAAGGCAAGGCAAGGCAAGGCAAGGCAAGGCAAGGCAAGGCAAGGCAAGGCAAGGCAAGGCAAGGCAAGGCAAGGCAAGGCAAGGCAAGGCAAGGCAAGGCAAGGCAAGGCAAGGCAAGGCAAGGCAAGGCAAGGCAAGGCAATGCAATACAATACAATACATGGCAGTAGTACAATGTATACATAGCAATACTACAGTATATGGTAGTGGAGAAAGTACAGTCACTACAGTACTCAGTATGGTACAATACAGTACATGGCAGTGCAGACAGTAACTACACTACACTACACTACACTACACTACACTACACTACACTGCACTGCACTGCACTGCACTGCACTGCACTGCACTGCACTGCACTGCACTGCACTGCACTGCACTGCACTGCACTGCACTGCACTGCACTGCACTGCACTGCACTGCACTGCACTGCACTGCACTGCACTGCACTGCACTAAACTACTCAGTACAGTACAGTACAGTACAGTACAGTACAGTACAGTACAGTACAGTACAGTACAGTACAGTACAGTACAGTACAGTACAGTACCGTACCGTACCGTACCGTACCGTACCGTACCGTACCGTACCGTACCGTACCGTACCGTACCGTACCGTACCGTACCGTACCGTACCGTACCGTACCGTACCGTACCGTACCGTACCGTACCGTACCGTACCGTACCGTACCGTACAGTACAGTACAGTACAGTACAGTACAGTACAGTACAGTACAGTACAGTACAGTACAGTACAGTACAGTACAGTACAGTACAGTACAGTACAGTACAGTACAGTACAGTACAGTACAGTACAGTACAGTACAGTACAGTACAGTACAGTACAGTACAGTACAGTACAGACATTACAATGTAAATACAGTACAGAGCAGTGTAGACACTACAGTGTTGTACACAGTACAGTACAGTACAAGAAACTTATATTTAAACTTGAAGAATGACACTTAGAAGTCTAGCTACCACAAGATTGTATTGAGAACAATAAAACCAGTGCTCATACATTTTATAGTAAGTCCTGCTGGTTGCCAGTCTGGTACATTTGATGCAATAGCTTCTACAGCTTCTCCTGCAGCAATTCTTGTATCCCAATTGTTGCTTCTTAAATGCACATGAACCTGTGTGTACAAAAACCAGGAATTTCAAGATTGTAAAACAGTAGAGTACTGCACAAGGCAATGTTTTGGATATAGCAAGAAAAAAGTTAGTAAACTGCTGAAATTTTTGACAATAAAACACTTCATCATCTAATGCCACATGTCAAACTAACTAAATATATACAAGTTAAGAAATAAGTCAAGTCAAGTACATTTTAAATATAATATAATGCTTTAAATATCTTGAACTGTTTTTTAAATTATAACATAGGATACATTCTTTTACCCTATGATTTTATAAATAAAGACCTTTGAATTGAATTGAATTTCCCAT
Source organism: Corallium rubrum (assembly GCA_964035015.1). Lineage (NCBI taxonomy): Eukaryota > Metazoa > Cnidaria > Anthozoa > Scleralcyonacea > Coralliidae > Corallium > Corallium rubrum. Next base: position 6,883,619 of record OZ036011.1, read on the forward strand.
TAGGTTGTCCAAAATCAGCCACTTTGTAATTTTACTCTGTCTAATGCCAGACAATTATACTATATATACTATATGGAGGGAAAGGGTTATTCTTAGTTTATTCTGATTTAATTACATTTAAATAATTTTATTCTGATGAAGAGCTCTGCAGCCTCCAAATATGAGTATTTTATTTCAATTTTTTTTTCCAGTTTACTACATTTTCACTTTGCAATAATACTTCACCCTGTTTAGTAGATTTTTTAGTTCATGAGGATGAAGCTTCTGAACTTCTCCAAGTTGCTGTGCAGCAGTCCTCCTAATCACAGGAGTTGAACCAGTGTCTAACAGAAGCAACAAACGATCAAGTCTGAAAATAAAAAAACAAATGATTATTAACATACAGTACTGTACATCACACTGCAATTTTCAGTTGAGCTTAGACTCAGAAAGTTTTATTGAAAAGTTTGAATATTGGAACACATACGTTACCAGGGGCAATTTGACATGTCGTCAAGGGCAAATTTAAAAGTTGAGCAACACCTGAATTTCTATTGGTCAAAATGCACAAACATTCAAATTTCCCATGGGAAATGTGTCAAATTGTGAACTGATCAAACTTTCCAATAACACTTCCAGTCTCTAAACTCTTTTTTTTTTTTCCTTATTGGATGATTGATGTCATTTACCCAATATATATATATATATATATATTTGTTTTCAGCAAACCAAATATGGACAGTCTAAATTTGTTATGCAAAATTAACTAATGTTCAGGATTTGGCCATAAATCTTCAATAAATAATAATTTTAATTATTTTGAACTACAGTTGTAGCTGTTTTTACTAATTATCTAATTTTTAGTTAATTTTATTCTAGTTTATTTCAGTTAAGGCCATCTCTATTTTTAGTTTTGTTTCCCGTCTGGCAAGACATTCCAGAGTGGGTCAGTCGGTTGGAAAAAATAAAATAAAATCATAGAAAAAAAATAATAACAGCCTAGGAGGCTTGGTTACCAAGGAAGGCGTGGTTACTAAGTTATTTAAAAAATTTGCAAAATTATGCAAATATAGCGTCATTATACGCATTGCTAAACGCAAGAAAGTCCTCGTACCACCAAAACTGAAAGTTCTGGACGAAAACACAAGTCTTTACAGTGTTTTGGAGAATTTAGATGTGAAGATGTTTAAGAAGAAGAAGTTTAAGATTGTTAACCCAATCTGTGGCCTTTGCGCCAAAAATGGACTAAAGCCAGTCACATCTGCTCCAAAAGCTAGACTATAAATGAGAAATCTAAAAAGAAGTGACTTTTGGAAACACTGAAACACTGTCATTAGGTTGATTAACTTAATCAAACTTATATACAATCACATCTGCTAAATGAAACATCTAAATGGATGTGACTGTTAGAAACACTGAAACGCTGTCAATGAAAGTTGTTGTTAACGATTATCCTAATTAAGTGGTGCAGCATTTTGTTATTTTCGCCGTTATTTGTTAATAAAATTGTGAATATTAATTTTTTTATTTTTTTTTCAATATAGAGGCTTTGCATGCTGACGTGACCAATTTAGTTTTTTTTATATCTTGATAAAATCTCTTGAAAACGTTAAAATCTTAAAGAACATAGCAAGATAAACAATTTTATTTATTTTGAATTTTGCATAATTAATTTTTGAAGAAATTATGACGTATGCAAGTAATTAATTAAGAAAATTTACATAGCTTGTCATTCTCTTTGATTTTGATATAGATTTGTAATAAAATTGAAAAATGGTCTTTTTCGTTATTATCTTTTAGATTGGTAACTAATCAAGACCATTCAAATAAAAATCTCACGAATTTTTGAGATTTTAGTTATGGCAGCCATCTTGAAAGGCAGAAATTGCCTTTCAAGATGGCCACCATAACTGAAATTTAAAAAACTCATGAGATTTTTATTTGAATGGCCTTGATTAGTTACTAATCTCAAAGATAATAACGAAAACGACCATTTTTCAGTATTATTACAAGTCTATATCAAAATCAAAGAGAATGACAAGCTATGTAAATTTTCTGACGAATTATTTGCATACGTCATACTTTATTCAAAAATTAATTATGCAAAATTCAAAATAAGTAAAATTGTTTATCTTGCTATGTTCTTTAAGATTTTAACGTTCTCACGAGATTTTGTCAAGATTTAAAAATTTTTTACATTGGTCACGTCAGCATGCAAAGCCTCTATTGTAAAATTGGGGTCGGTCGGGTGACGGGAAACAAAACTAAAAATAGAGATGGCCTAACAGATTTCAATAAAACTATTTTCAAGTAAAATATTTTTATTTATTTATTTATTTGATTCGCCCAAAAGATATTAATGTTATACATTTAAACAACATAATTAAATAATTTATATTTTTAACAAATTAAGTATGTTCGTCTTTGTCAGCACAATGGATAGTAAAAAGACTTTTAGTAAAGAGTCCTTTTACAATCCATGGTCAGCACTTACAATTACAAATATCTACGACTCTATGTACGGTGCTATGGGGTATTAAAGTAGGAATTTCCGATTTGGGGAAGGGGAAAAAAAAGAATTATTATAATTTGTTATAATTTATTATTAAATAATAAAGTAAAGTTCCAAATATTTTATATTAGGTTTCTTACCTCGTTGTCATTGTTTAAATTGCTTTTCTTACTTCGTCTTCATGGAGCAAGATACCAGTAAATCGACATCTTGAAAAATTTCCATGTGAGACGCCATGTTGTTTTAGACTTGTCGTTCCCAGGAATTGGGAAGGCCGCGGTCAAATAAAATCAGCCGAGAAATCAAGGGCCTGGGAACGAGAATGACCTCAAAGAATGCTGGGACGTGACATTGCGTAATATTTGTGTCACCACTAAAAGGGATGTCTCAAAAGGAACTTTCCATTCTCGTCAAATGTACTTTTCCAAAAAGCTAGGCGGTAAATCAGAGTCCTGACTAAGGTTAAGGTTTTTGTTGTCGTTAGAGTATCCAGAAGGTTGCTAAAATCGTGAGATTGAAGCTTGACAACAAATTTGGAAAAAAACAAATTTTGTGACATATTTTGGAAAAGCCGCGGAAGGTCCTTTTGAGTTATGCCTTTTAGTGAATGACACAAGCATTGCGTAACATTGTATCAGTTTGTTTCGCAGAAAATATAAAGACTAAACAGTGTTCTAATAGTTCTAATTATTTAGGGAAACTGTTCAACACACACTGGAAACCTTTGTGAGGGATTTAAAACATTCGGGACATGATGAAGAGTTTGACAAAATCAAGAATGTGGAAGCGTTGTTTAGAAGTCTGGAAGATATCTCCGACATTTTGGAGAATACCTATGTATAGGACACGTATACGTACTACTCCTGGGATAACCATGGCAAGGTTTGTAAAATAACTAAGTTGTAAAATAACTAAGTTGTAAAATTTCTAAGTTTCTGATAACTCAGAAACGCAACTATTCCAAGTTATGGTCCCCTGGTAACTATAGAGCTACTGTTTGTCTGGAAGTGTTCATGGACACCGCTGCCAAACGTTTTGCGCATGCGCGACGTCCTAAAAAAAGAGCGGGAAAACACAATCTGTACCAGACCCACGCGTTCCCATACTCACACCTCGTGTGAATATGGGAACGCGTGGGTCTGGGTATGAGATTGGGGAAAACATTGAAATATTTGGACTGGTCCGAGAGTATGACACAAAAGTTAAAATTATAAGCATACTACCAAAAAGATAAGGTAGGTAATTTGTACATAGCTTCTTTGTCAATATTGTAACATATTCTGAATTTACCCCTTTGTAATTTTCTTTACCCTTTTTTTAAAACACAAATGAATAGTCGAGTCTTACTTAGTCTTCGCTGCCTGGTTGTTGTCGCCATGGCTTCTTTTGATGTTTATTCTAGCGAATTCATGCATGTGCAAATGTTTGGCAGCGGTGTTGTTCATATGGAGGTGGGATCACTCAGACCAAGTATGCCCATCACCTCCTTGGTACACTGAAAATACCATTTTCCGTGTACAGTACCCTTGGTCCCAGAGGTTCTATGCCACCTGCTCCCCCCCCTGAAATGCTGAAAGAGTGTATGGAGGAGATCCTGGGAATGAGGATGTCAGACCAAGTTATCCCTATCCCCCAAGTTATATGAATGGTTTATGATCTATTAACATTGAGATATCTCAGGGAATAGCGATATTAACCCTATTTGGAAAGTTTGCAAATTGACCACTGCAACCCACCAATGGTCTCCAACCAGAAGTACAATGTCCATATGAATGGGAGTGTGTTTGCTAGCTTATATACAAGCAGGCAACAACTCCAAACATTCATTGGCCATTTTGCCAGATATTCTAAACTTGTACCGAGGGTTAATCACTGGCCTATATATAGCTATACATGTACTTCCATCTTTCTGATCTTTGTTCATCGATCCTTTCTCTCATGGTAGTGACTGCTGACCTTATTTTGTCCAATATGTTTGACTGTGGGCTCAGACACACCTGTAGGCCGATCAATTCAGTTAAAAATGTATTAATGAGAAAAAAGTCAGTGGTTAATACCAGTATAAGTCAAAGGACCTATAAACCAACATTTTGAATCAGTCACCCTCTGTCAATCATTGATATAGGGCAACCCACCAGCCCAGTTATTTATAGATCAGGGGGTTAACCAATGCCAAGCATTGTCTACAATTATCTTGTAGCAATTATTCGACATACACTGCCAATCCTGGTCAGGATATAATTGTGAACAAACACTCTCCATCCTGGATTCACCATTTAAACAATGAAGGTTACACCGTGGTACCAAACGTCCTAACTCCTGAACAATGTGATCAAATCATCGACCAAGCATGGGATTGGCTGCAAGCGCTGGGGACTGGAATCCAGCGAGAGGATCCGACCACGTGGACCAACGACCGCTGGCCACAAAATTTCAACGGCATCATCCAGAGATATCGGATAGGCCACGCACCGTTTGCGTGGCGAGCGCGCACAAACAAGAACGTAATTGGCGTGTTTGAAGAAATCTGGCAAACAGAAGAGCTTTTGACGAGTTTTGACGCAATGACCATTCTTCGCCCAGCGGAACTGGTCGAAGGGGTACAAAAGGACTACACCCCCTGGTTTCACACAGATCAGAGTCCAAGAAAGAAAGGATTCCACTGCGTCCAGGGGGTGTTAAACTTAGAGGAAGTCTCCAGCGAAGATGCGTCGTTCGTTTGTTACCCCAAAAGCCACAAACTACACGAGGAACTATTTCAATACAACCAGGAAGACCCAGTAATCGATTATTACGCTTTATCCGAAGAAGATATCGCTTGGGTAGAACACGAAAAAGGTCTGCACCATCAACGCGTTACACCCGACAAAGGGAGTTTTGTCGCCTTCGATAGCCGACTACTGCACTGTAATTTTCCCGCCAACGTTCCACGCGATAATCCAAGATGGCGTTATGCGCTTTATATCTGTATGACGCCACGCGCGTGGGCTGACCGTAACACGTTGCGTGCTCGGGTGGATGCTTTTAATAAGCAGAGAATGACGACACACTGGCCGCATCACTTAGGGTTGTTTCCCGAAGATTCGGATGACATCAAAGTACCGAAGTTTCAGGTGGAGTTAAGTGATGTAATGAGAAGATTGGTGGGAGGTCAAGATTATAATGGAAAGGAAGAGAACTTCGACGATGTCGAGGGGGAGGGTGAAAGTGGGTTGAGTCCACATGAGCGCCCAGCACTTTAGAGTCTTGGGAACATTATGGATCAGACTTGGCTAAGGACGCAATTACTTGGTTATGAATTATTACTGAGTACGCTACCAACCGAATGGACACAAGGTTTCGCACTGGATAGACTTGTTTCATAATATAATGTGACTAGTATAATTAGGACAAGACAAAATAGGTTGAGATCATGAGGTGGGGTGACTGGGATGAGATGAGAAATGAAATGAGGTGAGGTGAGGTGAGGTGAGGTGAGGTGAGGTGAAGTGGTGAGGTGAGGTGATATGAGGTATTAAAGATGGGGTGAGGTGAGATGGGGTGATTGAGATGAGATGAGGTGAGATGAGGTGATATGAGGTATTAGTTTATTCATGCATATATATTAATTATCTTTGATGTGGGGTTATGTGCCGCGGTCAAGGGCGCAACCAGGATTTTTGAAAGGGGGGTCGTTTTTAGATAAAGTTACGACACAAATCTAGGGAAGTCCGGGGGCATAGCCCCGTGGGAAATTTGTGAACTTTGGATCTGTAAAATGGCATTTTCTGCATTGAGGACACTTTTGACCCACGTATAAAGGTTTTAAATCACATGATTTAGGTGTCAGAGAGAGTAGAAGTAATTTTTGACCTCCAAAATTTCCCTCGCACCCCCGACCCCCTCTCGTTGCGCGCCTGGCCGCGGTTAATATATAGGTTATTGACCTTGCATATTAAATGACCTACTAGATCGCTTTAAAACTACGTCTAGAATACTATTTTTTTTGGTAAATAACGAAAAATATCGTCTGTATCATGAATAAACTAAATCAGTTAGTTACCTCGAAGTCAGTAACTAAGCTAAAGTTAGTTGCCTTCAGGCCTCGGTAACTAACTAGCTTAGTAGTACCTTCTGGGTAATTAACTCTTATTTAAAGATGAGGTGAGATGAGGTGATTGAGATGAGGTATCAAAGGCACAGCGTCAGGTATTAAATTACCGCTTAATTAAAGTGCTTATGTCACAAAAAAAAAATTTTTAACTTTTGAGTAGAGGACAAAAAGTTAGTTAATAGGTTCTTTAACATTTTTCGGTTTTCTCTTTTCATTCGCGAGATATGCGGCTCTAAACAGCAATTTTCGTGAAAATGTCGCGTATCAACAAGAGTCTGGGACGAGCGTGGTGTGACGTAGCTTGAGGGATTTTGCTGTCTTCTCAATAGCTTTTTAGTACTCCTTCACATGTGAATTCGAACCTCCGTCCCTTAAGCTACGTCACACGGCTGTCGCCCCAGACCCTTTTACGTCTTTTTCTCGGGCGCGACAATTTTTTGCTAAAAGCCAATTTTTCAAGGTTTAGAGCCGCATATCTCGCGAATGAAAAGAGAAAACCGAAAAATGTTAAAGAACCTATTAACTAACTTTTTGTCCTCTACTCAAAAGTCAAAAAAATTTTTTTGTGACATAAGCACTTTAATAGTTTTGCGCAAGACAAAAATTATATTTGTGTGCAAAGGAAACGTTAAAAGAGTAAGTCATTAGTGCATGCGTTTTCTTACGGACTATTTAGTCCAAGTTTTGACGTGTGATATTCACCATAATTTTAATCGTGTGAACTTGAGTTTTTCAAGTTTGCGTCACGGTGACACTGTGCCATTAAAGATGAGGTGAGATAAGGGCAACAGATGAGCCAGGCGGGAATCGTAGACAAATGATAAAAATATAAAACACAAATGTAAGGCATTGTAAAAGTATAATAAAATGTATTAAGGTTCTGACGTTTCGTTGCTTACCTTACTGGTAAGAAGCATGTCAGTCCTTCTACCAGTATCTTAATTATATCACACCATTGTGACACTGGTCATCCAGTTTCATCTGATGATTTTACTATCTTATCTTCATGTTCTTCCCCTTCTGAACTTCTTGTCAGAGAAAGTCTTTCACATAAAAAGGGGATATTACACGGTGGCGAGAAGATATGAATTTTATGATGAATTTTATGTTCGAGTGGTTTTAATTCGTAAATTTAAGGTGGCTCCATACAGTTTCTCGAAAAATGGGAAAAAAAGACGCGATTAAGCAATTCGGAAAAAGAATAAAACTAACTGTTATGCATAGTTAAACAGTCTGATAATCAAAAACTGCTACCAAATAAATAGCAACAGTTGTTGCTATGGCAACAATGACGTTTCAAAATGGCTGCCAATTACCCTTCAAACTAATTTAATTCGGAAAAAACTGGTGACCCTCAATTTTTATTTCATTAAAACTTTCCTTGAAGTATGAGTAATCAATAGGCCGATTTAAAAAAAATTCGGTAGAACGAAATTTTTTAAAAATTAACAAACATGATTTTTCCGAAGAAAAAAAATTATTCGTTCTACAGAATTTTTTTAAAATCGGCCTATTGATTACTCATACTTCAAGAAAAGTTTTAATGAATAAAACAATTGGGGGTCACCAAAATTTTTTTCAAATTAAATTAGTTTGAAGGGTAATTGGCAGCCATTTTGAAACGTCATTGTTGCCATAGAAACAACTGTTGGTATTTATTTGGTAACAGTTTTTGATTGTCAGACTGTTTAATTATGCATAACATTTAGTTTTATTCTTTTTTGGAATTGTTTATGTGCGTGTTTTGGACTCACAAACTTGTATTTTCCATTTTTCAAAAAACTGTATGGAGCCACCTTAACCCGTCTCTCAATGCCAATATTAGAGAGCTTAAGCATATTAGGCGTTTTTGAGACACGGACGGTGACCGGAAGAATAGGAATACAATACAGAACTACTGAACCGCGTATTCTTTGAAAAGACTTTTCTACCCAAAACAACGATTACAGGCTTGACGTTCTAGAAGTTCCCGTCGTCTCAAGAACGAAAATGCTCTCAATGACGTCTTGTGTAGAACGACGACGGCGTTCACTTTGCTCTTGGAATTTTAAATTGCTCATTATCATTGTGGCTCTAAAACGTCTGTTGCTTAAGCTCTCTAATGGCTCTTTGATTTGACCGTTTCTCACCTCATTTTATCTCACCTCACTTTCTTTTCCTGCATGTAAATAACTTATATGTATATACCGTAATTATGGACACCTATATCATTCAGTCTGATGATGTTGCGCTAAGCGACGAAACGTTAGAACCTTGATCAATTTTATTATATTTTTACAATGCCTTACATTCGTTTTTTATGCTGGGCTTTAAGTTTTATCATTCTTCTATGAGGTGAGATGAAATGAGGTGACTGAGATGTGAGGTGAGATGAGGTATTAAAAATGACGTGAGGTGCAAGGAGAGGAGAAATGGGATGAGATGGGATGCATTGAGAATGAAGTGAAATGAAATAAGATGAGAACGAGATAGTTAATATAAAATCTTAATTTTAATAGAGTATCATTCTTTCATTAACGAGTTTAACTGTTTCTTTACTCGATTAAATAAAATTACAGTACAACCGAAAAAAGATGGCGGCGGTACATTTAACCACAATGCTTTGCGACCTCAAATCAGCTCAAATAACAACTAAACATTGTTTATCATGCTAAGATGGATTAAGTAAGCAAGAACTTCATTCCTACCAAAGTTGATCGTTTTAAAACCATATCGTCCAATAATTCTGCAAGAAACAATATTTACTGCACGCAAAGGATTGTGATTAAATGTACAAGTCGCCATCTTTTTCGGTACGGTCAATTAACAAGTTCATTACAATTGTTTCTATTTATTATTAAATTTACATTGCATATAAATCTAAACTTTGGTATAATTAAAACTAGTTACATAATTATAAATGTCAAAAGTGGGCTATCTATGGCACACACCTTTCCAGATGCACTTTTCCAGTAAGCGTAAAATATCGCGCGCTTGACTAGTGTTCTTTTGTTTTGTGAGTTTCCACGTGGAACAAAACAGAACTATTCAATTTCAGGGGGTGTTAAAGTGTCTGTGAAGTGAAAAATACGTTGGCATTTTTGTTGATTTATTGTACAGAGGAGCATGGCAGGAGCACTCACCAAAAATTTCAAGAGAATCTGATGCGTAGTTTTCGCGCTATCAACTCTCAAAATTTGCCGTGGATAGTTCGTTTTGGGGAAATTTGGGCTTCTTGGTAACAATGCCGTATGACGTACGCAGATGGATCATTAATAGTGAAATATATTGTTCTTATGCATAGTTGTCCATCTGCGTACGTCATAAGCATTGTTACCGAAAGCCCAATTTTTCTCCGAGAACGAACTAGCCACGGCAAACTTTGAGAGTTAATAGCACGAAAACTACGCATCAGATTCTCTTGAAATTTTCAGTGAGTGCTCCTGCCATGCTCCTCTGTACAATAAAACAACAAAAATGCCAACGAATTTTTCATTTCATAGACACTTTAAGGTGTTTACATGAGGCTGGCCTGAACTCGGACCTGCGTGAATTTTGCATTTCGGTTTTTGTTTACAGGAGGCTGGCCTTGAAACTATATAGACTTGGTTTCGCTGTTACTTCAAGATTTGTGTCAATTGCCTTACAGCTCGTGGCCTCAGGATCGAGAATCATTATTTTATGTGGATTTGACACCAATCTCATTTAAAACAACGTATTGAGTTTGAGAGGTGAAAGTGCTTCAGTTCGGTCTAGCAGGCGACCTGAGATTAGCCCGGCGTGGAGTGGATCACAGGCCGGACTCATGAAAACGTTCTATAGTAAAGACGAGTCGCTACATACAACCAAGTCGAAGTCAGTCTAGCCTGAACTCGTGCCGACCTCATGTAAACACCCCCTCAATGGTGTAGTGTGTGGAGCGGAGTGGGGTGGGGGGAGGTTAAAATTTTACGTTAATTTGGGCAGGCCCTGTAGCCTAGCTAGCCTGCGTGCAGACGCTTGTAAGGTAGCCCCTTGGTCCGTCACGCTACAACAGATTGATATGATAGAACGTATGTGTGTATCTTCAACACACATACGTTCTACACTGGTGCGTTGCATGCCATTTGTAAGAAACAGACACCTGCCAAGCTCGTGACGCTTAGGACGCTCAGGGACGCTATATTTTTCTGAACAGACCTGACATCAGGCGCAATAGAAACTGTGCGTCTTTCCGCGTTTATATATTGTGTCCAATCTCGGGCCCAGAACTACGCAAAGAATCGCGACCGCAAGGAACACTGGCATGGATACGGAATTGGCTAGTGCATAATATATACCTGCCGGCAAGTTTCTAAGCCTTTCGTTTACGCCATGAGCTTGGCCGCGTAGTCGGTTTGGGTTTTTGGGAAGACTGGGGAGAGGCTGGAAACGAGAAGGCCTAGCAACATTCGCAAAAAGTTCCTGCCCAGAATCGTTCTGGCCCTTCGAGTGTTCCTGGGATCTAGCGTAACGACAGTATATTATATAAAAAGCATAAGGATGTCTGCGAAGATTTTACCAAAGATCTTGGCGATCGAAAGAAGGAAATTATGGAATATTTTCCAATTGGAGATCGAAATGAAAATTTAACTTTCAACTTTTGGCGGTTGCAGAAGGAAAGCTAGTTATAAGAAAGCTAGGCCAGTAAACCTTCGTCGATCAGAGGTGAGTAGGCTTGTATTATTTTATGCAGATGGAAATAGTAAGTGTCAGGAAACACTTAGGACGTCATAACATCACAATTCTTCATCAATAAACAACTGAGCAGTAAAGTGAAAGTGTTTACGAATTTTGCTAGGCCTTCCCCAGCGGAATCGTTCGCATCACTTCCGAAACGTGTCAACAGAGGACGGCAGCCCCCCCTGTTAAAGTTCCAGAACTACACTGCTGTTCAATTTGCTTAATAAAAAAGTCGAGCGCGCTACAGTACGTTTTACGCCTAATGGAAATCCATCTTATTAAAGGTGTATTTTTACCCATCGTGCTTTGCCAGCATAAGAATGACGCCATCTGTAAATATAGCCCTGTGATACACTCACTCGTCTTCATAGCCTTTTTGACCTCTGGCGAAATTCAGGAAAATTTGTTCTAGGGTGGTCTGAGTGACGGCGTAGTTTCCAATGCTGCCCGCTTCGTGGGCGTCTTCTAGTATGGCAAACATGATAGACCACGATTTATTGGTGCTGTGCAGATGGTAATTGAGGAGGCCATTGTGCTCGTCCCGTAAGACACTGCCGGGAAACGTATTCTGGACGAAATGCTTCAAGGATGAAGTATCTGTCGGATTTTCCGAATTCTCTGGGACATTGACAAGTAGGGTAAAACCCTGGACGAATTTGTTTTTCAAATGTTGCGGACTGCCAAGGCATCGGAATTTTCCATTCACCATAATCGCGAGACGAGTGCACAACGCTTCGCATTCCTCCATGCTGTGTGACGTGATCACCAGGCAACGACCTTCGGCACGAACTCGGCATAGCGCGTTCCATAGCAGTCGCCTAGCAACTGGATCCATGCCGGTTGTTGGTTCGTCCAGGAAGACTACTAGAGGATCTCCAACGAGAGCTATGGCAGCACTCAGTTTACGCTTGTTACCGCCACTAAAATAGAGAGCGTAAAATGTTATTGGTGAATGGAAGGCAGAGGAGGGTTTAGACAGAAGGGTGCGGTTGTAATAGGCGTACCGTCATTGGAGATAGTGGAAGTTTATCAGTCATTATTATGCGCTGCTGCGATGTGTTGTGGAGTGATGTTGTCTTGTGCGGTGTTGTCTACTGTCTACTGTCTACTGTCTACTGTCTACTGTCTACTGTCTAGTCTAGTCTAGTCTAGTCTAGTCTAGTCTAGTCTAGTCCAGTTCAGTCCAGGCTAGTCTAGTGCAGTGCGGTGCGGCGCGGCGCGGCGTAGTGTTTGATGTAATGAAGTGCAGTGAGGTGAAATGAGGTGAAGTGAAGTGAAGTGAGGTGAAGTGAAGTGAAGTGAAGTGAAGTGAAGTGAAGTGAAGTGAAGTGAAGTGAAGTGAAGTGAAGTGAAGTGAAGTGAAGTGAAGTGAAGTGAAGTGAGGTGAGGTGAGGTGAGGTGAGGTGAGGTGAGGTGAGGTGAGGTGAGGTGAGGTGAGGTGAAGTGAAGTGAAGTGAAGTGAGGTGAAGTGAGGTGAGGTGAGGTGAAGTGAAGTGAAGTGAAGTGAAGTGCAGTAGAATTTTGTGCAGTGTAACCTTAATAACGTTGTGTCGCGCTTGTGTTGTTTTTTCATAGCGCACGAGGGCAAACAGTAGTTTCGTTCCATTCCTAGTTCACCATAGCTTACCTGTAAGTCTTTGTCAGTTTGTCGGCATGTTCCGTGAGCAACACAGAATGCATCAATTCGTTGATTAAAGGATCTATGTTTTCTGAAATGACTCCCCGTAAAGCTGCGTACATTCGCAACATCTCCCGACCCGTCATCATATCAATCAATGCATCAAATTGCGGACAATAACCAGTTCTCTGCCGTACCTATAACCAGAGAAAAAACATATGAAAATACTTTCTTATATGACTAAACCAGTTTTCAATGCCAGGAGTGACCCGCACGCAAGTTTTGGCGGGAAACTTTCTAAGTTGATTTGAATGAAAATAAAAGAGAATTGGCCATTGAAAATTTTTAACAATACGTCGTGGAACATTATACACTTGTTGACTGGCGCCGAGGGAAACATTATACACTTGTTGACTGGCGCCGAGGGAAACATCGAGTTTTACGGACCCGAAGGCTTCAATGTCACCCGAGGGCTTTAGCCCGAGGGTGACATTGAAGCCTGAGGGACCGTAAAACTCGATGTTTCTCGAGGCAAAAGTCAACAAGCGTTTTGTTATATACCAAAGACTTTTAAAACACAAAATACCAAGTTGACTCGAAACTTACAAAAGGCAAAAAGACTTACCAAAATACTGTGACTTTGTCTTCGTAATTTCAATTCAACTAAACAAATACACCAGACTCAACAAGTACAAAGAGCAGCTGTAAATTTATCCAGGTTTTCTTCAGACCGTCTTTGAAGAGATGTATAGATATATTTTCCTTTGGAAAATGGACTATTTCGTACCAAACAAGCTCGAAACAGCTCTTGTTTTCAAAATGTTCCGAAAAGTCCAAAGTTCTTGATCTGATGCAATAATCATTGTGTATTCACGTGAACAACGCATGATTAAAGCTGACGTCAGAGGGAAACATTGCACTGTTTCCCTCTTCGTTGTGACGTCAGAGGGAAACAGTGCAATGTTTCCCTCGGCAGAAAGAAACATTGAGTTTGTTGAACAACACGTGACCATGATTTGACCAATAGGGTTTCATCTTTGGCAAACGAAAGTCTTTGGTATATAACAATATACACTTGTTGACTGGCGCCGAGGGAAACATCGAGTTTTACGGACCCGAAGGCTTCAATGTCACCCGAAGGCTTTAGCCCGAGGGTGACATTGAAGCCTGAGGGGCCGTAAAACTCAATGTTTCTCGAGGCAAAAGTCAACAAGCGTTTTGTCATATACCAAAGACTTTTAAAATACAAAATACCAAGTTGACTCGAAACTTGCAAAAGGAAAAAAGACTTACCAAAACACTTTGACTTTGTCTTCGTAATTTCAATTCAACTAAACAAATACACCAGACTCGACCAACAAGTACAAAGAACAGCTTTAAATTTATCCAGGTTTTCTTCTGACCTTATTTGAAGATATGTATAGATATTCTTTCCTTTGGAAAATGGACTATTTCGTACCAAACAAGCTCGAAACAGCTCTTGTTTTCAAAATGTTCCGAAGAGTCCAAAGTTCTTGATCTGATGCAATATGATATGATGCAATAATCATTGTGTATTCACGTGAACAACGCATGATTCAAGCTGACGTCAGAGGGAAAGATTGCACTGTTTCCTTCTTCATTGTTGACGTCAGAGGGAAACAGTGCAATGTTTCCCTCGGCAGAAACAAACATTGAGTTTGTTGAACAACACGTGACCATGATTTGACCAATAGGATTTCATTATTGGCAAACGAAAGTCTTTGGTATATAACAATAGTGTTTCTTTTTATAAAAGCTAGTTATTTAAATGCGCGAAGAACGAATTCTTACAGCGCCTATGAAACGTCAAAATTAAGTCAGTCTTATTTGAAAGAACACTTAAAATGATAGAGTAACATCTTTTGAAGTTTTTCGTTTCCTTGCTTCGTTCTTGAGATATTCAGTTTGTACGATATGCAAATTAAACATTTTAACGTCACATGTGCATAATGAGTTATTGAAAAACGTTATATATCTTTGCTATCATCAAACCAAAATAATTCGAGGGAAGTATGTGCGTGTGTTTCGCCAAGAACACTAAACATCTAGATTGTCAATTTGTATTTAACAATAGCAAAGATATATAACGTTTTTCGACAACTCATTATGCACGTGTGACGTTGTGACATTTACATGAAACAGACTGAAATATCTCAAGAACAAAGCAAGAAAACGAAAAACTGCAAAATATGTTACTCTATCATTTTAAGTGTTCTTTCAAATAAGACAAACGTTTCATGGGTTTGTTTCATGGGCACTTTAACAGGTGTAAAGATGAAACGAAACGAACAAGCTCAGAAGTAAGGTAAACACGATGTTTATGAGGAGCGGGGGGGGGGGGGGGGGTATTACCTGATTTAGATCAGTTCGGATGTCGTGAGAATCCACAAAAGCAGTACCAGACGATGGCATTTCATCTCCAGTCAACATCTTAAACGTTGTAGTCTTGCCCGCACCATTCACACCCAGCAAACCAAAACATTCTCCAAGTGGGACGCCCAGACTAATGCGATCAACTGCAGGGAAAACAGGACGGCCTGAAAAATCGAGAAAATTCGTGAGTGAGCAGCTTGCTCAACTACGCCGTACAGTGCAGTATACAGTGATAATATATTACATTACGGCACAGTACAGTACAGTACAGTACAGTACAGTACAGTACAGTACAGTACAGTACAGTACAGTACAGTACAGTACAGTACAGTACAGTACAGTACAGTACAGTGCAGTGCAGTACAGTACAGTACAGAGCAGTACAGTACAGTACAGTACAGTACAGTACAGTACAGTACAGTACAGTACAGTACAGTACAGTACAGTACAGTACAGTACAGTACAGTACAGAGCAGTGCAGTACAGTGCAGTGCAGTGCAGTACAGTACACAAGACACTACAGTACAGTACAGTACAGTACGGTGCGGTGCGGTGCGGTGCGGTGCGGTGCGGTGCGGTGCGGTGCGGTGCGGTGCGGTGCGGTGCGGTGCGGTGCGGTGCGGTGCGGTGCGGTGCGGTGCGGTGCAGTACAGTACAGAGCAGTACAGAGCAGTGCAGTGCAGTACAGTGCAGTGCAGTACAGTACACAAGACACTACAGTACATTACGGTACGGTACGGCACGGTACGGTACAATACAGTACAATACAGTACAGTACAGTTACAGTACAGTACAGTACAGTACAGTACAGTACAGTACAGTACAGTACAGTACAGTACAGTACAGTACAGTACAGTACAGTACAGTACAGTACAGTACAGTACAGTACAGTGCAGTACGGTACAGTGCAGTACGGTACAGTGCAGTACAGTACAGAGCAGTACAGAGCAGTGCAGTGCAGTACAGTGCAGTGCAGTACAGTACACAAGACACTACAGTACATTACGGTACGGTACGGCACGGTACGGTACAATACAGTACAATACAGTACAGTACAGTTACAGTACAGTACAGTACAGTACAGTACAGTACAGTACAGTACAGTACAGTACAGTGCAGAGCAGTACAATGCAGTGCGGTACAGTGCGGTGCAGTGCGGTGCAGTGCGGTGCGGTGCAGAGCGGTGCAGAGCGGTGCAGTGCGGTGCAGTGCGGTGCAGTGCAGTACACAAGACACTACAGTACATTACGGTACAGTACAGTACAGTACAGTACAGTACAGTACAGTACAGTACAGTACAGTACAGTACAGTACAGTACAGTACAGTACAGTACAGTACAGTACAGTACAGTACAGTACAGTACAGTACAGTACAGTACAGTACAGTACAGTACAGTACAGTACAGTACAGTACAAAAACAGAACGTACCAGGCACTTTAAAGGTTTTCGTTAAATCTTCAATCACCAACACATCTCCATTATAGTCGTTCTCCAGCACACGTCGCTTTTCCGCCAGAACATCGGAATCCTCTAATTCAACATCCTGGTGCACGGAATCGAATGGATCGAGACGGCGGCGATGCGTCAGGCCCGCCAAGCGTCTGAAAACACCGTAGTCAATACAGAGTACCAACATCATGAACAACAAACCTTCGATAGGCAGAATTAAAACAAATCGACCAACACCAGGCGTGGCCCAGGCCAGGTAGTTCTTTTGAAAGAGGGGCTTTGACGTATCCACAAGTTTGAAAAGTGACACGCAGGTTTGATATGACAGACCGCGTTTCTCACACGCTTCAATGTACTCGTTATAGAGACGAAGGTTATTGTAGTTGGTAAATATGTTGGAAAAGGTCTGCCCCAGCGAATAGTTTGGTAGGAAAAGAAATATCCAGTTCAGAACGTCTGAGGTACTTTGATACTTGAGAACGTCTAGGATGTAGACGACTAATAGAGCGACCAGGCCTGTGACGATGTTCAGTAAGGTTAGGCGAATGTAAGCTTTAGACGCGATTTTGAACAAGAACGAGAATAGATACATGAACGGGATGATTGCGAAGCCGTAGAAGATCAGGACTAGGAACACAATGCCGAGACGATCACCTGAATGGAAATAGAAAATTAGTGAACGGAGGAAGGAAGGAAGGAAAGAAGGAAGGAAGGAAGGAAGGGAAGGAGGAAGGGAGGGAAGGAGGAAGGGAGGGAGGGAGGGAGGGAGGGAGGGAGGGAGGGAGGGAGGGAGGGAGGGAGGGAGGGAGGGAGGAAGGAGGGAAGGAAGGAAGGAGGGAAGGAAGGAAGGAAGGAAGGAAGGAAGGAAGGAAGGAAGGAAGGAAGGGAGAGAAGGGAAGGAAGGGAAAGAAAGAAAGAAAGAAAGAAAGAAAGAAAGAAAGAAAGAAAGAAAGAAAGAAAGAAAGAAAGAAAGAAAGAAAGAAAGAAAGAAAGAAAGAAAGAAAGAAAGAAAGAAAGAAAGAAAGAAAGAAAGAAAGAAAGAAAGAACGAACGAACGAACGAACGAACGAACGAACGAACGAACGAACGAACGAACGAACGAACGAACGAAAGAAAGAAAGAAAGAAAGAAAGAAAGAAAGAAAGAAAGAAAGAAAGAAAGAAAGAAAGAGAAGAGGGAAGGAAGAAAGGAAGGAAAGGAAGGAAGGAAGGAAGGAAGGAAGGAAGGAAGGAAGGAAGGAAGGAACATTTTCTGAGTTTTCTAGCTTGACAAACGTCTACCAAACGTCTGTCAGGACAATACAATACCTGTATAAGCAGGAACATTAAAACAGACAAACAGAATGATTATACAGATGCAAGGCAACGTAAAATTGATAAGATCCCAGGCCCACGAAGCTGTCCAGTAGCTCAAAGGATCCACGCCACTGACAAATTGGACATGCTTTGCACCATTGTTTCGCTCGTGAACAACAAATACGACAAAACTGGAAGCCAGAAATGCCATTCCAAAGAGAAGATTGAACGCCACGTTCAAACCAACGCCATTACTAGATGTAAAGAAGAAAGACATTAATGAATGGATGAAAAAGAAAAGAAGGAAATAAGGAAGGAAGGAAGGAAGGAAGGAAGGAAGGAAGGAAGGAAGGAAGGAAGGAAGGAAGGAAGGAAGGAAGGAAGGAAGGAAGGAAGGAAGGAGAAGGGAGGGGGAGGAAAGAAGGAAAGAGGGATGGGGGAGAGAAGGAAGAAGAGAGGTAGGGAGGAAAGGAAAAATAGAAATGTAGATGGAAGGGAAGAGAAAGGAGTAGAATATGAGAATAAAGCATTCATGAAGACAATCCAGGCTATGAAATACGTAAACAACTTGGCTAAATCATACCTGGTTAAATCGTCCGATTTTTGTTTCAATGTTCGTGGTAAAGGATGGTTTATGGCAGTAATATGCATGCTGGTGTTGCCCGTAACGTTCTTCAATATTGCATTGTTCACGGCATTTAATGACACTGCAATGGCGTGGTAAGCCTGATCGTTGAACCAAGCCTTTGCTCTCACTAGAGAGATAAATAATGAGCATGATAATGATGACGATGTTGTTGATGATAATGATGATGTTGTTGATGACGATGATAATGATAATGACGATGATGATGACGATGATTATGATGATGATGATGATTATGATGATGATGATGATTATGATGATGATGGTAATGATGATAGTAATGATTTTGTTGATGATAATGATGTTGATGATGATGATGATAGTGATGATAGTGATAATGATGATGATGATGATGATGATGGTGATGATGATGATGATGATGATAGTGATGATAGTGATGATAATGAAAATGATGATAATGATGATGATGATGACAATAACAAGGATGCATTATGATGATGATGATAATGATGATGATGATGACAATAACAAGGATGCATTATGATGATGATGATGATGATGATGACAATAACAAGGATGCATTATGATGACGATGATGATAATAATGATGATTGGTGATGATAATCACGATGATAATCACGATGATTCGACATTCTGCGATATATAAAATCATTATCTACAACATCAAAAACGTTTAACTCACAATAATTAATCCAAGGCCAATACTCACCGTTGACAACAAGGATGTATTATGATGATGATGATAATAATGATAATCATTGATGATGATAATGATGATGATAATGATTATGATAATAATGAAGATAACGATGATGACGACGACGATTATGATGAGGGTAATGATGATGATAATGATAATGATTTTGTTGAAGATTGATGATGATGATGATGATGATAGTGATGATGATAATGTTGATAATGATGATAGTGATAATGATGATGATGATGGTGATGATGATGATGATGATGATGATGATGATGATGATGATGATGATGATGATAGTGATGATAGTGATGATGATAATGAAAATGATAATAATGATGATGATGATGATGACAATAACAAGGATGCATTATGATGACGATGATGACAATAATAATGATGATGATAATCATGATTCGACATTCTGCGATATATAAAATCATTATCTACAACATCAAAAATGTTTAATTCCTACGTCTCACGATAATTAATCCAAGGACAATACGCACCGTTGCTTTCATCCCCTTCAAATGTGGCTGCCACCAAGCAATGTCTGTTAAAAGATCCAAGTTTCTTCCCGCCAGACTTATCCAAAATATATCTTGTGGCATTTCCGTCGCTGTAATCATGGATGTCATTAATGTATTTTGTTTTCGTTTCATGGTTGGCGAAATGTTTGTACATGTTAGCTAAGGATTTACTTGCACTTAAAAACAAATAAAAGAAAAATGAAGTTGGGTTTAGTACACTAAAAGTGTAAAAAAGTAAAGTGCTGTGTACACAGCCAGAAATCTCACAGACTTGTTAAAACCTGCAGGATTTTCGGGCGTTACAAGCTGTTGACAAGCAAAGTCGGGCTGGCCCTATGTGCCATTGGCACAATGGCACATGCGCCCCCTTAGGATGCCGTTACTGCGCCCTTCTCCCGTTGTATATTATATTTGATATGTAGTGCAATTCCTATTCAAAAAAACGATTTTGGATTTATAGCCGTTTTACGTTTTAATCAGTATAGTATATTACGATTAAATAGGGACCTTAAGATGCAAGGACGACGACGGCGGTTAAAAAGCAATTCAAATTTTACCGTTAAAAAGAAGTCACAGTTAACTATTGTATTCAGTACTTCAAGCTTGTTTTATAATTTTCAAAGTGTTAAAACCGTTGCAGTGTCTATGTTAAGGCAATCTCAGACAACGGTTCTCATCACCCCACGAGTCAACGTCGTTCTGAAGACGTGAAAATGCTCTGAGTGGCGTTGTATACAGAGCGAGGACGGTGTTCAGATTACTATTGGGACTAAAAATTATTCATTATCTTTGTTTTGAAAGAAGAATGGCTTTGTTTGAAGGACGTCGTCCTCGAAGTTGCCGTCGTAGATCTTAAGGTCCCTAATAACATTTTAGTACGCTTCACGCAGCTGACAGCCTGAATGAAGTAGTCACCTAATTAATGGTACATGGACAAATCAACTCACATTGTGTGTATGACGACATGTCATGATGTATGCCTTGCATGTTATAGTGTATTCCTATATGAAATGAGTATATTTGAATATTTTGTTTGGTATATTATATGCTTCAAAACTCTTTCAAATCCCCCTCAAAATGCAGGAAATGCTATTTCAGAGACTCTAAAGTTCAAAACATTTTCCGGGGGAGCATGCCCCCGGACCCTCTTAGAAGCTCCCCGCGCCTTCGGCGCTCCTTGCTCCATGCACACGTAGTAAGTATTGTCTGTCCTCCCCCCCCCCCCCCTTCCCCCCTTATTAAATATTCTGAAAGAAACCCTGACGGCGCCCCTCTCCCTAATGGCACCGCCCCTCTCCCTAATGGCACCGCCCCTCTCCCTAATGGCACCGCCCCTCTCCCTAATGGCACCGCCCCTCTCCCTAATGGCACCGCCCCTCTCCCTAATGGCACCGCCCCCTCTCCCTAATGGCACCGCCCCTCTCCCTAATGGCACCGCCCCTCTCCCTAATGGCACCAACCCTCTCCCTAATGGCACCGCCCCTCTCCCTAATGGCACCAACCCTCTCCCTAATGGCACCAACCCTCTCCCTAATGGCACCGCCCCTCTCCCTAATGGCACCGCCCCTCTCCCTAATGGCACCGCCCCTCTCCCTAATGGCACCGCCCTTCTCCCTAATGGCACCGCCCCTCTCCCTAATGGCACCGCCCCTCTCCCTAATGGCACCGCCCCTCTCCCTACTGGCACCGTCCCTACACACGTAAAAATCTCACAGCTTGTCAACAGGATGTGTTCGCAACAGGCTTGTAGCAAGGCTGGGAACAAGTTGTAACAATGCTGTTCATTCAAGAAGCTGCTACAACCTTGTTAGCATCAATCTGTTAACAACTTGTTGAGTGCAGGAACAACTTGTTATCAGACTGTTGGAGTCATCAGCCTTGTCACAAGTTGTCAACAACCTGTTACAGACATGTTAACAGACTGGGACAGCCAGTGCGAACACATGACGGTGACAGCCTGTTGAACAGCCTTGTAACAACTTGCTTGCAGGTATGTAACAGCTTGTGCGTTTTTACGTGTGTAATACGAAGCCAGTCCGACTCTGTTGACAAGTTGCAACAAGCCTGTTGATTTCATCATGCTCTAACAGACCTGTTACAATATGTTGGCCGCAGAGCTGTAACAAGTTGTTAGGACAAGTTGTAACAGACCTGCTGAGAACATGGAATATCAGATCTGATAGAACAACTTGTAGCAAGTCTGATGAAGCCAACAAGGTTGTTCCAACTTGTTCCAACAGGCTTGTCGTAAGATGTTATTGCCAAGCTTGCACCAAGTTGACGACAATTTGCGACGGACTTGTTATTAACAACCCGTGTTTCGTTTGTCACAACAAATTGGAACACGTCTGCAGTAGTAACGAAACACTGACGTTTCAAACGGAACCCTTCGTGGCCTTTTGTTCTGATGAAGTGTTCCACTCGAAACGTCAGTATTTCGTTGCTAAAAGTCTTAGCAGTCACCACCTTTTCACATTGCTTCAGTTAACAAATAAAACATAAAGCTCCGTGCATATTGACGTCATTTGAACACGAAAGAAGTTGAGTAGAGAGAAAGAAGTTGCCTTTACACTTCTTTCGTGTTCAAATCACGTCAAATGTGTTTTATTTGTTTTATAAAATAAGAAGAGGAAAAATCAAATTAAAAGTGAGGTAGTTTAGGAATTTGGCGGGCTTTTCCGGCCTGCTGACGCCATTCTACGTCATTCATGATCTATGTTCTCTTATAAATGCACGGAGCCCAGCCAATCAGAGCGTGCGTAGAGGGCACCTTATTTTATAATACACTATGACAGTGGTAGTGACAGGGTTGGTTTGCATGGGGTGGAGTAACGTGACGTAAAGTGAAGTGAAGTGGAGTGGAGTGAAGTGAAGTGAAGTGAAGTGAAGTGAAGTGAAGTGAAGTGAAGTGAAGTGAAGTGAAGTGAAGTGAAGTGTGGTGTGGTGTGGTGTGGTGTGGTGTGGTGTGGTGTAGTGTAGTGTAGTGAAGTGAAGTGAAGTGAAGTGACGTAAAGTGAAGTGAAGGCCATGAAACGTTGTTTACCTAGAAGGATCATGCTCTGTCGCATAAGGAACATCATTTCTGCCAAACATGGCCGTCGAAAGCACCCTAGGTGGAGAATCTACAGGTTTGGGGATAGTCTCCGCAGCGATGAGCGCAAACAACGTGAAAATGAGCGGCATGAGCAACTGAGAGACAATGGCAATCTTGTTCCGTCGTGAATGAAGATATCGCTTCTTGAACATGGCCGACCAACGTTGGCACCACAACCACAGCCCTGTATTGAGAACAAGCAAGGACCCGGATGAGTTGGGCACTGCCCCAAGCAAGTTGTTGCGTTCTCCGCTTTCGTCGTGACTTTGGGAAGTGTTGATGGTATCAGCTAAGGAAGAGAAAAAAATATGAATCAAACCACGAGTCAGTAACATAGTTCTCAAAAAGCTGAGAAAATTCGAAAAGCGATGCTTTGAGGCGACTCATCTACTGAAACGCAGTGACTGGTCCAAGATGGCGGATATTTAGGTATATCTGATCAGTACTCAGTAGTAACCACTGATCATTTTATGAATTGAGTTGAAATTAGCGGAGGTGAGTAGAGTGGAGTGGTGGAGTGGTAGAGTAGAGTAGAGTAGAGTAGAGTAGAGTGGAGTGGAGTGGAGTGGAGTGGAGTGGGGTGGAGTGGGGTGGAGTGGGTGGAGTGGGGTGGAGTGGGGTGGAGTGGGGTGGAGTGGGGTGGAGTGGGGTGGAGTGGAGTGGAGTGGCGTGGCGTGGAGGTGAGTAGAGTGGAGTGAAGTTGAATTGAGTGAAGTGGAGTTGAGTGAAGTGGAGTGGGGTGGAGTGGCGTGGCGTGGCGTGGCGTGGCGTGGCGTGGCGTGGCGTGGCGTGGAGGTGAGTAGAGTGGAGTGGAGTGGCGTGGCGTGGAGGTGAGTAGAGTGGAGTGGAGTGGAGTGGAGTGGAGTGTAAAGTTGAATTGAGTTGAGTGAAGTGAAGTGGAGTTGAGTGAAGTGGAGTTGAGTTGAGTGAAGTGGAGTTGAGTGAAGTGGAGTTAGGTTGGGTTGAGTTCAGATGAGTTGAACAAAGTGAAACGGTGGTAAACTACCGAGATTTTTTAAGAACGAAACACTGACGTTTCGATAATTAAATTGAAGTCAAGTAAGTGGACTGAACTGAATTGCAATGGACTGGACTGAATCTTATAACTATTAACGGGACAAATTAAAACATACTGTCAACCACCATCTAGCAGCCATCTTGGTCCAACATTCCAACCCCTTACAAATAACCCTGGGAACAAGTTTGTCTAAAATCCTTCCTCGTTTACCTCCATAATAAGTAGATCTGAGTTGGTCGTCAAGTGTTTCGTCGCATTCAGTTCCAACCTTCATGAAGACTTCTTCCATTGTCGTCATGGAGGCACCGTAGCTTGCTATACCAAGCTCTCCTTGTCTTTGCTCAAGTTGGGAGAATAGACCGGCGAAGTTCTTCGACGATTCTCGTGGCAGAATATAGGACAGTTCAGCACCTTGGATGAAATGACATATTTCAAAGGTTAGAAACGCCCAAATGGCAGTTCATCACTTTTCGATACAATTAGTACTTGATTTATTTTACAAATGTCACCTAGAGGACATTTCCTGCATTGTTTGTAAGCATACTGTGCGATATAAGTGTAATACATTATGAAAAATATACAATACATTTTAACCCCCTCAACCCTTTTAGTATTTTACTCTGGCTAAGGCCAGACGATTTGTCTGTTTGTTTGTTTGTTTGTTTGTTTGTTTGTTTGTTTGTTTGTTTGTTTGTTTGTTTGTTTGTTTGTTTGTTTGTTTGTTTGTTTGTTTGTTTGTTTGTTTGTTTGTTTGTTTGTTTGTTTGTTTGTTTGTTTGTTTGTTTGTTTGTTTGTTTGTTTGTTTGTTTGTTTGTTTGTTTGTTTGTTTGTTTGTTTGTTTGTTTGTTTGTTTGTTTGTTTGTTTGTTTGTTTGTTTGTTTGTTTGTTTGTTTGTTTGTTTGTTTGTTTGTTTGTTTGTTTGTTTGTTTGTTTGTTTGTTTGTTTGTTCGTTCGTTCGTCTGTCTGTTCGCTGTCTGTCTGTCTGTCTGTCTGTCTGTCTGTCTGTCTGTCTGTCTGTCTGTCTGTCTGTCTGCTTGTCTGTCTGTCTGTCTGTCTGTCTGTCTGTCTGTCTGTCTGTCTGTCTGTCTGTCTGTCTGTCTGTCTGTCTGTCTGTCTGTCTGTCTGTCTGTCTGTCTGTCTGTCTGTCTGTCTGTCTGTCTGTCTGCTTGTCTGTCTGTCTGTCCATCTGACCTCGTTTGATTCGGTCATTGGACCTCCGTTTTCTGCATGACTGGCTGTGTTCGCTTAGTCCTTTATGCATCAGTCCGAAATTTAGTAAGTAAATAATCACACACGCTTTATTCACCTGCGTTGCTTTCGAGCTTGGAGTTAGGGACGTACTGTTTAATAAGTTCAGTAATTCGTCGAACACTACACTCAGCTTGTTTCACCATCACGATGTGGTAGCCTACCCCGTATCTGTTCTTCAAAAACAACGAACTCCCACAGCACTGGACTTTACCCTCTGCCATTATAGCAATCCTGTCACCCAATACGTCAGCTTCGTCCATAAAATGCGTGGTCAGCAAAATTGTCCTACCGGAACGGTACCGTTGAAGAAGATCCCAGGTGAACCTACGCGCTGAGGGATCCATCCCAGATGTAGGCTCGTCCAACATTACAACCTAAAATTATATGATTACTACAATTTATCGCAGTGCACAACATACCACTCCACACCATTGTTAAGCCCTAATCAAACGAGAACGCAAGTCATCGCAAGTTGGCAGTCACGCTGTCTCAGCCAACCGCTCTGAATGATTTCTCGAAAATATCATGACAATGCACAACATATCACTCCACACAACTGTTACCACACCATATCACACCACACCACACCACACAAATGACATACAACACCACACCACATATCATATCACACTATAGCATATTATTCATGTATCACACCACACCACATCACACCATAGAATATCACACTACATGACACCATATCACACCACATATCACACCACACCACATCATCATCACAGTGCACAACATATCGTCTCCACACCACTGTTACCACACCATATCACACCACACCACACAAATGACATATCATACCACATATCATACCATAGCATATTATGCATGTATCACACCACATGACATGATCATATCACATCATAGAATATCACACTACATCACACCACATCATATCACACCACATCATCACATATCACTCCACACCACCGTTACAACACCATATCACACCACTCCACACAAATGACATATCACACCAGGCCACATATATCACACCAGTACCATATTATGCATGTACCACACCACATCATACCACACCACACACCATATTACACCACCACATCACACCACACCCTCACGCAACTTTGTTCAAAACTACTTACGTACATGTACCGTACATCAACAATACCCAGAATGTGAGATACCATTTAAAATCTACCTTTGACTTTCCAATCAGTGCCAGCCCAAGGGACAACTTGCGTTTCATTCCTCCAGATAGATATCTTGTCTGAGCATTGGTCTTATCTGAGAGTTTAATCGACTCCTGCATCTGTTCAATTTCCAGTCCAATCTCCTTGCCGCTGATGCCTTTTAGTCTTCCGAAGAACCACAAATGTTCTTTCACCGTAAGAGTATCAAACAATACATCATGTTGGGGGCACAAACCTACAATGATCAAAATCATTGCTCAACAACAATCACTACCAGTATTTATTTGCTATAATCGCCACCTTTGGCTACTTTGGCTTAAAAAGTTACTGTTCATGACCCAACGTTTCGATACTCTGATCTACGCCTGTATTCTAAAAGCCCATTCACACTCACACTCACTCACACTCACACTCACACTCACACTCACACCCACACCCACACCCACACTCACACTCACTCACACTCACACTCACACTCACACCCACACCCACACCCACACTCACACTCACATTCACACTCACACTCACACTCACACTCACACTCACACTCACACTCACACTCACACTCACACTCACACTCACACTCACACTCACACTCACACTCACACTCACACTCAATGAGTGGCCTCTCACATTCAATAAGTGCATCTCAACACTCAATGAGTCTTCAGTTACCCTCACTGAGTTCATCATATTCAGTGAGGGTGAATGGAGACTCATTGAGTATGGATTTGCAATTAGTGTCTTCATCAGTGGTGATCATTGTGAAGATAGGTTCCATATTTGGACTCCCACAGAACCACAGATGCTGTTATCTATATCAACAACTTGCAAATACTGTAGTAATAGACCACTATATTATTTCAATTTAATAGAGCATGCTATTGTACTATGTGCAACGCCTCTAGATAACGTCTTCCATAAGCTACCATGGATTGGTTGTGATAATTTTAGATCTCCAACGTTGACGTCATACTCCGCAAAAGAAGACTACGCTGGTATGGTCATGTACAAAGGAGCAGTGATGGATTAAGAAGTGTACTGTGTTGGAAGAGATGGAAGAGCTGGAAGAGGACGACCCAAGAAGACCTGGTCTGAACTGCGAATGTCTTGAATAGCTTAAAGTGCCTCTATGGCCTGTGGGATGCACGAAACGAGCGTCGCGGGCCTTACATATTTAAATAACTTAGGTTAAAAGAAAATATTTCCCGAAATTTTATCGCAGAAATATTAAATGCTCGCCCATTAACAGCGCTCCGAAGTTGGCCAAATCAGGCTAATCAGCCCAAATCGCGCCATTTTGAAAGTTGGACCGTTTGCTTGGGCCTGGGCTCTAATTGATAGATCTACGTCACATTTGCGTCACAGTCGGAACACCAAAATTTCTTCCGCCGAGTCTGAGTCAGACAAACCATCTTGGAACATATTGATGAATATATCTAAAGTTTTCATTGCTTAAATAAAGGTTTAAGAGATATTTTTAGAAGTTTGCGAAAAATAGAGACGCAATACCAAAAACACACTAAATAGTCAGAAGTTCGGTTCCGACCGTGACGTCACACAGTAAACTCGCACCATGTCCCTAATGCACGGTCACAGTTCTAGAGGTACCAACTTTGAAGCGCTGTTAATGGGCGGGGATTTAACCTAAGTTATTTAAATATGTAAAGATACCACAGGCCATAGAGGCACTTTAAAAAATTATCCATTTCGTAAGTTCATTGGCGAATTTTAAAAAATAACGTTGTATAAGCTGAGAAAATCAAAGCTAAAATTTAATCAATATCATTCTCTTTCAGTTATAAAACCACGGACATCGTACTGATTTCCTTTGTGTTTTCCTCGTTAATTACTAATGAGTTTTTGAAGAGTATATATAATATGAGATACGTCTTCACAACAATCAACCCTCACTAGGTTGGAGTGTTACAGTACATACCAAGACTTGATCGGACGCCATCCATGCTTATTTTTATGTCGTATCCATTGACGATGGCCGTCCCAGATGAAGGTGTATAAAATCCAGTAAGGACGGACATTAAACTGGTTTTACCAGCTCCATTATGACCCAGAAGAACTGTAATTTGGCCCTCGTACATTTTAAGACTGACATCATTTACCGCAATCTTCTTTCCTGTGACAAGACAAAAGACAAGATGTGTGAATCAAGGCATACACATGCAAACAGACACAAACATAGACTGAGAGACAGACACTGGCTGACTGACTGACTGACTGACTGACTGACTGACTGACTGACTGACTGACTGACTGACTGACTGACTGACTGACTGACTGACTGACTGACTGACTGACTGACTGACTGACTGACTGACTGACTGACTGACTGACTGACTGACTGACTGACTGACTGACTGACTGACTGACTGATTGACGGACGGACGGACGGCGGACGGACGGACGGACGGACGGACGGACGGACGGACGGACGGACGGGAAGACAGACAGACAGACAGACAGACAGACAGACAGACAGACAGACAGACAGACAGACAGACAGACAGACAGACAGACAGACAGACAGACAGACAGACAGACAGACAGACAGACAGACAGACAGACAGACAGACAGACAGACAGACAGACAGACAGACAGACATTGCGTTACGCACATTGTAAGACGTTACGCTACATTATAAGATGTTACGCTACATTGTAAGACATTACGTTACATTGTCATTGCCTGCTACATTGTAAAACATGTTGCATTGTAAAATATTACGCTACATTGTAAGACATTACACTACGTTGTGCTATAGTGTTGTGTTCCGCTACGCTATAAGATTTTCCGCTGCATTGCAAGACGTTACGCTACGTTGCAAGACATTACGCTACATTGTTAGACGTTACGCTACGTTGTTAGACGTTACGCTACGTTGCAAGATGTTACGCTACGGTGTTAGACATTACGCTACAATGTTAGACGTTACGCTACGTTGTTAGACGTTACGCTACGTTGCAAGATGTTACGCTACGGTGTTAGACGTTACGCTACGTTGTTAGATGTTACGCTAGGTTGTTAGATGTTACGCTAGGTTGCTAGACATTACGCTACGGTGTTAGACGTTACGCTACGTTGTTAGACGTTACGCTAGGTTGCTAGACATTACGCTACGTTGTTAGACGTTACGCTAGGTTGCTAGACATTACGCTACGTTATAGGACGTTATGCTTCACTCAAGGAAGGTTTTTATTGAACATTTCCGCCAAACTGGTGCGTGATATATCGCTGTCACAACAAACGAGGTGCGTGGCAAAATGCGCATTACAGTACATCATGTTCACCTGTTTCTCCATCGTAAACTTTTCTTAAATCCTTTATGTCAATGCCAACGTCTAGACCATCTGGGTCTTTCTCGAATTTGTCATTTTGAACATCTCTGTTGGCACCCAAAAGTGGAGCATTTTCATCAACTGTCACCTTAACAAAAACATGGCATTTTAGTACTGGAAAACTGTGGGAATCCCTTGGTTTTACTTCGCTGTTTTTCATTGCCTATACTCAGTGCTGTAATAGTTACATAATTTTTGTAACTAGTTACAGTTACAGTTACATCATCAGAAAAGTAACTAGTTACCGATACAAGTTACAACGGAAAAAAAGTGAACTAGTTACAGTTACAATATGAATTACAAAGTTACACCTATTCTTTCGTTCGGCTATTAAAATCTAGAATGCATGTTAATTAGACAAAAGTATTGTTTAATTTGACCAGAAGAGAATTTTCAAAATTACCATTAGTCATTGAGCAACGATGTGGTCTGAAAATTAATCCTGCGCAACTGAACAGCCTTTCACATGCTGCACTTGCAGGCAACGGTGTGTTCAGTTCAATGAAAAGCTGGCGCAGCTTCGGTCATCTTGCATATACAGATAACTCTTCATTGTGGCTTTCCAGAAATAACTGCAGCTCAGATACTGGCTGTGCCGAAGACATCTTGATGCGCTACTATGTGTGTAATCGCTCATGTCGATGAAATGCATGTGTATGCATGTTATTAATATCGCATTTGCATACAGATTGTCCAGAATGCATTGCAGCGGCGTGTGACGAAGATTCGAGCCTTGATACGACGTTGAACGACGACTCGGCGATGGATATCGCAAAAAGTATTAACGGCGCTCTCGACGGCAGATGTAACTAGTTATCGTTACTTTTTATTCCTACTTTTTGTAACTAGTTACAGTTACAGTTACCTCAAAAAGTAACTAGTTACCGGTAAGGTTACTCAAAAAAGTAACAATTACATGTAACTAGTTACTTGTAACGAAATTACTCACAGCACTGCCTATACTCTATCGTACCTTCTTGTAACTTCCACACCAGTAACTGCGCAAGGCCGGGAAATACCACGGTTGAGGTGACCCAAACTCACCAGGAAAAACAGCTTCGATGTACCAGGCAAGAATACCAAACATAATACTGCTGATTATCATCATTTGAAAAACTACACCCATAGAGAAATCATCGTCGACCGAGGCACCAGAATATAAGTTGTCCCAGTGAACACCAATACCAGTACCCTCAAATTTCCCCATTACCATAGCACCGAGCGACATACCGAGGTTTGGAATAAGGCAACAGGCTGTTTTCAGTGACTGCGACATGTCCTCGTAAGATTGACTGATGAAGAAGAATGGGATGAAACTTATGTACCAGATTATACCACCACCGGCCGCAGCTGTGCTGGCCTTGGAGAAAAACACACTGACGAAGAAACAGAACATAATTCCCGAGATAGTGTAGAGAAGGAGGAAAACGAAGAAGATCGATGGAGATGTTTTGTTTATGACTTTGCCGTGGTCATTGAACTTGATGGTAAACAATAAAGTCATGATAAGGACAGCAATGAAAAGAATTATAAAGCTCTGCAGGAACCAAGCAAACCAATGAAGCCAGTTATCGACACCCATCATTTTCATAGATTCCTGGATAAACAATAAAAAAGCTGTAGAGTTAGATTCAGAGTAATTTCTTTATTTGCACGACAAATATGTACATTACAGTATATATATTAACTTAATGCTGCCTAGGATGCCCAGGGGTTCCCCCCCTGATGAGTAAAATTGTCTGGCATTAGATAGATTAAACAATAAAGGGCCAATTTTGAACAATTCTCTTCACATATAATTGTTTACTTTGTCATATCGTCTTATTTAAAATTATCTTTACAAACAAATAAAAATTGTTAATTGTTTTATTTACTATATTTTTATTATAACTTAAAAGACTACGAATTTGCAAAATTTCATAAAATTTGGTATAAAAAAATGTAAGCAGTTGTTCTTTACTACAATATATTAGAGTGGCTTTAGTTGTAGTTTAAAGATAAAATCTCCCCACTCGCCTCACAGCTGCCTACTTTCTCATCACAGCCGCCTACTTGAAATAATTCTGAAAGCCTTGAGCTTAAAAGGTTTGAATTAAACAAATACAGTAATATAGAACAAGGGTGTGATAGATGTGCTTCTCTTGTCAACATGTAATCAAGTTTTTCAGCCTTTCCATCATGTGACTGTATTTATTACACTGTACTCCAGTAGTCTCCCTCCCCCCACATGTGACATTATTTAACTTAGCATACTGCAGGGGTAGTATGTATATACCTGCAGAGGTAGTATGTACCATACATTAGTATGTATGTAATGCATATATATCTATTTTCAAAATTACCTTGAGTCGTTTCTCTTTTTCATAGACAATATTCCGAACAATACAAAGGGAGGAATAAATAAAAGCAATCACCAGAAAATTTGGCATAAACTGCTCAATAATGATGATAAAACCATCCTTGATGTAACTCGGGAAGGGAAACTTCTGCATATAAACCGTAACATTCTCTTTACCAAACTGACTCATAATTGCCTTGTCAATGGCATTTTGAATGAGCAAAAACGATGCATTATAATAGCTCGGATCTCCTCCATAACGATCACCTTTGTCTCGTGGCTGAGGAAATTGAAACTTGGGGAAGACAAATCTAGTCACCCATTCGCGGCCAGCTGTTGTAAATGGATTCTTAGTATTGCCAGGATCGGACAGCCTAATGGAATATTCAAAGCTATCGTCCATGTGTTCTGGTACTGAAGAAAAAGAAATGCCACCAATAAAGGCACTGCTACTGTTTTCTAAAATATAGGTCACCATTGCATCTTCTGACTGGAAAGGCACAAGAGTAATGTTCTGGTTGCGGGTGGTGTTCTCATTTAAAAAATAGGTAAGGTTTTTCACAACATTTTCAGAAAGATTTGATCCCTGTGGAGCAGAGTAGCCTAGCATAAAAGACTTTGTTACTTGGGGCCTTGTAATTCCATACGGTTGCCATGTGAGTGCATCGTACTTTTCAGCGTTGATTAAAAAAACACGAATGGCGACGTAGACCAAGGACATGAAAAATGGAAGACCAATTTGTACTAGGGTTCCTATTGGACGTCGTTTCTGAAGTGTAAAGTTCTTCCACATAAGCAAATATAACTGCTTTAATTTCTTCATTTTTTCAGTTGGTCAGTCTTAATCAACCTACAGTAAGAACACAAAATGAAATAGAAATACTCACAATTTGCAATAAATTTTCAAGCAACAAGCCTGAGCAATAAAAACACTTAATTGTCTAACACATTTAATCCCCTGTACAAATTTTGGAACCAATCAGAAAATGGGGTTGAGATCTGGCCCTAGCGACTTCATTGGCTCGAAGCAATCAAAGAAAGTGTCTTCAACCACAGGATCTCTTGCTGCGTTCAGCATTTTGGGGGGAGCACGTGGTGTAGAAGCTCTGGGACCTGAGCACCAGGGTATTAATATTACCAAAATACCATATGAAAAACACAACAAAAACTGTAATACCAAAACCCCACATGTGTCCCTTATTCAGCCAAGAAGCACTGTGGTATAATAGCATGTCACCTAATTAGTGCTAACAGACATCTATATAACTGGACTGCGGGTGCCCCACAAAAAAATGGCCCAAATACACGCTATCAGGCACCATCTTGTTAGGTCTTAGCCACAAAATTGACCAATCACAGATGGCTGACAGGATGCCATCTTGTTAGGTCTAAAATTAACCTATCAGCAAACCAGAAAATCAAAGATGGTGCCATTCAATAGGGGACACTTCATGTAATACAAAAGTATTGTGGGCCCGCAGTCCAGTTATATAGAGGTCAGTGGTGCTGACTGAGGACCAAAGTTACTGTAAGCCTGGTTACAAGGGGTTACTACTTGTTCCCAAAATAAGTAAATAATGCTCTCAGCAACTCCCTCTGTGGCTCAGTGGTCAGATAATTGCACTAGAATCACAAGGTCGTGGGTTAAATTCCTGCTGGAAGGCCTGTGTAGTTGCATTTTCCTCAACTGGTCCCGGTTTGGTCTTAAAATGTATATATTCTACACTCGAATTTTCCTTCACCCAAAATCCTTAGAACATGCTATGTAATCGAGTAAAATGCCCAATACAGTGTATTACTTATAAGTAAATAATGGCCTAGTTAATGTAAATCCTAACCCTATACATGTATAGCCATTCATGAGCTTTATAAAATAATACAGCCAAGTCCTGTCAGTAATAATTATGGCTACAATTATAGCAATTGGCACTTTTACTGTAAATATATCCTCTTAACTTCATTTCAGTATCATCTTGTATACACTGAAACAAGTTTCCAAAACACATTTTCAAAAAAGTTTCCAAAACTTGTTTCAAAAAATAGAACAGTGCTCTAATCAGGGAAACTTGGTTTCTGAAACAAAGTTTTAGAAACTTTTCAATATACACTGGAAACAGGGGTGTAGTGTGTGTGTGTGTGGGGGGGGGGGGGTAGGGGGGGCAACACCCCACTTTTTTGAAAACTTGTCGGTAAAACAAAGATTTTGCAGAGAAAAATGTGATTTGTCAGTAAATTGATAGGAAAGTGGTCAGGAAATTGGTCATAAAAATGAGTTGGTCGGTAATTGAGGAAGCGCAATAGAGGTACACCCCCTGCTCAGAATGGTCACACTACACCACTGACTGGAAACTTTTGTTTCTGAAACCGTGTCATATGCCAGGCTTTAATTGGGGGGTATTAGTTGATTAAGTTATATAAAAGCTGATTTTTTTATAGAGGGAGGGAGATGTCCAGAGAACTGTATGCCCCAAAGGTACCCATCCAGTTACATTATAGGTTTAGCTAGATAAATAAGTGCCATAAATACAGTGAATATATACCATACAAATTACAGCAAATGACTAGACAATATTCTAAAAACCTATCAAAGTTTGAGATCACAGTTTACAGTGAAATAAGCTATCGCATATTTGAGAATTTCAAAATAGACAAGTCAGTGAAGTCACAATTCACAACTATTGCTGGCGTGCATCTTACGTCATTGCCGCCATGTTGGTTGACGATTTCAAAAGATTTTCTGCAATTATAATATCATCCAACATGGCAAAAATATCTTTGTCCTTCGAATCTCAAGGGATTGGTTGCACACCACCTATAAGGCCTTGTACTGTCAGTATGCTATTTGGTGCTTACCAGATAAAGTTATACAGCTTTCAGCTTTACAGATTTCCCCAAGCCAAGTCAATGTTATGTTTCCTTGTAAGAAACTTGTACGAACTGTAGATATTTGAGCGACCAGTTGCTTTTAAAGCTTTCCCCCAAATGCCGGTTGTAAGTCTTGCAAGATGTTGCTTCATGCATTCACATGACAATCATGGCCTCTGTATCAATTTCAGAAGACAGAAATAGAGCCATTACGTAATTATCAACATTGTCATTACATCAGCGGTCCAGGCACTAAGTCCGGGGCACTAGTCCGGGTGTCCATCGTTCATTGGTCAAATTCTGATCACGAGATCAGCAGTAAGGCAATCACGAGAACGGAACTACGTACGTATTAATTAATACCTTTCTCCTTCATCCATCCGCATTCCACAGGCCAGAGACTTCCCTTATTAAAATTCACGCAAGGTGCAAAATAAGTGCGCGAAAAACGAATGGCGTCAACGCGATCAACAACAAAATAAAGAAGACTCTTTATTCTATTTTTTCACTACCTTTTGACTACAATTCTTTACGTAATGTATGTACGTATTAGGATCAGATTTAATGCTCCAGTCGGCCAAGAAGACTGAAACAATTGATACTCCCTGATCTAGGTTTCACCACTGCCAAACGTTTGCGCATGCGTGAATTTGCAAGAGTTTCCATTGCAAGAGATGTGAGACTCGACTATTCATTTCTGTTTTAAAAAAGAGGCATGGCGAAATTACGAATAGGGCATTTCAGAATATGTTACAATATTGACAAAGAAGCCATGCACAAATTACCTACCTTAACGTTTTGGTCTCCGACCAGTCTAAATATTTCAGTGATTTCCCGCTCTTTATTTTTTGAGGTACGAGCTTGGATCCTAGGAAACCACTAAAGACTTCTGCTTTCCTATTGGTTAAAATTTTCGCGCGTTTTTATTGGCTATGAGTAAAACTGCCATCGTCATCAGGAGATTTAGCCCTGATGACGCGAGAATGAAATTATCCGGCGCAGGCGCAAAACGTTCATTGGCTGGTATATATAAAACAGTGGCATTGGCTGGTATCTATAAAAGAAAGTGAAAAGGAACACGGCTGCCAAACGTTTTGCGCACGTGCGACGTCAGAGCTCGTCCTCGGAAAAAGAGCGGGAAAACACTGCAATATTTGGACTGGTTCAAGAGTCCGACACAAAAGTTAAAATTACAAGCATAGTATTAGTATACCAGAAAGATAAGGTAGGTAATTTGTGCATGGCTTCCTTGTCAATATTGTAACATATTCTGAATTTACCCCTTCGTAATTTTCTTTACCCTTTTTTAAAACACAAATGAATAGGCGAGTCTTACTTAGTCTTCACTGTCTGGTTGTTGTCGCCACGGCTCGTTCCCACTTCTCTTGCAATGTTTACTCAGCGAATTCACGCATGCGCAAACGTTTGGCAGCGGTGTTGTGAAAAGGTAATAAACTTCTGAGGATAGTTTTGATAACGAAACACTGACATTTCGAGCAGGGGCGGATCTAGGGGTAGTCAAACCGATCACGCGACTAAGGTAAAAATTGCGTAGTTAATTAATTAATTCAAACTGCGGTCCATAGCAAAGACATTAATATTCAAAATTTGTAGTCCAGTTATCAAGTTTTCATACAGCGACTTGATATATTACTTTATCGAAGGCCTTGCCACAGAACAGCGGTTTTGCGCGTGAGTTTTGATCGCTGTGTAGTCTGATTCCAAGCCATCCGATTGGGCCAATTTGCTTTTTGATCGATCTGTGGGGGAGTTCTGATCGGTTTGTGGATCAGGGGCTCGTATACAAGCTATCCAATTGGCTAATTCAAAAATTATCTGAATTCTCATTGGCTACATTTTTTGATCGATCATATGCAGCCTTTCTGATCGCAGCTTGAACGCGAAGGTTCAATTTCCAGTGCCACAGAAATATAAAAGCGAAATAGCGAATATACTGCAATGTCTTGTAGTATTTACGAGACTGTGCAGTCCGCGTTTGAGAGAAACGATTGGCCATATCTTCAAGATGTTCACGCTGATCTGATGAAGCGAATCGACGCTTTGCCGAAGAGTCTGTTGAAGAGCTGTTGAGTGCTATCAACAACACGAGCTTCTGCCTCAGTAGAAATTTTGGTGCCGAATCTTTCATCCCGAAGTATGTTCGAGAAAGGAAAAACAAGTCTTGTACAGCTATAATGTAAATATATTCTATTTTAACTAAATTTAACTCTTGTTATAATAACTTTGGACTTGTATTAACTGAACAATCTGTGCGCCATGCCCGGCTGGCATGATCGTTTATGAAATTAGCATATTACTGCGGTCAAAAGTTTATTAATATTAAATATTTCACTTATATACCGCGAACCCAGCCGAACCAATATATACTGTAGTGTAGGCATTTTGTTTATGCTTTTTGTCGCCTGATATTAGTTTAAGATTTGGATTTGGATATCTATTATCCATATAATGTATATGGACTGTGTCAGTGTCTTGTTGACTTGTTAGACACATGCTTGGTGTAATACGATCCCTAGTTCAGATGTGATAAATTGTGATTTGATAATAATTGATTTAAATAAATTGATTTAAAACCAGTTAGCTCTTTCTCGGCCTTCCAAAGGCTGTCCATGTTGGAATCACAAGCTTGCCGTGTGGTATTATGTGTTTCCTAGGCATGCTGATGAGCCCTGATAATGAGCGAAACAGTCATTTTTGCACCTCACGTTTTATTTACCGAAAATCCCGAAAAAGATCTAGTGTGGGTATTAATAACTAATCATACCCCCCGGAAAAATTTCCGTACCCCCCCCTCTCCCCGAATGTTCACAAACGAAAATTTTGACTAACGTACGAAAAATCCTGGCTCCGCCCCTGATTTCGAGCGGAGCGCGCCCTTAATTACCATAGTCCCATTTTACTTTAATGAAAGGGCGAAAGACTCCGCTCGAAAGCCTGGTCCTTATTGTACAACACACAATAGGCGAGTTTCAGCGTGTTGCGCGCGCATCATATTTCAAAAAAACTGGCAAGCTCCACCCAAAGTAACTGAATATACTGTTTAAAATTATATGTTAAAATCAACAAAGTATATATAGATACAGTTTCTGGATGTTTACATGTAACACTGTTATTCTGCTGTTGTTGGCTGGGTGACCGTCTGGGAATAACCCCATTTTTGGGGTGGAGACTCATGTGAGCAGAGTTTAGATGGTCTCTCCTGTGCTTCGAGGGTTTTTCGCTGGGATCTCCAGTTTTCCTCCCTCCGTAAAATCAACACCTATTGATCGTTTTCGCTCACGTGATCGGTGGACCCATTGGGGTGGTGAAACAATACGAAATATTTGAATAAGAAAGAGCTAATTACCATACCGTACACCAATATGGCCGCCATTTCATTGTTTTGGTACACCAATATGGCCGCCGTGACGTCAGATGAAAACGATCTATAGGTCTTAGCTGTAAATAGTGGACCCCACCAGCTCTGCGGAAAAACTTATCCTCCTTAAATAAAGAATAATAACAATAATAATAATTTTCCATTGCTTACTTTGTAAGGAGCCCGCCAAGAACCGCCAAGAGCTGGCCAATGCAGTTTGCAAAATGATGCGCGCAATATCCTGAAATTCGCCTATTAGTTATTTATTTATCCATGATAAAATGAGTAAATCCGTTTTTGTGTTACAGGAAGTTTATTAGTGAATAAACCAGTTTCGTCAACAACTTTAAAGAATGCCAATAACTCAACAAAAACCACCATACTCAAAACCTAGGCAAAGCCAAGTCAACTACGTTAAATGTTTTATATGTCCGATATCAAAGTATACCAACCGATTTACCAGAACAAAAAGTTCTATAGTTATAAAAAGAATTTTAATAAAGCTGTTCTTTTTCGCAAACGTTAACCATTTAGAAACATTTTCTGTGAACAATAGATGGTCCAGATTCATCATATTCTTGCTTTGAAATCCACATCTGTTGGAAGGTGGAGAGAGAGGCCAAGATCGAGCCACCAATCCAGACTGAGTATTTTCTTTCTGGTGGAGCAATGACCTTGATTTTCATGGTAGGAGGAGCCAGGGATGTTATTTCTTTCTGCATTCGGTCGGAAATACCAGGATACATGGTGGAGCCACCAGATAACACGGTGTTGGCGTACAGATCCTTTCTGATGTCGACATCACATTTCATGATCGAATTATAACAGGTCTCGTGGATACCAGCAGCTTCCATTCCCAAGAATGATGGTTGGAATAGGGCCTCGGGGCACCTGAATCGCTCGTTACCAATGGTAATAACTTGACCATCAGGAAGCTCATAGGCTTTCTCCAAACTCGAGCTAGTTGCCGCTGTTTGCATCTCTTGTTCAAAGTCCAAGGCGACGTAGCACAGTTTCTCTTTGATGTCACGAACGATTTCTCTTTCGGCACTAGTCGTGAATGAATAGCCTCTTTCTGTCAGGATCTTCATCAGGTAGTCGGTAAGATCTCGGCCGGCCAAGTCAAGGCGAAGGATGGCATGGGGGAGAGCGTAACCTTCGTAGATTGGTACAGTGTGAGATACACCATCACCACTGTCGAACACGATTCCTGTCGTGCGACCAGAAGCGTACAGCGACAACACGGCTTGGATAGCGACGTACATAGCTGGGGTGTTGAAGGTCTCGAACATAATCTAAAGATATATATTAGAATATATAAAGCAACATCAAAGAGATTTTGGAGAAACTCAAATCATTTTTAAAATGTGGTACATTTTACGAAAAAAGTACGCAAAACATTCAAAAATCTGGCATGACAATTCTTGGAAAATCATTAAAATTCTTGAAAAATCCATAAATTACTTTTAAAAAAACATCAGGAAAAATTCCTAGAAATCCAAAAATTAAGAATTTTTGAAAAACCAAAAATAAAAAAAATAGCAAAAAATTCTTAAATATCACATCCAGAAAAATTCTTGAAAATCTGTAAAAATTCTTGAAAAACCATTAGAAGTTTGAAAATTTATAATTATTTCCCAAAAAATCCTGAAAATACCTAATAAACGTTTTGTACAAATTGTGCTTTTGCAGTTCTGTTCAAACCACAACCACGAGGTTGTGTCACTATAGGAATCATTTTGCTAAAACAAAACTCGCAAGAACCAGTGCAAGATCTCTTTGAATTTTTTTTAGTTTTACTATTCTTACTTAATTTTTTGAATATTTTTTCTTGTTGTTAATATTTTCCCTCTTTTTTTCGTATTATTTTATATTACTAATTTTATTTTTTTGTTTTTTCTCCATGATTTTTTTTTGTGATTTTTCAGTTAAACTCGCTCATATAACTTGATATTTGTTTAATATTTTTACATATTGCAGCATGCAGCAAACGCGTGATTATACTGAACACTGCTTCCGTCTTCACGATGTTCACGTCAGTGAAAAAAGAACTGTTTATGCACCTGGGTCATCTTTTCTCGGTTAGCTTTCGGATTCAATGGTGCTTCTGTTAAAAGAACTGGATGTTCTTCAGGTGCCACACGAAGTTCATTGTAGAAAGTATGATGCCATATCTATAAGAAAGACATACACAACAAATGAAAAAACTCCCAACTCATCTGTATAAAAGAAACGACATAACCAGTTTGAAAAACACTTTCAACGTCGAACTCGTTTTTCTGATAAAAAACGCACCTTTTCCATATCGTCCCAATTCGTAACGATGCCGTGTTCGATTGGGTACTTCAGAGTCAGAATACCTCGTTTGCTTTGGGCTTCGTCGCCGACGTACGAGTCTTTTTGGCCCATTCCAACCATCACACCTTGATGGCGAGGACGACCGACGATGGATGGGAAAACAGCTCTTGGAGCGTCGTCTCCGGCGAATCCAGCTTTACACATACCAGAACCATTGTCTACAACGAGAGCAGCAACGTCGTCATCCATGTTTGTAAGGTTAAGGTTTATATTTTAACGGCTGACACTAGAATCAAGTGCTCTTTCACTCTTCGGGTTTTCGCCAAAAAAGAAAGATGGACGAAAAATTTCCGAGCGCTTTTATACCCCAGGCCCAAGGTGGTCCCCGGGTTTGTTACCTAATATGGTCATGAAACGCTGTGATTGGTCAGAATTTCGTTACTCATTAATTATCATTAATTCCGTAACAATCGATTCCAAAAAAGTTAAAAAATCTTTACTTTGTTAAAGACATTTTGTTTGTTATACTTCATTTGTTTCATTTTTTGTTGTTTTGAAGTAAATTTAATCCTTGAAAAGACACCTAACGTTTTGCTAACGGTAATTAATAGCAGTTCAACTCAGTCTGATGACGTCACAAAATAGCGCGGCAAGGCGAAAAAGACTGGGTACTGGTTGCGTTACCATGGTATTCTCAAACAATCACGTCAAAATCAAGATGGCGGACGACGAAGAAGCGAAGGTAAAAAGACAAGCTTAGAAATTGAGCTATTTTCTTAAATTTTTGTCCCATACATTACATTTTGAACTGGATAAGAACCTTTTTTAAAACTTGTATTGGTTTTTGGTTAGATTTCTGAAGAAGCAAACGCTATAAATCAAGTTGAAAACAGTGACATTCCTGCTGAGAATGTTGTCGTTGGTGAGGTCACTGATCAGGCAGGAACTTCTGACAATGCTTTAGAAAATAACGCAAATGAACAACCCGAACAGGGAGGTAGATATCTTGACCGTGTTATATGTGCTATTGTGAAAGAATGCCACGCAACTATTCAAACAGTGCTTAGTATATTAAATAATTTACTCACCAACTCTTTCACTTGCAAACTTGGTTAATTATTTTATTTAAACATTGGATAGATAGCGTAACGTGTTTGTTATTACTTCTGCCTATGTTTTTGACTCTGTCTGTCTGTCTGTCTGTCTGTCTGTCTGTCTGTC
>OZ036011.1:6930481-6960481 GCA_964035015.1 Corallium rubrum
TCATTTTTCATTAGCTTAAACTAAAAGTCTCAGATGATTATAGTTTCTTGAACTTTGTATTTTTAGATAATTTTTCACCCCAGGTGCTAAATATAATTAATTCACCATACAATGAGGAAATACAGTCCATTGCATCGTCAATTGAGATACCAGTGTACAACCGAGCTGAACTAATAGAAAGATATCAGGCATGTACATGTATTATTAAGACAAAAATTTAACCCATCTTGTTAATTGTACCACCTCACACTTCACTTTCCCCCCTCCCCTCTCCTTACTGTATCCAATGAGCTAGCTCTGAGTAAAATTGTTTGGTGTTAGACAGAGTAAAATGGTAAAGATTCCTGTCTCAGGCAGGAATGGGTTCTATAATTAAGCTTACTTGTTAACCTTTTACCGGGCATTGTTGCATTTGGCAACCTATTACTATTACTCTGGCTAAAGTACACCAGACGACAGTGGAGATCTGCCCAATAAAGGGTTAACCCATTGCTGAGTGTTCTTCCTTTGATCAGTAAAATTGTCTGGTATTAGACAGAGTAGAGGCTGTTTTTAGCTGGCTCAGGCAGCGTTGGATTAAAATTTACTATAATGTTGCAATTACGTTTTGTCTATCATTTTGCAGCAAGCAGTTGAAGAAAGAGGTGCTCTTCAGTCATTGAATTCACAACTGCAGCATAAACTAGCTGAATACTTCAAGAAAAAGAAGGTAACTAAATTCATATCAAGCAAATGAGGTGAAACTGGACTAGGTGGGTCAACCCACGTACTCCTTGTAAACACAGCTGAGGATATTTTTTCGACTCTTCTAAAAGGATGACCCTGCAGACTTGCAGTAGGCTTACTCCCTACCTCTATGTAAATAGATTCTATTGAATTCTGGTAAGAAATATTATTGCCCAGCATACTGCTTTAAACAAAACCATAACACAAAATAATTTTGAAAAAATTTGTTACTACACGTAACATCATCAGAGTGATAAATATACATACATGAAGGTGACTTAAATAGCTTAACTATAGTTACATAAATAGAAAGTGATAAGGTGACAGACAAGGATGACAGAAAAGGTGATGCCAGACAAATGAATTGTCAAACTGGTGAAGAGACACCACAACGTAAAGAAAAAAAAATCTAAAAGAGTGCTAAGGGAAATGATCTAATGTTAGCGTTAAGAGAGGGTTTAAACTTAGAAATTAGCAAGCTTTCTCGAAGAAGAACATCTAATTGGTTAGAACCTGACGATATAATTGAGAAGTCATCGAAAGAAACATCGTATCCAGTTTTTATCTTGTGTGTCAGAATGCTGGACATGGCAGACATTGAAAGTGCTTCTCCGGTATAGGCCGAAATACCCATATGTTCCGATACCCTAGTGTGTAGAAGTCGGCATGTTTCGCCAACATACGGTGCCTGGCAGCATCGGCACGTAAAGACCGACTGCCACTTAGATTTCGATCCCGTGTCGTTTACAAATTTACGTGTATTTATAAATTTACGTGTACAAATTTATGTATATTTATCACTCTGATGATGTTACGTGTAGTAACATCATCAGAGTGATTGTGTTATGGTTTTGTTTAAAGCAGTATGCTGGGCAATAATATTTCTTACCAGAATTAGATTTCCGCCTGGTTCATCCATTGCGACAGTTTTAACTGATAGATTCTATTGAATTGGATGATTGGATCTGTTGATTACATTTTAGACTGATGAAAGACAGCAAGAAATTGACAAAAATGTCAGTGATCAAGAACAAAGATATATAAAATATTTAGGTACGTAATGATGCATCCTTAGTACTTAGAACTATATAAAAAATTATTTTGGTCAGAGAACGTGTACTTTCTCTTTAATTATCTTATGAGATCTCGCTAAAATCTTATAAGATCTACGTGTAAAAATGTTATAAGATTTTTCTTAAGATCTTACAAGATTTTCCAAGATCACACAAGGTCTTACAAGATCTTGACAAGATTCTCACAGTGGTGGGTTTGGCGCAGATACATGTACGCATAGCGGACCTTTGGTTACTTATATATTGCTTCTGGGTCAATATTTTGATTGTCTCTCTTCTGTTTGAATTTGAAGCCAATCTAGACGAACTTCAGGGCGAGCAAACAAGAGAGCAGGAAAGCTATAAAGAACAAATTGAAGAGTTAAAAGAACGTTGTTTTGAAAAGCAGAATAAAGTTCAGGAAGCCAGGTAAATAAAGTGGATGAGCTGCGATCGTAGACTAGCTGTATTGATAAAAAGTTCAAACATCAGACTTTTGAAATGTTTACTTGTAACAGACAGACAGACAGACAGACAGACAGACAGACAGACAGACAGACAGACAGACAGACAGACAGACAGACAGACAGACAGACAGACAGACAGACAGACAGACAGACAGGCAGGCAGGCAGGCAGGCAGGCAGGCAGGCAGGCAGGCAGGCAGGCAGGCAGGCAGGCAGGCAGGCAGGCAGGCAGGCAGACAGACAGACAGACAGACAGACAGACAGACAGACAGACAGACAGACACCAACACGCGCAAACGTTTGGCAACGTACCATCGGCACCGTAAAAAAACGATTGTAGAAATATAGTGAATTATATACTATATTCCATTTAATCGGGATGACGGTGATCTACTACCAGAAGCCGATTCGCATCTTGTTGATCGTATATAACGTCATCGGTGAGATCGGAATGTCGAAACGTTGGGTCATGAACAATAACTTTTTAAGCCACGTTCAAAAACGTTTTTTAAAAG
The DNA here is from genome assembly GCA_964035015.1 of Corallium rubrum. NCBI lineage: Eukaryota > Metazoa > Cnidaria > Anthozoa > Scleralcyonacea > Coralliidae > Corallium > Corallium rubrum. Next base: position 6,933,241 of record OZ036011.1, read on the forward strand.
CCAGAGTAACGTTAACTCAGTGTCATAAGTCTTTGTAAGTCAAGTAACAAACGGCACGTGTACGCTATGCGTACCTATTGTTTTTACTTCAGGGAAAAATTTATGAAACACAAGTTCGATATTGCCAAACAGGCTCTAAACAGTAGGTCAGGGAGACCAATTCCAATGAAAGATGTTGAACAATATCAACAACAAGAACAGAAAAAAGATCATGAAGTTATGCTGGTAAGTAAAGTACTAAATTAACAACAACTATAGCGTTCACTCAGCACTCACTTTGCTTTGTTTTGTATAAAGATAGAACTGACACTTGTCAGTTGTTTTGGGCAGGTTTTTTATTTGTTTCTACACAGAGAAGCTTACTGCCAAAACTTTATAAAATTTCCGTCCAGTTTTTATCCAATTTTTATCCAAATTCAGCCAAAGTTTTCAAAATGATGCTTTTGTTTGTATTTAGGTTCGCCTGGAGAATATCAAACTCAAGAATAGGTTGAAAAAGAGAGAGATGCAACTAAAAGCAAAGGTATTCAGGATGGTTAAGAATTGAAGACAAGTCGAGCGATCAAACAAACGTGTTATGTTCTCAAACACCAAAGACTTCCAAATCAACTAACAATTTATTTGTTCAGGCACATGGCATTTTATACCGGCAAAACTTCTATAAAATTGACGTAACCTATCTAGTAATTAACATAACCTATCTAACTTTTTAGCATAAATAAATATATACATAACAAAGCACACAGACAGACGGACAGACGGACGGACGGACGGACGGACAGACGGACAGACGGACAGACGGACAGACAGACAGACAGACAGACGGACGGACGGACGGACGGACGGACGGACGGACGGACGGACGGACGGACGTAGTCATTAGAGCTGTAGCAAACGAGTTCTATAATTCTTAATCTTGAATTGATTTTCTATTTCAGGAGGAATTGGCCGAAGGACTTCATCTTATCGATTTCGAACAACTGAAAATTGAAAACCAAACATACAATGAGAAAATCGAAGAACGAAATGAGGTAATATTAAAATAATTAACACTTCTGTAAGAGACAGAGTTATAGAGTTATATAAACATAGCATCTTTTTAAATAATTCTTTGAAAGTTTGCATGGTGACCAATAGTTACAAGCAAGAATTTGTGGTAACACCTGTTAGAAGGCCTGAGTCAACAGGTCGAAAGGTCAGCAGTAAATAATGAACGTGATGTTACCACAAATTCCCGCTTGTATTGTAGCGTCTTTCCTTTGTGGGCGGTTTAACGTAAGAACAGTGGCGGCGTGGCTCTGAAATAGGGCCCGGGAATGACATTTTAGGGGGCTATACACTTTCAAGCGTCATCCTAAGAAAAATTTAGAACTGTCCATTTCATGATTTGTTCTGGGTCCGCATATTTAAGGGGGTCCGGGTGCATGCTACCCAGAAAAAAAATTGAAATTTGGATCTCCGAGTGGCATTTCCCGCGTTCTAACAACACCTTTGAGCAACGTTTTTATGTTGCAGTGCTTAAAGTGCCTATGAATCAGTTTTTTAAGATTGTATTTGGAAGAACACCTAAGATAATGAAAAATGGCTTTTACATGCCTTTCAAATCTTATCTTATTCTTGAGTTATTGGCTGTGCAATTTGAGCAATGACGTCACACGTTGTATTGGGAGAAAACGGAACATCAGTCATATCTTTGGATTGGTTTAACCACGGTTTAACTACACGAAACCACACATTGCAGATGTAATCAGACCATTGCCCCAAGGCAAATTTCCAATGTTTTATTCAGTTTAATCAGACCAATCCAAAAATATGACTGATTTTCCGTTTTCTCCCACATACAACGTGTGACGTCATTGCAATTGTTCAAGTTGTTGTTTTCACAAGTTATTGTTTTTCCAAATACAATCTTGAAAAAATGAAGTGAAATTTCGTTTCATAGGCACTTTAAAAGTATTTGGGGCCAACCAGCTATGCATCTACAAGTTATTTGGGCTCAGCAGTCACAAATTGTGGGGCCCACAAGTCGCAGATCCTCGGGGCCTACCGCGAAATCTTTCGGTATCCTGATGGGCCACGCCTCCCTGCGTAGGAGTCATTGCTGTTAAATGCTTTCTTTCTTAATTTTGTTATAGGAATTGCTAAAACTCAGGAAGAAGATTACAACTACGGTTCAAGTACTCACTCATTTAAAGGAAAAATTACAGTTTGTTCAAGTGAGTAGAGCTATCTCCACTAGCAAAACAAAAGGTGGCCAGCAAACTACCGCGATACCTCAGAAGGAAATGCTAACGTTTTGATCGGAGCTCTTTTCACATCAGTTGACTCTGATGGAGGGCTTCGCGTCACGTCAGTATTTCGTTTCAAAAAATTCCGACAGTTTATCACCTTTTTGTTTTCCTATATTATAAACATGCAACATTTTATAGGAGGAGATATAGTAGAAAATCAATTATATATTCCTTTGTGGCACTTATGCCACAGGGAGCACGGATGGCGTGTGCTGTTAGGGCGCTGCCTCTTACCAATAGTTAAGCCCGGTTAGACGGGGTTAGTACTTGGATGGGTGACCGTCTGGGAACAACCCCATTCTCGAGCTTGGGACTCATGTGAGTAGAGTTTAGTTGGTCTCTCCTGTGCTCCGAGGGTTTTTCGCCGGGTTCTCCGGTTTTCCTCCCTCCGTAAAATCAACACCTAGGGCTTAGCTGGGGTCCGTGGTCTGAACTGTGTCGTATGGCGGCTGCTTAAAGCGCCTTTGATATGCCTCGACACGGCCACATTGAAAAAATCCTCAGAATTTGAATTTGTAACGCATGTTTTGTATTTAATCATTGTGAATAAAGAGAATTAGAATTAGAATTATGCGGGATTACGTCACTTTTCTGTTTTTACCACCAAGCCTCGCTTTGGTGTTATTTTTGATTGAACATCAAAGCGAGGCTTGGTGGCCAGAAATGGAAATAACAATAGTATGACGTCATTCAGCATAAGTTCTATTGGGGAAGTCTATTTTTCGGAATATTATAAGTGATATTGGGCATTTCACTCGATTACATAGCATGTTCTAAGGATTTTGGGTGAAGGAAAATTCGAGTGAAGATATATACATTATAAGACCAAACCGGGACCAGTTGCGAAAAATGCAACTACACAGGCCTTCCAGCAGGAATTGAACCCACGACCTTGCGATTCTAGTGCAATGCTCTGACCACTGAGCCACGGAGGCCGTTGCCGAGAGCTTGATCGCGAGTTCTGTATATATAATAAGGTGGTAATGCCAGGAGAGAATTGGGTATATTATAAGTAATATTGGGAAAGCCGGCCATGATTGTACATGAAATGCACTTTGGAATATTTTAGCTCAACGGTTTCTTACTATTGCAGGGTGAAAATGCCGAGCAGAGAAGTAATCTGAAGGCCGTAGATTCGCGTGTGGCACAGGTAATAACGGAACATCGAATGTACTGTAACTGGTATTATTTTTTTTTTAAAATATGGGACATGGGTACAGTTCTAGGGAGCACAGAAAAATGTCATTCGTAAATATATTTAGCATACGGTAAAAATCGTAAATTCCTAATTTGGTAAAGACTTACAAAGAACATTATTTAGATGTCCGCTGTGCACTGAGTTATAGCCATGCGCGCAAAATTAGTCTGGCTGAACATGACGTTCCTAAATGGTGACGTCATGTATATGACATCATCTTACGACGTTACGTATTTATTGTACTCTGAAGAACACGCTGAAGCCCCCCCCCCCCCCCCCCCAACCTTCTTCCACGGCCTGTACGTTTATGTGTGAACTCAGTACTGTAAGCGTGTTTTGGCTATGTTTACACACTGGGGTTAATTTGGCTCATTTCTGATTTAGACGCATGTTTAAACGATACCAGTCAGTAGAATGGTTATGGGACTTATTCTTCTCCACTGTAGTTCTCACTCCTTTGCACTACTAACCATGTATCTAAACTATGCAATGTCAATTTGATTTCAGAAACGAGATGTTCTGACCCGAACTAAACAGGCCCGAGATGCTTTGCGCATCGACAATGTCAAACTACGTCAGAAGTGTGGCCTGCTGGGAAACGAACCTCTGCTAAGAGATTACGAAGATAGGAAAGATGAGGTAAGATTCTGGCTGGGGGTGGTGCTTAATTATAGGGAGGACATGTTTAAAATGTGTGCCGTGTCATGCTAGCCATAGAATTTACCAGGGTCCCCCATCAGGTCTCTTTCTAGTAGTAATAGAGTGGTACTGTAGTACACACGTAAAAACGCACAAGCTGTTACATACTTGCAAGCAAGTTGTTACAAGGCTGTTCAACAGGCTGTCACCGTGATGTGTTCGCACTGGCTGTCCCAGTCTGTTAACATGTCTGTAACAGGTTGTTGACAACTTGTAACAAGGCTGATGACTCCAACAGACTGATGACAAGTTGTTCCAACAACCTGTTACCGCTCTCCACTCAACAAGTTGTTAACCGGTTGATGCTAACAAGGTTGTAGCAGCTTCTTGAATGAACAGCATTATTACAACTTGTTAACAGCCTTGCTACAAGCCTGTTGCGAACACATCCTGTTGACAAGCTGTGAGATTTTTACGTGTGTAGACAGTAAAAAGAAAGTAGAGTGTTGCATAGCCAGTGTTCTGGGTAGAGCAAAGTAAACAGGTGGTAAACTGCCAAGGTTTTTAGTAACGGAATGATCGACGTTTCCAGCGGATCCAGATCTCGCACTCAGAGCTTGCATGCGCGATCTACTCATTGCGTAACTACAAATAAGGCCGTACAAATTTTTGAAAGACGTTCTTTCAAATATTGTACTCAGTTTCACAACAATTAAAATATTTTAACAAGAATACAAATCAATCATACATGCAAGGATCAAACTAGAGAATGATTTATTACGTAATTACGAATAAGGTAAAATCTAATTGAAAGACGTTCTTTGAGATATTGTATATTCACTCAAATAATTTAACAAGAATATGGAACTTAACTCGTTCTTGAAATATCGGAATCACACATCTTTACTTTAATTATGCATAGAGAAAACTAGAAATTAATTCATTACGTATATAGCTTTGCAAACAAGGCAAATTCAAATAAGTTTTTCCAAATATGGTGTTGAGTTGCACAACAATTGAAATAATTGTTTACCAAGTATACAAATCAATCATATACGTATTAAATCGTCCTTTATTATTTACAGAAATATGTCTTAGTTATGCAAGGTTGAAACTAGAGAATAATTTATTACGTAACTACGAATAAGGTAAAAGCTAATTGAAAGACGTTCTCTGAGATATTGTATATTCACTCAAATAATTTAACAAGAATATGGAACTTAACTCGTTCTTGAAATATCGGAATCACACATCTTTACTTTAATTATGCATAGAGAAAACTAGAAATTAATTCATTACGTATATAGCTTTGCAAACAAGGCAAATTCAAATAAGTTTTACCAAATATGGTGTTGAGTTGCACAACAATTGAAATAATTGTTTACCAAGTATACACAAATCAATCATATACGTATTAAATCGTCCTTTATTATTTACAGAAATATGTCTTAGTTATGCAAGGTTGAAACTAGAGAATAATTTATTACGTAACTACGAATAAGGTAAAATCTAATTGAAAGACGTCCTTTGAGATATTGTATATTCACCCAAATAATTTAACAAGAATATGGAACTTAACCCGTACTTGAAATATCAGAATCACACATCTTTACTTTAATTATGCATAGAGAAAACTAGAAAATATTCATTACGTATATAGCTTTGCAAACAAGGTAAAATACACCCAAATACGTTTTCCTGATATGGTGTTCAGTTTCGCCGTGTAAACAGGCGAAACCGGACGAACTCGAGACTGGCCTTGAATTCGTCCCGAAACCGGACGAACTCGAGACCGGTCTCGAATTCATCCGGTACCGTGTAAACGGGGACTGAGGCTACGTTTACACGGTACCGGACGAATTCGAGACCGGTTACGACTTTTTCTTCCGTGTAAACAGGCGGAACCGTACAAATTTTTGACCTGTCAAAAATTCGTACGGTACCGTGTAAACGGGGATGAAAGGTCTCTATTGAAAGGATTTAACGAGATGTCAAGATTTAATTACTCCTCTATTTTACGTATAGGGAACGAACTAGAATCTGATTTATTGCAACTATACAAATTAAATGAAGTACGTTCAAAAGACGTTCTAGCTTCTTCCAGATATTGTAAAATAACTGATAGAACGCTGCGTAGGCAGTGTTTATTACAGGGAAGTCCCACAGAGCTTGTGGCTCCATTACGGGATCCCCAAAATACAAAATTAATATGAAAAACATCAAAACATAAATATTAAAAGTAACTTCTCACCTAAGACTCGTGAATATACATAAATTAAGAGCACATTTTAACAAGAAGACCGGACAGAGGACGGCACGAGTGACATTTTACACAGACGGTTTTAAAAGTTTGTGGAGTTTCAACATTGTATACGTGTTCGGTTGCGTGCTGGTAGTATTCAATTTGATTGAAGAACGGTACCAGACGAATTCGAGACCGAATTCGAGACCGAATTCGAGACCGAATTTTGCTCTATCTTGTTTTAGATAGAGCAAAGTGAAAAGATGGTAAACTGTCAAGATTAGTTTTGATAACACTGACGTTTCGAGCGGAGCCCTAGTAGTCATCAGAATAAAATGTTGAATACTCAGTTTTATAACACCTTAAGCAAGAATATACATCAATAGAATCACAGCCGTTCTTTTTAATTTTCAGAATTAGATTGAATAATGCATTACGTAACAATACTAATATTGTACAATTCCGGCGGCCGTGCCCTGTTTTGAAGGGGTTGATTATATGATCGCGTCTCGTCCCATTCATGTCACGAAATTCTTTCCTCGGCCACAAAAGGAGATTTTAATCAACATTAGGGTTCGTTTACATCTAAACTAAACTAAACCAATTCTTCTGTGTACATTTAGTTTGTGCGAGTTTCAAATCCACAGTGAGATCCTAATCAATCGCGTGAACCCAGTTAACCAGGCTAGGACGGTTACCGGTACGGTGACATGACTGGGAGTGGCGAATCTAGTCAATGGTTTAATACTAATAGTTTCAATAACTGCATGTACTCTCTTTGCTCTTTGACACAAATAAAAGCGTTTGTAACCATAGTCAATCGAGATATCATCTGGAAACTCATCTAAAGTCTTTGGTCTATCTTTTTGTTCGCCTTTATGCATTTTTTGTATTTTAGTATAATGAACGAATTGTCCAATAGCAACGTTTCAGTTCAATCACTCAACCGTGCTATTTAAATATTAATAAACCTAAAACAAAGGATGTGCACGGTGTGAGGTACGGTTCAACATAAAATCCCAGCTCATTATAGGTGCTTTGAAGTTTGCGGAGATTCCAGACCATATCTCGATTGACTATGTTGTAACGCAGGGTCGAATTCTAATCTTTCTATACTTGTTAATTTATACATAATCATATTTAAGAAATAGAGATTACCAAGTTCGTGTTAAGTGTTTATATATAGCCTGATACAAACACGAGGGAGAGTTTGGGAGATTTCGAAAGTTAATTATGAAACCCGAGCCGTACTGTAAATAGAAGTTACACAACTACTTTCGGATTCCCCGAAACTCACCCGAGTGTCTGCATCAGGCTATATAAATGCATGGGGCGTCCATTTTCGATTTCTTTTATACTGAATAAAATAAAACTAAGAAATATGACCGTATTTACATAGCATTATTTATATACACATGGTAGAGCTGACCAATTATTGAATTACAGCTGCGTAAGGATGCAGCCTTTTTTATAAAAAAGATAAATATGAATACCATGACATATTTATAACTGATGTTCGTTTATCATCGTCGACAAGCTTAGCTATTAAAATTGAAAAGCTTTGAATACACAATTATCCTATATTATCAACTCGATATAAAAGCAAAGATGCAAGTACTTAGCTGGACTAGCCCAGTTAACCGGGCTCACCTGACTGAGGATTCAGTGTTGAACCTTGATTCTAACATCTTGGGCAGGTTCTAATCTTACTACAGTTGAACCACGTAACTTCGACAGAGTTTTGACTGAAATATCGAACTGACCAATCTGACAGTTTCTGTATACTCAAATGTTATGTTTCGCTTGCCAACTTTCCCTAATTTGGAAGTCCTCACACTTTAAACTTCAATCTATATTTATAAAACTTCTGCCTACGCTGTGGCCGCATATACCAGCCTACGCAAGTCTTTATTGTGTAATTCTTGTGAGCATGCTGTGACGCACGCGTCAGTGTTATTGAAAGAAGCAGACTTTAGTATTTTACTCTGTCTATAAACGCCATTAACGGTACTCTAAAACGCCAGACGATTTTACTTGTCAAGTGGAGCTAGAGTTACACGAGCAATTTTTCTTGTCGAGACTTGTCAAGGAAAAGCTTGCCATGTTTTCTCATATACACGGGCAAATAAAACTTGTTAAGTTGAAAATTGCCAAAGAAAAATTGCCCGTGTAAACTAGGCTTTAAGGATGGCTTAAAAACTATCTCCTTAAGTTGCCTACGACCAATTTTTCCTTGACAAGTCTCCTTTTTGAAAAGCTGGCATGCCAAACTGGTTATCTTTCAATTCGACTTTCGTCAGCTTTTTTGTTTCACTTGCTATGTTTCAAGTTCTTTCACTTGTCTTTTCGGACCGAAACAAGTCATCGTGCCTTTCAAGGCAATGTTGGGAACTTTGGGACGTTGTAAGAGCTTGCAATCTGTGCTCCTCATTCATCAGGGTTTTCAAGAGCCTAATGAAGATATCTTGTCAGGAATATTAAAGCCCAGCATATAATTTTAAAAAGCCCCATATTGAAAGAGACATGAGTTATTTCAAATTTTTATTAAAACTAACGTTTCGTTGCTAATCCTGCAACATCTTCAGAGTGAATAATTATTTACAAGGTTATCTCGACTTATATGCTAATATATTTACAGTAACAGGAAATGAGTAACTGAGAGAGGGGTGGAAGTGACAGTTAATAAATTACAGTGTGAAGTAACAGGTATGATAGAATGTTTTCAGTTATGTGTCAAGACAAGTATAGAAAAATATAAAGAAAAACGTGTGTATAAATCAAAATAAGTTTAAAGGAAGAGAACTGATTTTAGCGTTGAGTGAAGGATTTAACTTATTAATAAGCAGACTTTCTCTAAGAAGGAGTTCAAAATTGGAAGAAGAAGAGCTTAGAATAGAAAAATCTGTTAAAGAAACAGGGTGGCCGGTTTTTTTGTGGTGTGCTAAAACTCCAGACCAGGAACTCAAAGAAAGAGGCTTTCCCGTGTAAGCCGAAACTCCCATGTGTTCAGAAGCACGCGTGTGTAAATGGCGAATGGTTTCACCAACATACAATGACTCACAGTCATGACACTTAAATTTATAAACTACGCGTGATCTTAAAGCGAAAGGAATTTGATCTTTAAAACGGAAAAAACTTGAAAGGCGTCTAATAGGTTTAAAAACAACACGAAGTTGAATTTGTGGAAAAGCAGAAGCAAAGAGCTTAACGATTTGTTGGCGAATTTGAAGGGAGTGTTGACCGGTGAACGGAAGTGTAAATAAAATGATACGTTTGGGTGCTGTGGTAATTTTAGACGCTGGGCAAAAAATTTTTTCAAGAAATTTGCGAATACAACTATCTAAAAATTTGATAGGATAACCATTTTGAAGCATGATACTTTTAAATTTCTCTAGTTCTTCGTGAAAAATTGTGTAGGAGGAAGAAATGTTAAAATAACGAAAAAGTAAGGTCATTACTAAGCCCTTTTTATACACAAGTGGTATGAAACTTTCAAAATTTGTGAAAAGCCCAGTAAACGTTGGTTTACGATAAACGGAAGTTACAAATTTGCCATTCAAGCGTTGAATTTGGATGTCAAGAAAGGAAAGTGAGTTATTGTTTTCAATTTCATGTGTAAATTGGATACTGGGATGTTGAGAATTCAAGTAATTAAGGAAAGGTAAAATATGATCGCGAGACCGAAAAAGAATAAAGGAATCGTCAACATAGCGTCGATAGTACAGAGGTTTAAACTGAGGCGGACAATTATCAAGCCAATTAGTTTCATGAAAGGACAGAAAAATGTTAGCGAAAAGCGGGCCAAGCGGAGAACCCATCGCAACACCATCAATTTGCTCATAAAATTTCCCGTTAAATATAAAGTGACAATTTTTGACTGTTAAATTTAGTAGTTCTCTAAATTGCTCGGGCGTGAAGTTTTGAAAATGAGTTTTCTGGGAGAAAAGTTGGTTAATAATAATTTCAATGGTTTCATCTAATGGAATATTTGTAAAGAGTGAAGTAATATCAAAACTGGCCATGACTACATTATTAATATCAAATTTCAACTGAAATAAATCTTGTAAAAATAAAAAAGAATCAGTAATCGTATAAAAAGTAGAAGAAATGGGGCGAAGTAGAGGAACAAGAAATTTGGCAAGATTATAAGAGTGAGTGCCAATGGAAGAGAGTATAGGTCTAAGAGGAACATTTAACTTATGTACCTTAGGTAGTCCATATAACACGCCGGGTCGAGAACCGGTTGGTGCTAATGACTTAAAGAGTTCTTGGTCAATAACGTTGGCATTCTTTAGACCGCGAAGGAAGGTTCTGACTTTGTTTTCCCGTTTTAAGGTAGTTTTGATGGGATCTTCATGGATAGGAGCGAATTTAGCGGAGTCGTTGAGAATTTGAGTCATTTTGTCCCAATAATCAGTTCGATTAATGACAACCACGCCATTGCCTTTGTCGGGTTTGATGATAAAAATAGAATCATCGTTTCGAAGTTGTTTCAGAACTTTGAACTCCTCATCTGAGAAAAAAAACGTAGGTCGTGTATAGCTACGAAAACCAGAAAGTGCTATGTCTTTCAACTTGGTTTTGATGAAATCTTTGTCGCAGCCAGATTCAGGGTAGATGGTCTCATGTTGTATTTTCCGGTGGAGAAGTTCAAACGGGATCAAAAAGTCACAATAGTTCAAGGTCTTAGGTGGAATCGAAAAGTTAAGTCCTTTGGCAAGAACAAACTTTTCTTGGTCAGTCAGCGTTCGGTTTGAGTAATTGAAGATGACTTTATCAGGATCAATCGTAGACGTACTAGAGACGTTGGCGCTGAGTCGAAATAATTTCTTCAGAACTTTGAGGAGTTCAAAGTTCTGAAACAACTTCGAAACGATGATTCTATTTTTATCATCAAACCCGACAAAGGCAATGGCGTGGTTGTCATTAATCGAACTGATTATTGGGACAAAATGACTCAAATTCTCAACGACTCCGCTAAATTCGCTCCTATCCATGAAGATCCCATCAAAACTACCTTAAAACGGGAAAACAAAGTCAGAACCTTCCTTCGCGGTCTAAAGAATGCCAACGTTATTGACCAAGAACTCTTTAAGTCATTAGCACCAACCGGTTCTCGACCCGGCGTGTTATATGGACTACCTAAGGTACATAAGTTAAATGTTCCTCTTAGACCTATACTCTCTTCCATTGGCACTCACTCTTATAATCTTGCTAAATTTCTTGTTCCTCTACTTCGCCCCATTTCTTCTACTTTTTATACGATTACTGATTCTTTTTATTTTTACAAGATTTATTTCAGTTGAAATTTGATATTAATAATGTAGTCATGGCCAGTTTTGATATTACTTCACTCTTTACAAATATTCCATTAGATGAAACCATTGAAATTATTATTAACCAACTTTTCTCCCAGAAAACTCATTTTCAAAACTTCACGCCCGAGCAATTTAGAGAACTACTAAATTTAACAGTCAAAAATTGTCACTTTATATTTAACGGGAAATTTTATGAGCAAATTGATGGTGTTGCGATGGGTTCTCCGCTTGGCCCGCTTTTCGCTAACATTTTTCTGTCCTTTCATGAAACTAATTGGCTTGATAATTGTCCGCCTCAGTTTAAACCTCTGTACTATCGACGCTATGTTGACGATTCCTTTATTCTTTTTCGGTCTCGCGATCATATTTTACCTTTCCTTAATTACTTGAATTCTCAACATCCCAGTATCCAATTTACACATGAAATTGAAAACAATAACTCACTTTCCTTTCTTGACATCCAAATTCAACGCTTGAATGGCAAATTTGTAACTTCCGTTTATCGTAAACCAACGTTTACTGGGCTTTTCACAAATTTTGAAAGTTTCATACCACTTGTGTATAAAAAGGGCTTAGTAATGACTTTACTTTTTCGTTATTTTAACATTTCTTCCTCCTACACAATTTTTCACGAAGAACTAGAGAAATTTAAAAGTATCATGCTTCAAAATGGTTATCCTATCAAATTTTTAGATAGTTGTATTCGCAAATTTCTTGAAAAATTTTTTGCCCAGCGTCTAAAATTACCACAGCACCCAAACGTATCATTTTATTTACACTTCCGTTCACCGGTCAACACTCCCTTCAAATTCGCCAACAAATCGTTAAGCTCTTTGCTTCTGCTTTTCCACAAATTCAACTTCGTGTTGTTTTTAAACCTATTAGACGCCTTTCAAGTTTTTTCCGTTTTAAAGATCAAATTCCTTTCGCTTTAAGATCACGCGTAGTTTATAAATTTAAGTGTCATGACTGTGAGTCATTGTATGTTGGTGAAACCATTCGCCATTTACACACGCGTGCTTCTGAACACATGGGAGTTTCGGCTTACACGGGAAAGCCTCTTTCTTTGAGTTCCTGGTCTGGAGTTTTAGCACACCACAAAAAAACCGGCCACCCTGTTTCTTTAACAGATTTTTCTATTCTAAGCTCTTCTTCTTCCAATTTTGAACTCCTTCTTAGAGAAAGTCTGCTTATTAATAAGTTAAATCCTTCACTCAACGCTAAAATCAGTTCTCTTCCTTTAAACTTATTTTGATTTATACACACGTTTTTCTTTATATTTTTCTATACTTGTCTTGACACATAACTGAAAACATTCTATCATACCTGTTACTTCACACTGTAATTTATTAACTGTCACTTCCACCCCTCTCTCAGTTACTCATTTCCTGTTACTGTAAATATATTAGCATATAAGTCGAGATAACCTTGTAAATAATTATTCACTCTGAAGATGTTGCAGGATTAGCAACGAAACGTTAGTTTTAATAAAAATTTGAAATAACTCATGTCTCTTTCAATATGGGGCTTTTTAAAATTATATGCTGGGCTTTAATATTCCTGACAAGATTACGCTTTCCGCCTGGTTCGTCTATTGCTACTAATGAAGATATGTTTCGATTAGGTGGTATGTACGTCATCCAGATGTCTGAGTTGACGTCACAGTCTAGCCTAGCCCTATTCTTCCTCCGTGTAGGTCTTTTTCCCGTCTGTGCCAATCTCGTACGCCAACAGTCTCTATTAACCTAGTTCCTCAGGGCGGTGCCGTACTTATTCAGTTCCGCACAAACAAACGAGGGCACCACACATGCAGTATTGTTAGTACTAGTACTAATTAGTACTATTAGTTAGGGGTCAGAGAGCTGGAGGGTAGAGGTACCGTTGAGGTAGAACCGTTGAGGTAGAGGTCGGGAGGTGGAGGTGGAGGTAGAGGTACCGTAGAGGTTGTGGTAGAGATACCGTAGAGGAAGAGCCGTAGAGGCCTAGAGGTGGAGGTAGAGGTACCGTAGAGGTAGCGTAGAGGTGGAAGTAGAGGTACCGTAGAGGACTAGAGGTAGAGGTACCGTAGAGGACTAGAGGTAGAGGTACCGGTAGAGGACTAGAGGTAGAGGTACCTTAGAGGACTAGAGGTAGAGGTACCATAGAGGATTAGAGGTAGAGGTACCGTAGAGGATTAGAGGTAGAGGTATAGAGGACTAGAGGTAGAGGTACCGTAGAGGACTAGAGGTAGAGGTACCGTAGAGGATTAGAGGTAGAGGTATAGAGGACTAGAGGTAGAGGTACCGTAGAGGACTAGAGGTAGAGGTACCGTAGAGGACTAGAGGTAGAGGTACCATAGAGGACTAGAGGTAGAGGTACCGTAGAGGACTAGAGGTAGAGGTACCATAGAGGACTAGAGGTAGAGGTACCGTAGAGGACTAGAGGTAGAGGTACCGTAGAGGTAGAGGTACCATAGAGGACTAGAGGTAGAGGTACCGTAGAGGACTAGAGGTAGAGGTACCGTAGAGGACTAGAGGTAGAGGTACCGTAGAGGACTAGAGGTAGAGGTACCGTGGAGGACTAGAGGTAGAGGTACCTTAGAGGACTAGAGGACCGTAGAGGATTAGAGGTAGAGGTACCGTAGAGGATTAGAGGTAGAGGTACCGTAGAGGACTAGAGGTAGAGATACCATAGAGGACTAGAGGTAGAGGTACTGGAGAGGACTAGAGGTAGAGCCGTAGAGGTGGAGATAGAGCTAAGAGGTACCGTACGTTGAAGTATAGGAGGTAGAAGTCGAAGGTACCGTTGAGGTAGAGGTAGGGGAACGAACGAATTCACAGGTCGTTGTACAACTGTATTTGGCCTAGCCTGCACATCCACGGAAACGCAGGCTACAGCACACCAGGCTACATTGGATTACTATAGCAACCTAATAACACAGTAATAATTTATGCTTGCCCAATGCGGACAAAAATACCAACATTACAATTCATAGTCCAAATCTCAAATATCAAGTCGAACTGCATGAAATGTGATTCCACTTGTAGAAGTCGATGTCCATGTTTGTAAAGTCCAAGTCGATTCCCTGTACTGTCGAAGTCGAAGTCAATTAAAAAATTATCATATTTCGACTTGTGTGTTTTGACCATTGTGCATAAATTATCATAAATTAAAACCTCTAATGAAAATTAAACTCCAACATGGCGGCGTTAAGATGGTTGCCAGATATAGAAGACTTCTTTGACCCATTTTGTCGTGTATTAACGGATGGTATTAATTACTTGACTGATTCAGAAGACAACACTGACAGATCTGACTATTTCTCGCGACGGATTGAAGACTACGAAGGAACGGTTCGCGTTTTAGCCACCACTGTGAAGTATGCACTACATTCAGCCGTCGATTCAATTATCTCCATATTCATCAGGTGGTCGCTATAACACAATATCATACAAATACACAATTTTCTCAGGCGCTATTCTATAGGATTTCTTCAAATTAACATATCTTATACAGAATTTCATGCTCTTTAATCTGGTATAAGTCTCCAGAGTGGTATAGACCCATGGACGACGTAGGCAAGCTTTAAACAAATTGCGGCGCGGTGTTATTAATACGACTGACGGGGGTTGTGTTGTATATTGCATATTACATCAGATATAAACACAATTTTCTCAGCCGCTATTCTATAAGATTTTTTAAATTTACATATGTTGTAGAGAATTTCACGCTCTTTAATCTAGTATAAGTCTCCAGAGTGGCACAGATCCATGCACGATGCAGGCAAGTGAAAACAAATTGCGGCGCGGTGTTATTAATACGACTGACGGGGGTTGCCTTGCATATTTCAGATTACATCAGAAAACGTACAATTTTCTCAGCCGCTATTCTATACGATTTTTTAAAATTTACATATGTTGTGGAGAATTTCATGCTCTTTAATCGAGTATGTAAATTTAAAAAAATCGTATAGAATAGTGGCTGAGAAAATTGTACTTTTTCTGATGCAATCTGAAATATGCAAGGCAACCCCCGTCAGTCGTATTAATAACACCGCGCCGCAATTTGTTTAAAGCTTGGAGGCGTCGTTCGTGGGTCCATGCCACTCTGGCGACTTATACTAGATTAAAGAGCATGAAATTCTCTACAACATATGTAAATTTTAAAAAATCGTATGGAATAGCGGCTGAGAAAATTGTACTTTTTCTGATGTAATCTGAAATATGCAAGGCAACCCCCGTCAATCGTATTAGTAACACTGCGCCGCAATTTGTTTAAAGCTTGCCCACGTCGTCCATGGGTCTATGCCACTCTGGAGACTTATACTAGATTAAAGAGCATGAAATTCTGCACAACATATGTTAATTTTAAGAAATCCTATAGAATAGCGCCTGAGAAAATTGTGTATTTGTATGAAGGCCGAATCGAAGGCTGAATGTGGCGCATACTTCACAGTGGTGGCTAAAACGCGAACCGTTCCTTCGTAGTTTTCAATCCGTCGCGAGAAATAGTCAGATCTGTCAGTGTTGTCTTCTGAATCAGTCAAGTGATTAATACCATCCGTTAATACACGACAAAATGGGTCTCAGAAGTCTTCTATATCTGTCACCATCTTAACGCCGCCATTGTTGGAGTTTTTAATTAGGAGGTTTTAATTTATGATAATTTATGCACAATGGTCAAAACACACAAGTCGAAATATGATAATTTTTTAATTGACTTCGACTTCGACAGTACAGGCGACTTGGACTTTACAAACATGGACATTGACTTCTACAAATGGAATCACATTTCATGCAATTCGACTTGATATTTGAGATTTGGACTATGAATTGTAACGTTGGTATTTTTGTCCGCATTGGGCAAGCATAATAATTTGACAGATTTTTTTTAAACTGACGAAATGTTAATTTGTTGGCCGGGGTTTACAGTAACGAAACGTTCTTCCCAAGTAAAACCAATTTTCTTTTTGTCAGCTCGCAATCATCACTCAAGTTGGTAAACAAACTTTAAGAATAGTGGCACACGTTCAGGCCCTTGTGGTAAATTCTGCTTGACGATGATGATGATAAACGCCTTATGCTGAATCACCACCATACATCATTATACGCGATATTGCCGGTGGATGTAGGCAGGGCGAATACAAAGGACAATTTCCGTTGCATTATAAACACAGAGTTTTGCCTATTCATAGGGCTGTCGAACTAGTAGGAAGAACAGAGGCGGAAATATTAGTTTAGGTTTTGTTGTGAATCGATCCGTGTCTGCCAGTGTTTGGCCATCCTGACCATAAATGGTCTTCGAGGATTGCCCCGACGTAACAACATTCGAGTTGGCCAAATATTTCCGTGTGGACACTTGGCAAAGGGAAACCCTTAAGCCACAACGAGTCAAGTCAACGCTTTGATTTTCAAACGAATTTGCTCCAATTCCCGTCCGATGGCCAAATAAGCTGGCAAAACAGTCGAATTAATACGAACAACAGACAAATTTATGTTTTTCTGACTGGTAAATAAAGTTGAGTGTACACGCCCATGCCCTTGGGGTCCTTCAGACACGCGTCCAGACTTATTACCCCACTACCCCCAGTCGAGAGGTACAAGCCTTGCTTCATGTTTTTGTACAACGATGGGGTTTTAAATGTATTTCAATCGGCATTCATTATTTTTGTTTTAACAACGAAATGTTTTGGAAATCGACTACAGGATTTTCGCTTTTGGGCTGTTTATGTCGTACTGAACGAACCAGACATCGGTCGGCTGGATTTGACACCGTGGGGTGGAAGTATTTGGTTTCAAATATACCAGTTTGTGTTTACCCTGAGCCAAACCTAATGAAATTTTAATGATAATGTCGTCCACTTCACAACCAAAACAAGCCCTTGCTAAACACGTTAATACGACCGTCGAAGCGCCTTGGATATTTCGAAATCGGGGTACAAACGTATCGCATTCGATTCATAACTTGTGTGGTATTTGTGTGGAGCAACTTTTAGCGGTATATAGCCTATCGTCAGAGAAAAGTGGAATTTCGGATTACGGAAGTCGTCGGTCGATAATCTGCCAATAATCACTTGAGGGAGGTCACATAGATATTTCGCTGATGCAAGCTTGGAAAAAAATAATTTGATGACGAGTGTTGTAAACAGATAGGACTGGACAAACAGTGTATGGATATGCCCTAATTTGTCCTTGAATGTTCCACAGTGAAATACTCGCTTAGACAAATGCTGAAAGTCGTAGATAAGGCCTAGTGTCGTGTTTTCGACCCAACTGGTACAAGAATCTATCTGACCAATCGT
Organism: Corallium rubrum; assembly: GCA_964035015.1. Lineage (NCBI taxonomy): Eukaryota > Metazoa > Cnidaria > Anthozoa > Scleralcyonacea > Coralliidae > Corallium > Corallium rubrum. The sequence continues at coordinate 6,951,209 of OZ036011.1, forward strand.
GAACAACCTTACCTTATTTGGGCAACTCCAGTTGTACTTTCGAAAGACTGACAGTATGCAAATACGCTGCTTATTCATCTGTTTTCCCGTCACAAATGACCCAGCTAGCGTTTTCAATATTCGAATATTACCGTGAAAAAAGCGGCCGAATTCGCGCGAACTTTTCGTCGGGCGTTGCAAATAAAAAACTTCTAGTGTGCCCTGGTGGTTAACACAAATATGGGAGGGTACGATCTGTAGGAAAAATAGTTTTTCGCGCTTGAAAATTCCCCATAAGGAAATAGTTCGAGTCCTGAAGGACACACACATGTCAGCACTATTCCCGTGAGGCTAAGTGGGCGTGTATTTCCTTTAGTCTTTTGTTTGTGAATGGTTAAAAAGCGTCGTGGGGCGGAATTCAGCATCATTCTTGACCAGTGCAGTGCCAAGTGAGGAACAGAATTCGAAGTAGTCTCGACCAAATCGAAAAACACAATTATCAACTATGGATGACGACGTTGCTGCTCTCGTTGTTGATAATGGTTCTGGTATGTGCAAAGCTGGTTTCGCCGGCGACGACGCACCAAGAGCTGTGTTCCCTTCCATCGTCGGTCGTCCTCGCCATCAAGGTGTGATGGTTGGTATGGGCCAGAAAGACTCGTACGTTGGCGACGAAGCCCAAAGCAAAAGAGGTATCCTTACCTTGAAATACCCCATCGAACACGGCATCGTCACAAACTGGGACGATATGGAGAAGGTAAATAGCAATTCCTTAATAATTTCGTGCTTGTACTTCCTTTATAAGCTTTCGTTTGCCATTTGGGTTGACGCCCTCTGTTGTGTTTGTCTTTGCAGATTTGGCATCATACGTTCTACAACGAACTTCGTGTAGCCCCTGAAGAACATCCCGTCCTCCTCACAGAAGCTCCCTTAAATCCCAAGGCGAACAGAGAAAAAATGACTCAAGTAAGTTAAACTTGCTTTCTCACTCCTTTATTGCTTCACTTTTAATACAGTAATATCTAGTTCACCCTCGTACACGGCCAACAACTTTGCAGTCATGGAAAATGAAAATCTGCTTCGAAATTTATTAATGAAATGAAATGTCAACAGTAGAAGATGGTTTTCGACCTTATCAATGTAGCAAATCATTTCTAATATTTGCAACACGCGTGTTGTGTACTTTCGCCAATTTTGGTTCTGCGGCCCTTCTACCGTATAAAGCCATTAAATTTTCGACTTAGTAGCTTTTTCCGTTGTGCCCGTTAATATGGAACTATAACAACGTTTTCAGTAATCTGGTTGTCGTTTATATAAATATACAGTTGATTTCATATTACTTTACTGTGAGTTTTGCACTTATGCGAAGTTCATCCGGAACTGTTGTCCATATTGAGTTGTCAAATATTATCCAATCAGAAGGAGCGTCGATTCAGAGTTCGCGATTTCATTGTGTAATTGAGAAGTTATGAAGGTTGCAATGTACTTTTACCAGTTTTTGAACGAACTTCATAAGTTCGCAATGAACTTCGCAGCACAATGGTTGAGTAATATAAAATCAACTGTATTGCGGCCTTATTTGGGGTATATATTATTACTTGATATAACTTATGGGTTTATTTTCAGGGAGGAGGTATTTGTAGAAATTGATGGGGTTATATCAACTTTAATATATATTTACACATGCTCATTATTTTTTGTAGATTATGTTTGAGACATTCAACACCCCAGCTATGTACGTTGCTATCCAGGCTGTGTTGTCACTGTATGCATCTGGTCGTACTACAGGAATCGTGTTCGACAGTGGTGATGGTGTATCTCACACTGTACCAATCTATGAAGGTTATGCTCTCCCCCATGCTATCCTTCGTCTCGATTTGGCTGGCCGAGATCTTACCGACTACCTGATGAAGATCCTGACGGAGAGAGGTTATTCCTTCACCACAACCGCCGAAAGGGAAATTGTTCGTGACATTAAAGAGAAGCTGTGTTATGTTGCCTTGGACTTCGAACAGGAGATGGAAACTGCTGCCAGCAGTTCAAGTTTGGAGAAAGCCTATGAACTTCCTGATGGTCAAGTTATCACCATTGGTAACGAGCGATTCAGGTGCCCTGAGGCCCTATTCCAACCATCATTCTTGGGAATGGAATCTGCTGGTATCCACGAGACCTGTTACAACTCTATCATGAAATGTGATGTTGACATCAGGAAAGATCTGTACGCCAACACCGTGTTATCTGGTGGTTCCACCATGTTCCCAGGTATCGCCGATAGAATGCAAAAAGAAATCACTGCTCTTGCACCACCTACAATGAAAATCAAAGTTATCGCTCCACCAGAAAGGAAATACTCAGTCTGGATTGGTGGCTCCATCTTGGCCTCTCTCTCCACCTTCCAACAGATGTGGATCTCGAAACAGGAATACGATGAATCTGGACCATCCATCGTCCACCGAAAATGCTTCTAGATTCAATTCTAGACAACATGACTGACTTTGTTCAAATTATTGCTACTTCTTGTTGATTTGCACATATGCACTGCAAGGTTTATCAAGTTGAACTTTACAAGGTTGATGTTGATAGGGTAAAAAATTAAATTTTTGTAGAGTGAAAGTTTGAGCATTCTTTTTGTAATTACAATCTCGTAGGAAAAAAAATAAAGAATATTCTATTTATGAAAACTGAGTAGTTTTTGACTTGTAATTTGTTTAGCCTGTGAGCTGGCTCATTTGGGGGTATTGGGTGTGAGAAATGGGGGAGATTGACTTGCAGGTTTCACTTCGTAGTGTCCTGTGCTAAAGATTTATGTGCAAATTTAAATGTAGTTTCTATTGCATAACTAAATTAATTTTAGTTCATTTATGATATAGACCAATTTAACATTTAACAAAAAAAATTGAAATTTAACCAAAAAAATTGTATTCTAGAATATTCTAAAATAATAGTTTGCAAGTAATATTGAAGTAGGTCATTTAATATGCAAGGTCACTAATCTATATATTCATCGTGACATCAAATTGGTGCACAAACGAACTAATTGTAGGTTAGTAACTGAGATGGAGGTAACTAATCTAGCTTCATTCATGACAATATCTGTTATAAAAAAATAGTATTTTATAATCTAGATGCAGTGTTATTGCAATATAGGTCTTCAATGTATGAAAGAACTAGTCTTGGTTATTTATTCCCTATATAAAATATGTTTCACAAAGAAAATTAGCTGAAACTTGATCAACATCTTGAAAACCCAAGGGTAGTGGAAATTAAAGCAAAAGGTATTTCTACTGCAAATAGGACAGATTTTTTTTCTTGGGAAAATAATCTCCCGAAATTTGCCAATAATTTGTTTGTTTTGATAATAAATACATGGTTATAATACAAGAAAAGCTAACATTCTCCCCCCTCCATTTTGTAGAACAAAATTGAGACAATTTTCCTTACGATTTTAAGGTCCAAAATTTTACAACTTTGTACCAGAAAAAGTTGCAAGTCCAGTTTCTGTGTATGTGTCAAGACAAAACATTTCTTCACTCTGATTATGGAAATGTTCTGCATCTTAAATAAAGTGCCAATGGAGCGAAAATTAAGTTTGTCTAGTTTGAAAGAACATTGAAAATGGCAAAGTAACATCTTTTGTAGAATTTCGTTTCCTTGCTTCTTGAGATATTCAGGTTTGTTTGATATGCAAATGACCTACTTATGACATCACACTGCATAATGACTTTTTAGAAAAGTATGGTTTTCTTTGAGAGTACTTATCGAAAGTACTTAAAAATTTTCACGTACATGCATGTAGCCATGACTGGTCACTAAACGTGCGTAGTTGTGCGTAAAATATTTGGACCATCCTAAAATTGATGCTCTTTCAAAAAGTCATTATGCAGTGTGATGTCATAAAGTAGGTCATTTGCATATCAAACAAACCTGAATATCTCCAGAATGAAGCAAGGAAACGAAATTCTACGAAAGATGTTACGTTGTCAATTTAAGTGTTCTTTCAAATGCAATCATAAAAAACTGGGGTGAAATTTCGCTGCATTGGCACTTTAATTTACTTTTACTATTTGGTGGGGTTTTTTTTGTTTTGTTTTTCTCTTTTCTTTTGAAATATTACTGTATTCATGTCAAGTCAATTCGATATAATGTATTGCTCATGAGGAAGTCTAAACTCTAATAAGCTTTATAGTTTCAATTTTAGGCTTCCTCTCCATTAATTAATCGTTTTCTTTTTTTTTCACATATATGTGAAAAACTGAATACATGTATTGGCAAATAAAAACAACATATTCCAAGTTTCAACTATATTTTAAATTAAACATTAAATTACAGCAAACAACTAGGATTTGTGGACTCTTGGGGCAGATGGCATTGAAAAATAAACAGTGACACACCTTATAAATTATAGACTATTCATAAATTAGGTATTTAGGTAGTGTCATTGTGACAGTAGAAATACAATCACACAAATATATGTTGGTTTTGTCAGTTTTTTCAACTGCATTGTATATTGTTAATAACTGCAGTTCATTATTTGTGCTTTTCAGAGCATGATTCTGTCTGAAAAGGTTGAGAATTTGAAGATGAAACATGCAGAGTTAACCATGAATTCAACAGGAGTGAAGAAAAAGATAGAGCAGACCAAACAACAACAGGCCTAGACTCGCTGGTAAACCTTTTTAAACTACTGTGTGTTTAATTTCAATTCATTGTGGGTGCAATAGTGTAAGTCATTAACTGTAGAATATGTAAATATGTAAGTACATCAATAAAGTGTCAATTACTAAATTAGGTGTGAAGTTCCATTTGCAGAATTGTCAAAATATAATTAATTCTAACCAGTGTGACCAGGTTTTTACAGAGGAAATTACTACATCACGTGGCAAAAATTACCAAATTTGGCCAAAAATTACTACATCATACCCCCCCCCCCTCCCCTCCCCCCCTAAATAGCGAAAATAACGTCATTACAAATTTCATTACATGAACATTTTTTACAAAATTAAAAATGCCAAAATTTACAGCATAAGTTATTAACATTAACAGAAATAGGAAATTAAGAAAACAAAATAATAAATGCATGTACATAACAAAACATCGTACAGTCTTTGAAATAATACGATATAAAGTTGATAGAAATGGATAAAATAAAATATTTCAAAAGAAATTAATAACCTTACGAAAATTTAAAAAAATTGACCAAAATTACCAAAAATGACCAAAGTAATTGCCACAAATTTTTAATTACCAAAGTTTTCTAAAAACATTGAAAAATTCCCAAAAGTAATTTAAATTACTACGTCTGGTCACACTGATTCTAACTAGGGACCTGTAGCCTCTGAGTCTCACAGGTGTTCTTTGGAGGCCCTCCGTCATTACCTGCTCAAATAAACGGTCAGCCACGCATTCTGTTCTGAAAGATTGACCAACCAGAGCATATCGAGGGCCCCCAAAGAACATCTGCAAGGGAGAGGCCTTATTGGGCTCTGGAACCTGCACGTGTCCAGACACCCACACGTTCTGGACTGTGGGTGTCGTACAATATTTTAGCAAGTATTTGCAAAATTGTTGTTGCAGTGAAGTACCGTACATCTTTTTTTGTTTTTTCATGAATTGGTATTTTAAGTGTTATATTACAAATAAGTATAGGTTATATACCGAGAACGCGGGATATAAGTCATATATTGACCCTCGGGACCTTCGGCCCCTCGGGTCAATATATGACTTATATCCCAAGTTCGAGGTTATAACCGACTTATATCACGATTGAGGAGGTTTTCGAACAAGGTTTCGTCAATTTCGAAGAGTTTCGATCAAGATTTTTCGAGTTATATCCACAAGTTTTATCTAATTATTTATTCACGGGATATAACCTGTATATATCCCGCGGTACATCAAAGAAAACCGACTCAATCGTGATATAAATGTAGTTATTTTTCACATGCCTCGGTTTCCTTTGTTCTTTTAATAGGGGAATATATTCAATAGCCCCTGGAAAAACAATAGATAAATATTCCCCTCTAATATTCCCCTGTAAGGCTCTAATATTCCCCCCTACCATCCCCCCCTCTAGGCTCTAATATTCCCCCCTACCATTCCCCGCTATAATATTCTCCTCTAATCTTCCCGTCTAATATCCCCCGCACCACTCCTTATCTTATGAAATCCTGTCAACCTCGCCATGTGAATAAACCACATATCCCCTCGTGGCCTCAAAATAACCCATACTTAAACCAATGTAAGTCTATTTTATATTCACTAACATAATCATGTCCATTATTTTACCATAAATATGTATTTACATGTCATACATAAAATATATACAGGTAAACTGTTTGTGCGGGGGCCCCTGTGATTAAGATGCACACAAAAGAACATTCAAATTAATCGCTATTATGAAAGCGGTGTATTTTGCACTATTAATAATTCTCTTCGTTATCGCGTAAATAAATTAATATATTGTAAAAACTCTTTTTCAAAAGCTCATCCCTATAAGGACGTCACTTCCGGTAAGTCGTTACCAAGTTTGACGGTGAAAAAGTCCATGAAGATGAAATTTTGGAAGGACAAAACATGTTGCAATTTTGCTCAAAAGAACCTAAATATAACGAGTATATTGAATCCCCACAGATTAGATAGTCCTAATTGAACATTTCTTCTGTTTTTGAGTCCGCCCAGATCATGTTCAATTGTTCAAAAAAGGACTTGTAAACTTTTGACGGATGGGATTTACTGGGTCCAGAAAACAAAAATGGCGAACAGGTCAAGGCAAAGGACCGCGGCAGACATCGAGTATTTGTTAAAGCAAGTTCTCGCTGAATATCATTAATAAATATTAAGTTAAATAAGCAAACGATGCTAAATACTTTGAGTGGAACTTCCAAGCATTTATGGATTGAAGATATTGAGTTTTTTAATCGCCCGAAGTGTTGACTGGTTGAAATTGGTCATACAGACAGGTCAGTGGTCAAATATTTATTTATACTTCGAAATTTGAAAGAATGAAAGCTGTATATTTTCAACAAGGTATAATAGGATTTTACTCTTGTATTATCAGTATTAAAATGTTCATTTTCCAAAGACATTGCTCACTTTATTAGTTTTAAATTACTAAATTTATTATTTATTAAATTATTCATCCTGCTAACTTTGCGCGGGAAAATAGATGCTATTTAAAATGTGTCTCGTGTATGCTAAATTTATCATGAGATTCACAGAAACGTGTAGCTTTTCTTGTGATTTGACATAGTTTACCCTGGTTTAAACATTTTTAAATGTACACTAGCTTATTTAATAAAATCCCCTGATGACGATTGCAGTTTTACTCATAGCCAATAAAACCACCTGAAAATTTTAACCAATAGGAAAGCAGAAGTCTTTAGTGGTTACCTGGCCCATATTCTTTGATTGGGCCAGATTACCAGGCTAGTTGGTGTAGCCAAGAGGTGGGGGGGGGGGGGGCAGTGGTCTCCAAGACCGTTCTCATGAAAAGTTTAAATCCATTGAGAAACTTGTAGGGGGTGGTGGGTGGTGTTACATTGTTTTAAGGCCAAGTGAGTAGACTAGTAGTGTGTTATATGCATATGCTATAATTTATAATACTATTAAAGGTCTATACAAAATGCCTCCAACTTGTTTTTACATTTACAACTTGTTTATAAATAAATCTAAAGATATTCTGACATGTATCATTCTATGTTCTGGTTTAATTTCAATAAAATTATGTAATTTATGGCTTTTGGATTACACTTAAATACTAGTCTCAAAATGCAGGAAATAGTGTTTCAGAGACCTAGAAATCCAAAATTTTCTGGGGGGGGGGGCATGCCTGTGGACCCCCTAGGAAATCAAGGTTCACTCCCCCCCCCAAACTCAAGATCCTGGCTACGCCACTACTAGTTGGTAGGTTGCACCCCAGTCCCTAAGGCACAAGAGCGGCAATCACTTATTAGTTACTGGTTTATTTTAACAAAATAATTTTGTGGCTTATTTTGTGAAGTTAATTACATTCCAAATTTGCTCAAAATCTTGGGGCCCTTAGGTTAATATGCCACTGTTGTGACAGGGGTGTTGGAAGCGGGGGGCAGATATTCAATGTCCGGAAAAGTGTTGTCTTTTGAGTAATTTATGACATTTTTGGACCTTTAGAATTCTGTAAATCTTTGTCCTAAAATGCAGGAAATGGCATTTCAGAGACTCTAGATTTCAAAATTCCTGGGGGAGAATGCCCTCGCGGACCCCCCTAAAAATTTTGCCCCCTCCCCACATTTACTGTCGCTCCGACGCCCTTGGTTTGTGACCCAATGTTTCAACACTCTGCTCTAGCCTGTCCCTAATCTATGCATAACAAATAAAACATAAAGCTCCATGCATATGTACGTTTGCCATCATTTGAACACGAAAGAAGTTGAGTGGAGGCACGAGGCAATAGTCGAGTGCCTTTACACTTCTTTCGTGTTCAAATCACATCCACAGTAATTGACCAAAAGCTGTTGTGGTTACCCTGCCACCATTTTATATTATGTTTTATTATATGGCTGGGTTTGATTTCTGGTCAGTACGCAAAACGACACGTCGGGATTTTACGATATTGACCGACTGGTCAATACACTTTTTTCTCGGCCCTGTAAGTTTTGGCGGGAACATTTCTGAGTTGATTTGAAAACAAATAAAAGAGTACTGGGTATCTTTATTCAAATATTCTGAACAATAAAATGTGTTGGAACATCACATTTTTAAAGCTGTTTATCTAAAAACACGACAAATAAAAGCAGAAATGGTGTAAATAAGAAGGCCAAAAAGCGACATGAAAAAGTCAACAGATAAGGTAAACAGCATACTGCAAAGACGAAAACAACGCTCGAAGCTTAAAAATAAAATGAACCAATAGCCATATAATAAATTCCTTATTAACCTCGTTTGCTCGGTCTGTACTGGAAAGTATTTGCCCTCGGTTTTATCGCACAAACCTCGCTTCTTCGTCGCTCGATCTGTACGAAAACCTCAGGCAAATACTTTCCCGTACAGACCTCGCACTCGGTTAATAAGTCTTTATTATTGTATAACTTTGTTCAGTTTATGTTTGTATAATAGGTAAATTGTGGTAAAGCTTATAAAGTAAATGAACCTTTATAAGAGTACATATGCATAGGAGTCATATGTTTTATTTGTTTTATAAAATATAAAGAAAAAACCCCAATTAAAGTAAAGTGGGATAGTTTTGAAAGTTCACTAGCTTTTCCCACCAGGTGACACCATTCTACCCACTCCACGCAATTTTACATCATTTATTCATGA
>OZ036011.1:6970481-7035481 GCA_964035015.1 Corallium rubrum
ACAAAATAAACTTCACATATATAAGAAAACTGTTGAGCTTTGGACTTTAACCCTTTGTTGCCTAGGATGTCTGAGGGATATCGCTTTGGCGGGTAAAATCGTCTGGCGTTATGTTTCTATCAATTCCAAGCGTGACCATGCCCCCCCCCCCCCCCCCCCGGCATTTGACGAGCATTTGATGCAGGGTTCGAAATAACGTTCAGAAAATATGCCTAATTTTGTCGGCTGTTTTTTGTAGGTCAAACTTTTTGCCGGCTGTTTCCCAAGCAGCAAAGTTACGTTCTGGACATAGGCTCAAATAATGTATTGTAAACCAAATACTGGTTTCTTTTCGATCATATACAGAGAAATCAAAACAAATTACCATAATTCTGATCTTGGCAAAAGCAATTTCGCCGATAACCCAAAGTTTAATTATATTTTGAAATGAGAAATTGCCGGCAAGGTCCTAAAACTGCCGGCAGCCGGCTGCTATTTCGAACCCTGATCTGATGATTCACCTGTTCCCCGGGGTGGGGAATTTGTTGAAGTACCTAAATAGTATATATACTTGCCTGTTATTTTCTTGAAAAGTAACCTGGCAAAAGTACCGTAAATCTATACTCAATTACAAAAATTCTATCTTTTATAAAGGCACACCACATATGTAATTCATACTAATACATGCTCGTCCACTTTTCTAGTTTTTTATATAAAAATACGATATATTTCGGCAAATGTTTTCCATAAAAATACCACTGGCTCACAAGCGCCAAAAATGTCGCATGTCTACCGTTCTTTAACGGTATTATAAAATACGCCATGCACATGTGATTGCAATCAATCATGGCGGATTTACAGGAGTTTGAGGTGCTGTTTGTGGCTTCCTGGCTTCGGGAAAAAGGCTTGGACAACTTAGTTGTGACGTTTGAAAGTAGTTTTTGACCTTTATTTTATAAATATATCTTTATATTTAATAATATGGTTGGTCATAGCTGTCTGACATGGGTGGGGCATTTGCATCAATTTCAAGACCCCTCTGTGGGGTTTTTGTACAGCTATGCTGACCCCATGGTGAGGTATTTGCAGTACTCTAACGCAAAAATATCAAATGCCCAAGGGGGGGGGGGGGGATGGTCATGCACGCTTGGAATTGATTGAGACATTAGACAGTAAAACAATAAATGGGCCAGCTCGAGGCAGCAATGGGTAAGTCACTTGTTAACTCATTGTTAACCCAGGATGTCTGAGGCTTCTCCCTTTGGCGAGTAATTATTAGACAGAGTAAAACAATAAAGGAGCCATTTTTGGCCAGCTCAGGCAAGAATGGTTAATCACTGCAAACACAAAAAGAAACTGATTGTACGTAAGACGGAATTTATTTTAAATAAACAAATTTGAAATATTAATGATTTACAGAGTCTATATACAAGAAGCCTTTACACGAAGCAATCTTCTTTTCAACCCCCAAACAAGCAAGAAAATTTTCTTTATCGTGTCACGCCTGCCAATTTACAACTAGTTTTACAAAGAAGAGAATGGTTCACGAATCGCCTGCGAAAAGAGCCTATTTTTTCTTTGTTTCCTTCTTGAGAGATGAGAAGGTTCTGCCGTATTCGTATTTGGCTCGGCGTCCAAGATTTGAACAGTTGCTTTGTGAGTTCAATAAAGAATTGCTTCGTGTAGCATTGCCTTGAATAACTATGCATGTTTTGTACAACCCCGTGCTTTTCTCAACTACGCGAGAAAAAACTGATTTTAATAAATTAGGAACTTACTTATAATTAATATTCGGAAGAACTAAAGTTCAATACCACTAGGTTTTTTAAACCTGCCCCAACATTTAAATGTTGGTAATGCTACTTTATATCACCAAACTTGCTAACATATTTGGGTCATCAAACTTGCGAACATCTTTGGGTTGTCCTTAGCAAAATTGAAATATATCTTGTCGGTCCAAAATTTCATCTTCATGGATTTTTTTGCTGTCAAAGTTGGTAACTAACTTACTGCAACTGACGCCGAAGTATGGGAATGAGCTTTTGCAATAGAATTACACGTCTTTCTCGTTATTTCTCAAATCATTAATAATTCATGAGGGAAACATAATGAAATCAGTTACCGAGACGTTGTGAAATGTGGTAATAAACGCCCTTATATAAATTAAGGCAAGTTATACCTCAAATTTCTCTTTAAATACTGATTTGTTTGAGAAGCTATACCATACACTCGAAAGCCGTTTATTATCTGATTTAAAAACACCTCGAAGTGAGTTAAAAAAACTCGGCTATTCATGAGGAAAACACAAAGAAAAATCATAACCGTATCGTATGTGATAAAACATTCTCCTGATTTACATAAACTTTAGCTTTGATTTTCTCGCCTTAGACAACGTTATTTTTCAAAATTACTTCGCCGAGGAACTTACCAAATGGTGATCGTTTTTAAAGCCATTCAAAACACTCACAGAACGTGTTTTATCAGATCTAAAACACCCGGCTTCGCCTCGTGTTATATATCTGATAAAACACTCCTGCTCGTGTTTCAATATATTACTTCTCAAACTCATTAATAATTCATGAACCAAAATGAAATTAATGTTTAATCAGTGCTTTGAAATCGGAGGAAAAGTACTAGTACTTTGAAATAATGCAAAATACGTTTTCAAAGTCTTGGGACTTTGAAATAAGGCAAATTATATTATGTTTCAGAGGTATCTTCGGAGTTTCGAGTTTGAGAAGTCAATTCAAATACTCGACGTCGGACTTTACCGGGATTACAAAGCCCTCGTGCATTAAAAAGGCTCGCCTTTGGCTCGCCTTTTCAAAAAGCACTCGGACTTTGAAATCCCGGTAAAGTCCTCCGTCTCGTATTTGAATTATTACATAATAAACGGCTTCTGGTGTATGATATATTATTTCTTGTATTTACCCAATAACGAACATTATTATTCATTGTACTATATTCTCGTATTCTCATTGGTTGAGAGCCCACATATAATTATTCGTATTTCGGCGCAGACAAAATAAATCTCGTATTTGTCATGTGGAAAATTTGGACATGACAAATAAATGTCGTATTTGTCATGTCCATACGGTGCCCGCGTATTTTTTATTGTTGTGTGTTGATATTGTTATTTTTGTGGCTTATTTGTTAATAAAAAATATAAGTTTGAGTTTGACGTTTTTGTCTGTTTTGATTTTTATTCGCATGGCTGACGTTTGTTGCAGAATGAATAATAAAATAATTATTGAATTCGGCTTACGCAGGATATCAGAATTATTCAGACCTCGGTCAGCGTTATCTGCCTCAGCTTCGCTTCGGCAGATAACGCTGACCTCGGTCTGAATAATTCTGATATCCTGCTCAGCCTCATCCAATAATTCTTTATAATTAAGTGCGAAATCGAGGTCACCACCAGTAATCAGTTACCTGCAATTTTGACAGCGAAAACGTTCACGAAGATGAAATTTTGGAACGTCAAGATATATGGCCTAGGTTAAAGCCAGGTTCTCATATGTCGCCGATCGTCGCCGACCCATGATTTAGATGCATGTTAAGTAAAAGAATAAAAGCACTGCTTTTCTGCATTGTTCTTTGTTACTTAACATGCTGCTGCACTTCCCGTTTTAACATGCATCTAAATCACAAATCGCCGACCATCGGCGACATATGAGAACCAGGCATAAACGTCGAAATTTTCATGCGCCGAATCCCATGCAAATCAGCATAAGCAAAGGATCTAGCTCATTATCATTAGATTCAGCGCATAAGATCAAAGTTCGACCAACACCGCTGCCAAACGTTTTGCGCATGTGCGACGTCCGAGCTCGTCCTCGGAAAAAGAGCGGGAAAACACTGAAATATTTGGACTGGTCCGAGAGTCCGACACAAAAGTTAAAATTATAAGCATAGTACCAAAAAGATAAGGTAGGTAATTTGTACATGGCTTCTTTGTCAATATTGTAACATATTCTGGATTTACCCCTTCGTAATTTTCTTTACCCTTTTTTTAAAACACAAATGAATAGTCGAGCCTTACTTAGTCTTCACTGTCTGGTTGCTGTCGCCATGGCTAGTTCCCACTTCTCTTGCAATGTTTACTCAGCGAATTCACGCGTGCGCAAACGTTTGGCAGCGGTGTTAGTTCGACCTAGGTCTTACTCGGGAGAACCCATAGATTACGAATATGTAAAATACCCATAAGGACTTTAATGTACACTGTCATAGATTGGGTTTATTTCCAAGAGGTCAGGATGAGGAGGAGGCAAGCTTTGGACCATATCACTCCATTGTGAGTCGGCGTGTAGAGAATAATCCGACAAAGCCGGCTTCTGGGGGTCGACATCAAACGTTGTTCCTTCTGAGGGGTATAATCGTGGCGGTGGGTAGGAAGGTGGCGGTGGAAAAACTGGTGTGTACGATGTATCCCTATCCGTCATGGGTGGTGGTGGGGGCACCACGATGGCGCGAGAGTCTAATACTGGTGTAGAAGACGGGGGTGGGGAGACAATCGAAGGCATATCCAACCTCATTATGTTCTTATAATGGCGATTGGGAACTTTTCCGAGGTTGGTATCGCCTGGTTTGGGACTGGTGACCGGTTGATGATGGGCGTTGTCTTTGCGTTTAGGAGTGGCGACTAGTCTGTTACGGTTATTGTTATTGTCTTCATCTGGCGAAGCGTAAACCGGTTCCGGTTCTTTCCCGGTAGTAAAGGACTCGTTACTCGAATCCGACGCACTGCCGCTGAATCTCTGTTTGATTTCATGGTGTATTTCCGACGTGACAGCTCGGGCGTTCTGTTGAGTCGGCGGGGACCGCCTATGAGTTGGCGAGGACTCTCTTGGAATCTGTACCATTCGTTTGTTCTTTTTATTCTCAAGAATCGGAGAGCCCCCTGGAGGGGGAGGCGGTGGTTTGAAGCTCGGTGGTTTCAAGTCATTATTCACTTCGACCATTTTGTGCCTTGGCGAAGATGGCGAAGTATTTATAAACGTCCCTGGAATTTCGTACACCGAATCTGAGGCGTCATTTTCACCAAAAAGAGCAGTTTCGGCATAGGGTCCTTCGTTCTCCGCCAAGTATTCATGACTACCCCGCTTCTCACGATTATTCAGTTCTTGAGCATGCGTAGTTTGAAGTTGATCACGCTGTAACTGACCATCCTTATTGCTGGCGGCGTTTTTAATCGGTAAGGAATACACATCTTGGTTTTCTCCAACACTGTACGACGTTCCATCTTTGACAATAAGTTGAACCTCTTTGATTCCCAAATTCGGCGCAATTTGAAGCACGTTACGGCCATCTTGACCGACATGGTTCTCTGGTGTCTTGTTTTGCGCTAAGGCACGTTTAGTGTTAGCCTGATTCGACGTTTTTTCTGATCGTATGTCATTTGCGCCCGAGTAAGCCTCGTCTAATCTAGTATAATGGTCCTCTGTCTGCCGGCTAACTTCACCGTGGACTCTGTAACCCAAAGACGCCAAATCAACCGTACTATAGAGCGCGTCATCTTCATCGACGGCATCTTGGCGTTTCACAGGCCTACCGGCGTTTTCAACTTCTGGTGGATGGTTTTTCGTGGGCTGTTGAGAAACATGGTTGAGCCTTACTTGAGAGATTTGGGTGGCGAATGTTTGAAGGCTTTGTGAAACGGCGGGTTTTTTCACAGGGCTTTTGTTTATCGGTGGAGTTTTGGGTTTCTTTTTTGGCTTCGGTTTTGGCAGGACTGGGGGAGGAGCTTTTTTCGCGTCGGTTTGGTCGACCGTCCTGGCTTCTCCCTGGCCTCGAAAGATTTCGTGTTGTCGTATTTCGTTGGACAGGTCTGGACCGGGGGAGACGGGATCACTTTCGGAGCTGGAGCTAGAATGTTGGTTTATCACACCGCGTTTCTTTTTAAAAATCATCTCTTGTTGTTTTAATAGTTCACTCTTATTTTCAATAATGGTTGGAGTTTCTTCTTCAGATGTGGACGACTTCAATTCCTTTTTCTTCTTCAAACGGCTCTGCAATGACAATGTGTAATCATGTATTATTAGTTATTATTATATAGATGCGAGTGTTTTGTTAGAAAATATGCAGTGTCGTATTTTCCATATCCTCACCCAACCCATCGTACGTCATCATACAAGTGGCCTACTGGCCAAACGATGAGAACTGTTGCTTAAAGTGCCTATGAAGCGAAAATTATTGTCTTAAATGAAAGAACTCTTAAAACTACAACGTAACACCTTTGCAGAATCTTCGTTTCCGTGCTTCGTTGTCGAGATATTTCAGTTTCTTTGATATGCAAATTAAACACTTTGACATCACACGTGTATAATGAGTTATCGGAGAAAGTTCTATATCTTTGCTATTATCAAATGAAATCACTTTGAAGCCGATCCTGTTCGTCTATTTCGCATACAGCATTTAATAGACATACATATTTTTAATTGATTTCGTTTGATAATAGCAAAGATTCCAGGACCTTCTCTGATAACTCATTATACACGTGTGACGTCAAAGTGTTTAATTTGCATATCAAAAAAATTGAAATATCTCAACAACGAGGCACGGAAACGAAGATCTGCAAAAGATATTACTTTGTCGTTTTGAGAGTTCTTTCATTTAAGACAATAATAATTTTCGCTTCATAGGCACTTTAAGATTGACTTTAATAGAGACACTACAATCATTTTTAGGAGTACTGGGGCATTTTGGAAGTCATTAAACCAGTTTTAAATATAAACTGATATTCAGTTAACCGTATTTTATAACATTGTTTATAACATATTACATTGCTTTTTAACCCCCGTCGTCGTCGTAGTACCTTCCCTAATGTACTGCCACCGTACTTGTTATGTGTATTGACTAATGTTGTTGCGTGTAATGCTGCAGACACGCGAGGGTCTAAAGGCTTGGCCAAACGCTTTCAACATTTCATTCAACATCGTTCAACGCTGTTGAATTCAACATGTTGAAAGCGTTTGGCCACTCCTGTTGAATGATGTTGAACGTTGTTGAATGGTGTTGAACGAAATTTGAACATGTTCAAATTTTCGTTCAACACGCGTTCAACATTTCTATTGTTCTCAAAATGTTGAAAGGGTGTTGAACGCATTTGGCCACATTTCATTCAACGTTGTTGAACAGAGACATGCGCTACGCGAGATATTGTCGATTCCAGTTTTTGTGGCAGCCCGCGTTCAATTAATTGTCATTCATGAATGTTGAACGATGTTGAATTCATTTGGCACTTCCCGTTTTAACATGCATCTAAATCACAAATCGCCGACGATCGGCGACATATGAAAACCAGGCTTAAAGCCTGATTCACATGCACTTGTGAAATAAGCACAAGCACACAAGAACGAAACAAAAGATAAAACAAAAAGGTATTCCTATGGGGCGACACAAGCATAAGCACAAGCAATGAAATAAGAACAAGCCACAAGCACAAGAGCTGTACACAAGAGAAAACAAAGGTTCTTTTGTCTCGTCCTTACCCTTGTTTTACTCCAGTTCACACAACTATTATGTTTGTGCTTATGCTTATCTTTGTAAATTTCGTATAGAGTAGATTACGTATAGAGTAGCATATTTGATATTATAATATCTAGATTATTTACCAGTTTCTCCATTTCTCGTTTCACTTGCTCTTCTTTCTTCTTCTTTTGACTGATGAGTTCCAAGCGAGCGTTCTGTCGAAAGAAGGAAATCAAATGATTAGTCAATATTATTTATTCTCGGTGTTTACGTACTGTTTAATAAACGAGCAGGAAATGTTTTATCAGATATAAAGTCACGAGGCGAAGCCGAGTGTTTTTATATCTGATCAAACACGAACTGCGAGTTTATTGAACGCCTTCAAAAACGAACCACTTGGTAAGTTCATTCGCGTAGTAAGTTTGAAGAATAACCTTGTCTAAGCCGAGAAAATCAAAGCTAAAGTTTATGTAAATCAGGAGAAATCTTTATCACATATAAAGATACGATACAATCATGATTTTCTTTTGTGTTTTCCTCATGAATTATTAATGAGTTTTTGAAATGAATATAGACCACTTTCATAATAGCGACTAATTTGAACATTCTTTTATGTGTATTTTAATTCTTTCCTGTCTGAATTGGTCTTTAGTATTTTATTCTGGCTAACGCCAGACGATTTTATTCACCTCTGGGGAAGCCCTTGGACAGGAATGAGTTAATAAGGCCCGTTTCAGACGGCGTATTTTTCATGAGCCGTATCTAATACTCGAATTAAGTTCATGAAAAATACGCCGTCTGAATTATATTTATACCCTGTTCCTATAGAAACACGGCCATTATGCAAGTCATTTTGGCCTTACAGACATTACTACTTAAAGTGTCTATGAAATAAAAAATTCGTTGGCATTTTTGTTGTTTTATTGTACAGAGGGGCATGACAGGAGCACTCACTGAAAATTTCAAGAGGATCTGATGCGTATACGGTTTTCGCGCTATAAACTCTCAAAGTTTGCCATGGCTAGTTGTTCTTGGAGAAAAATTGGGATTTCGGAAACAATGCTTATGACAACTATGGACAAGAACAATAGATGAACAACTATGCATAAGAACAACAGATTTCACTATTAATGATCCATCTGCGTACATTATAAGGTATTGTTACCAAGAAGCCCAAATTTCGCCAAAACAAACTATCCACGGCAAATTTTGAGAGTTGATGGCGCGAAAACTACGTATCAGATTCTCTTGAAATTTTCAGTGAGTGCTCCTGTCATGCTCCTCTGTACAATAAAACAACAACAAGTGCCAACGTATTTTTCACTTCATAGACACAGTCACTTTAAAGTCTAACTTGAAACCCGGAGCAATTATAAACTTATTTTTATAAAATTACTTATAAAAAAAATTTAGTATAAAAGTTAACAATTATAAAAGTTCCGAAAATTAGCATTCTTTCCAGACACCTTTGTTTTTTAATAGATATAATCAAATGAAAGAAATGCATAACAAAGACGAACTTAGAAAAGAAAAACCGTTTGAAAGAGAACAGTTTCTGAAAGCCGAAAACTTCTACTCGACAGTCGCCACCTCAAGGAGAGAATTCAAAATTGTAAACAACTTGAGAAAGTCGAAAAAAGTCTTTTAAGTATAAGGTAAGGGCTAATTAGGTAGTTAATTTCAAAATAGTAATATGTATACTGATCTTTGACTTGAGAGCTTGGAGTTTGTTAAGTTTTATTGGTTTCTCAAGAGTTTAGAGTTTTTTTATAAACTATTAACATGTTACGACCGCTTGTACAGCAAGAACTAGCTTAATTTCCTTCCTTGTTTTTAATAAATCGGAGCTTGTGCCAAGTTATAACAGCTGCCAAAAGAAGACAGAACTTGGCACCAAAACTACGCGTCCGTTTTTTGTTTTCGAAAACACCAATAACACCTTATTAGAAGTACTATTGGGCATTTCACTCGATTACATAGCATGTTCTAGGGATTTTTTTTTTGATTTTTTTTTTTTGTGAAGGGAAATTCGAGTGTAGAATATATACATTTTAGAGCTTAGCCATACGGTTTTATTCAGCTGCAGGGGGCATCTTAGACGTGGGCTTAATTGGTCTTACACGAACTCAAATTTGCCAACTAGGAATGGAAATGCTTATTTTCTACATTTAGTAAAGTGTTTCAAGCTGTCGTAAGTATAGTTAAGCTCATGATCAGAAAACAGCTCCAGAAGGAACTGGACTCAGATGGAAGACCGATGTTGTTTACGATATTTAACGAGGTTATGCAATAACCAAGGTTAACAGCCAAGGAACGGCGCGCGGAGAATGGGGAGAATTAGCGTGAGAGTGTTTGATAACTAGAGGTGCATTGGCCAGCAAGGAGTCATTACGCCTTTAGTCGGCATACTGGCTATTTGAGGAAAACATTAACTGCGAACATATTGCATCCCACCATCCCACCCCTAATCAATCAAAGCAAATTGCAATTTCCACCGAAAGTAATTTCGGTGTGATAGGTGCAGACATGCAAAGGTGGTCAGGTCAAGGATGGAATTCGACACGTAGTGTGGGGACCTGAATCCAAGTAACAACAAATCGCAGCATATCCTGTAGTCATGTCTGCACCTAACCATCCACAAGGGTAAGTATAGTGACTGCAGATGTTAATACACAGGAACTAGTCAAACCGTACATGTGTCACGAGTACTTGTTGGGCCAGTTTATTTTTAGTTAAAAAGTCTGAAGCTTATAGTTCAGTTCTGAGTTTAGCGTTACGACAGCTTTTACAGAAAAACAACTAACTTTGTCCAATTTTAGTGACGATATCTCGGGCACTTCTTAACGTGCTTAAAATCTAATAATCCACGCGTTTTGTTTGTTGGTTTTTTTTGTTGTTTTTTGTTGGGGTTTTTTTGGGGGGAAGGACAATCTACTATAAAGAATTAATGTAATTTTAAGAATTCAGTAAATAATAGGTTTTTCAAGGTTTTAAATTGTTTGAAGGTTTTCACGGCGATAATTGTTTAATTATTGCATACCTTTGTAGCTACACCACGTATTATTTATTTGCTAAGCAAACAAAAAGAATAGGTTTTCCTAGGGTATTATGACGTCATTTTCCCATACGTATTATGACGTCATGGTCAACACTAGCTGCTGCGGTTACCCAGCCTATTGTCTTAATGTTTGTATTTGTGTTTGTAATGTGTATGGCAAAGTTATTAAAATTAAAATAAATAAAATAAATCGTCTGGTGTTAGACGGAGTAAAAAGATAAAGTTGTCCCACCACAACAACAATGCCAGTGAAAGGGTTTATTAAATACAGGTTTGACTTAGCTAAAATTCCGCCAATTACTGCGGCCCCAAAACAAGTACGATTTAAAGGCATATGACTCGAAAATTAAGTTTGTCTTATTGAAAAGAACATTTAAAATGATAAAGTAACATCTTTTGCAGTTTTTGGTTTCCTTGCTTCGTTTTTGAGGTATTCCAGCTTGTTTGATATGCAAATGCAGAACTTTTTACGTCACATGTGCATAATGAGTTATCGGAAAAGGTTACATATCTTTACTATTATGAAAACATGGGCTTAACTCAAAGGAAGCATGTGCGTCTTTCTACCCACAACACCAAACATGTAGAATTCCAGGTGATTTCGTTTCACAATAGCAACGATATGTAACCTTCTCTCGGCAACTCATAATACATAATGATGCACGTGTGACGTAAAAAGCTGTGTCATTTGCATATCAAACAAACTGGAATATCTCAAAAACGAAGCAAGGAAACCAAAAACTGCAAAAGATGTTATTCTATCATTTTAAATGTTCTTTAGTTACCTTAAAAATACATAACGATATACAACATACATTAAATTTACTACGATATCTACTAAAAGCAACGCGATGGTGGGTCATAAGGCTTCGAGCTGTGTTGCATTTTAAACATATGCTTTTCCATGTTTGTGGGTCGCCTACGTTATATGTGTTGTTAACTGCGTTATTTTATCAACAACGAGTTTGAGTGTCACCAGGGGATCCAAACACGAGAAAACATGATGAAAGCACGAAGCCGAAGGCCGAGTGGTTTTATTGTTTTCATGTGTTTGGATTCCCGTGATGATAAACGATTTGTTGATATGGCATCTCAATCGAACGATTTCAATTGGAAAATGCAATTAAAATAAACCTAATGAGATTTTATTTAACATCCCCTAGTAAAACATGTATTTTCTGTCTACAATAATTATCAATATAGAATCTAGTTGGTTTTAAAGTTCGGATGGGTTTTTTCTTACTCTGAAAGTTATAAATAAATCCCCTTCTGTTATACGCCCCTTCCTCTATTAACCCGCCTCTTAAGCCCCCTCTAACAAATAATAAGCACCGCAGGGGGGCTAAATAGAGGAAGCACGTATTCCAGCTTGAAGACTAGAGCGTCGTCCACCAAGTGTATTTGGAGAGTACTCTCCGTTTCTTGGTACTCACAATATATATGCTACATGAAGTTGACTCTATTATTTCACTGCCTTACATCCACTACAACCAAATTCAACACTAATCCAACGAATTAACACTCACCCGTATAGACTATAGTGCTGTAAACATGAGTACAATACGCGGTACTTGGAAAAATGGAAGCAATTGACGAGATCTTTCGCTATTCCCGTACCCCATACTGGAGCTCTAGTGTTTCTGGCAAGGCCCTTCCTTAACGTTCTAAACGTATGACGAACGCGTCCTTCGCTCGAAACTGCTTTTTATGAGAATTTCGGCAATACACCAGGCTTATAACATTTTCGATTTCTACGATCGCAGAAAATTGTCCTTGATTCTTGAGAGATATGATAAAAAGTTTAGCAAAGTTTAAATTGAAGTGAGGCCAAATTGCGACTATTGATACAGATATTATTAACCCTTTATCGCCCAACGATGTCTTTAGTATTTTACTCTGGCTAACGCCAGACGATTTTACTCGTCAATGGAGTGGCTACTGGGCGATAAAGGGTTAATAGACTATCTCGGTTAACCCTTTATCGCCCAACGATGTCTTTAGTATTTTACTCTGGCTAACACCAGACGATTTTACTCGTCAATGGAGTGGCTACTGGGCGATAAAGGGTTAATAGACTATCTCGGTTAACCCTTTATCACCCAACGATGTCTTTAGTATTTTACTCTGGCTAACACCAGACGATTTTACTCATCAGTGGAGTGGCTACTGGGCGATAAAGGGTTAATAGACTATCTCGGTTAACCCTTTATCGCCCAACGATGTCTTTAGTATTTTACTCTGGCTAACGCCAGACGATTTTACTCGTCAATGGAGTGGCTACTGCATGGGCGATAAAGGGTTAATAGTACTTGTGTAGCTTAACTAAGCTTTTGTCACAGTCTCAAGTCACAGAATCATGGCTCAGAGAAACAGAAAATTTTCATGATTTTCTTACACTGCTAACTGTACACTCATCAGACACAGCTCTTGCTGTCAATTCCAGTAGAATATCCTGAAACTCCTGCTTCTCTTTTTCGCTATGCACAGTATATGGCAAATTAAAGTTTATCAATACTTATTGTATCAAACTTCATTTGAAAACCTTAGAAACGCGCGCCAATATCCAACACGACGACGTATGGACTGAGGATGATTCTGTAATAGAATTGAAACACTGCCCTTCCTCACGGATAAGCGTTAAGTTGTCGCAAGAATATCTCGTGCAGTTGGATAAAACTCGCCTTCAATCCCTGTGCGGCTCGGTAGCTCAAATTGAAAAGGTAGAGCGGCGGACCGGAATCCTGAACTTGCGAGTTCAAATCCCGCTCGAGTCAGCCGAATTCTTCGGTTGACTTTAGCAGAATTTTCTCAAGTCACAGAATGTTGTACACATTTGGCGAAAGTTCAGACATTCCAAGTGCCTATCAACAACTAGTTTAAAGTATTAAACACTTTTTCGACTCGGTGAAAATGAGTGCGATGGACTTACACAGTCACAGTATCGGTGAAGTTACTGCTCATTCAAGGCAAACGTTGTCTTCAGGAAAACAATATAGACGTGAACAGTTTTCGAGATAAGTTATAGCACGCCAGTGTTTTATACCATATGAGGCTAGAACCCATAGAAGGCTCCCTCCGTTCAGTCATGCATACCGACACAACGAGAACTTACTGTGAACGGACGGACTAACGTCATGGAGATTGCATGAAAAGACTTTGTGAACTATATCTATACGACTACGTAATATGTTATATAGTCTAGAGCTTAAAAACAAAGACGAAAGTCGCAGAAGTCTACGAAGTGAACACAAGGATTATATGGAGACCCAATCAGGCAATCGAATTAAATGAGACCTAGGAACTAAATGGGGATCATAACAAGTTAAACTATATAGTTTTATCAATTAACATCTAAATTACAACCTTACCCAAAATCTTGGCATTTCGATGTCAACACTTCAGAAAGCAATCGCAAACACACAGTGACTTCTATGATAAATGTATATATATATATTTATATATAAATTCCTTTTTGCGGGAGCGTAGTCGTATTATAACCAAACAGTCTAATATCTCGTTATATATGTTGGGTAAAGTAAACGACGATCACGACAACACGAAATATGACAATCCAGTGTCGTTGATGCGTCTATATGCTCTTCCTCGACTTACGTATATAGCAGCGTGGACCAGATGGCTTGACATCTGAAAGGTGGCTATAGATTCGAGTGCCAACGTACGACGTATAGCTGAGGAGGCGACTGAGTGCGTGAGATCAATAAATGATAAAAGACTCTTATAGAAACTAACGAATACTTAATGACTGATATTGAAATCCTTTTAATAACTGCATGAGAACATTTTCGTGTGCTAATGATCACGACTTTTAAGGACTGCCCGACTATAGTTTGGTTATTTTAACCGAATTAGCTCGAATCGAGCATCAAGGTCCCCTTTACTCAAAACCTACCTGCTTTCAGAGTTTTCCCATAGACAGAGGGCGTTTGACAACTCAAAGATCTTACGTTATCGAAGCAGTTTGTTTATATTGTTAAGGAAACGAAAATGCGACATCATTACCAATGGTTTTCCTGAATTTCGTTGCGTTTTCGATTTAAAGCGACAGCGTCAAGTATAACTGAAATTATCGCTTATTTAATGCTTTCGCGCAGGACGAAAATGATATTTGGGGGCAGAAGGAACAATATTATGAAAACATTAAAGAAGGAAGTCAACATGCATTTTCTTTTGTACTATTTAGTCCACGTTTTGAAGCGTGTGATATCCACTATAATTTTAATGATGTTGACTTTCATTAGTTCAAAGGTTTGTGTTCTAGTGACGCTGTGCTACGTAGGTTACTGGCCGGAATCTGCTTCGGGCCGTTTACTGACTCCAATCTAAAAAGCACCCTGGTAGTCGTTCCAATACAGCATTAGTCAACAAGTTCGATATTTTTCATATGTTGCGTAAATTAAGTCGCGATGTGTGACATGACGTTTAAGCAAGTTAGGTAATAATTAAATAACCACCAATGTCAAATGCTTCATGTCGTCATGTCAAATCTTCAAATGTCACAGTCACCGACTGTTACATTCAAAACATTTCCATTTCCGCATTCCTGTATAGAGTGTAGACGCTTTCTGTTTGCATGCAGTGTTACCAAATACGTTCTATATCAGTATCACGAAATTATAACATACTAATTCCTAATTAAGAGACGATTTAATACAATAATTATATATATATATATATATATATATATATATATATATATATATATATATATATATATAATTACTCATTTATTATATGCATGACAAAATTACGACACGTACGCTTCGTACTCACTCTCACCTTTAAAATTAGAACATCTTGTTTCATTACTTGACAAGAAACGTTTTCACTCTGGGTGTTCTCCGTACTCATTTCAAAATATTTACAAGGGAGTTTTAGTTCATAGTGTACCACAAGTCGTTGGAAATGTGAAAACTTGGCCGCCATTTTTAATTTTATTGTCAACATCGTTCCCAAGGCCTTGGTAGCAGTACAATTAATAAAATAATTGTACTCCACTCAACCAATCAGCATGTAGTAATTTTGTGATGCATAGATACGCACGCTCGAGACAGTCAGAGATTTTCATATTAAAACATCGCCTTTCTTCCAGGAAGACATCTCATCTTCACAAGGTGGAACGACCTTCCTCAAGTATAGCGGAGGTACTCACACCTCTTGTATATAGGAGGTGTCGGAACAATTTGAGACCTAATTTTAGCCCTAATTCTAACCCCAACCCTATAGACATAATCCTATTTATAATTATGACGATAATGCTTCATTTCAAAAATGAAATTTGATTTTAAGTATTAGTAGTTCGTGTGACATCATTTTGGGACCTTTTTTGTGCCTACGAAACGAAAATTAAGTTTGTTTTATCTGAAAGACCTAAAATGACACTTAAAATGACCACGGAAATGACAAAGTAACGTCTTTTGCAGTTTTTCGTTTCCTTGTTTCGTTTTTCAGATATTTCAGTTTGTTTGATATGCAAATTAAAAATTTTGATGTCACATGCATGTGCATAATGACTTATTGAAGAAAGTTATATATCGTTGCTATTATCAAACCAAACTAATTTGCAGGAAGCAAGTGCGTGTGTTTCTCCCCGACCAAACATGTTAAATTTTCAACTGAATATATTTGATAACAGCAAAGATATATAACCTCCGATAACTCATTATGCACACGTGACGTCGAGATGTTTAATTTACGTATTAAGGTTACAGATACCCTAGGAAGCCATTTCAAGAAATTTGTTACCGCTCGCTCAATTTTTTTCCGATTTGTCTCAAATTTGCAACAAATGTAGTTAAGTATGTGACGAACACTACTGTATTATACAGTAAATAAGAAATAAAATATTGTTGCAGATATACTCATCAGTTTAAAATCACAGTACCTTCGCGCCGCGGTTTAAGGCGGTCTTTGGTTTTACCAAAAAGCTCTCAATTTATCATATTTACACTTCTCAATGTTTGTTCTAAAAAAGTGTGTTCGCATTTTTTTATTAATGTAGTGGTTTAGCAGCTAGGATATTTTATTTCTCGACCTATGTTGTGGCACAAGCAATTGACAAATAAAAGCTTGTAATAAAACGCGCGAACACACTTTTTTAGAACAAACATTGAGAAGTGTAAATATGATAAATTGAGAGCTTTTTGGTAAAACCAAAGACTGCCTTAAACCGCGGCGCGAAGGTACTGTGATTTTAAACTGATGAGTATATCTGCAACAATATTTTATTTCTTATTTACTGTATAATACGGTAGTGTCCGTCACATATTTAACTACATTTGGTGCAAATTTGAAACAAATCGGAAAAAAAATTGAGCGAGCGGTAACAAATTTCTTGAAATGGCTTCTTAGGGTATCCTGTAACCTTAAACAAACTGAAATTTCTTAAATACGAAGCAAGAAAACAAAAAACTGCAAAAGATGTTGTTTCAAATAAAATCGATTTTATTTTCGTTTTATATAGTCACTTAAATAGGAGATGATATGAATACAGTACATAAAAAATACTATTTAAATATTCATACTGTCTATATAATTCATAATCATGCACTTGAGAATCATTCACAAGCTCACTTGAGAATGATGTCCAGACAGCATCGAAAGACGTGTTTTTCTGTCGCTCAGTTATACCATTAAATATTGATAAGGTGAAAAGTGGATGATTATATTAATAAATACGTGGGGCGAAAAACTATAAAATCGTTTATTAAATATTGCATTCATCACGCAAAACTTTAAAGTACATGCATATATGTTCCCAAGGCTTTAGCAGAAAGGTTTGAGCGCAGTTTGGTGGCGGCTATTAAACGTTTGTCGGGCCTGTAATATTAAAAATTCGATAATCAGGGTATATTTGAGATTGTTGAACGTGAATACAGACCACTAAACTGAAGAACATTATTCAAGACATTCTAACGTCTAAAAATTGTTTTTTCTTCGGGGCCAAATTAGTTTTGTATGGTAACGAAATACTGACGTTTCGAGATACTGGTTGAGCAGATTTCTACTGACTTGGCCAATTTGAAGTTTGAAGTTATAGTACAAAGCTTATCAGTAGACTTGCTCCAAGTCCGCCTCTTAGCGCTAGTTTTTGTGGGCGAGCGGAAAGGCGGGAGAGCGGAAAAGCGGGAGGAAAGAGGCGGACTTGTTTCGCTTGCAGGTTTTTGAATCTAATTAAATATTCTGGCGGGAAATCGCTGAAACGTACATCGCCCTGTTTTGACGTGTTTCGGGTTGTCGTACATGCAATGGAAAGTGGTTCTAGCCCTACTAAAACGTTTTCAAGAGTCTGTTTAACTACAACTTACTTGCATAGCAATTTAGCCTGAATATAATTACTTCCTGAATTACGTCACCGGTCGAAAAATTCACCGGTGAATTTGGCGCGCTGCAGGTGGGAAAATTCCTTTCAACGAGGAACCGAAAGGTCAAAAATGTTTGAAAAGGACTTTGAGAAAGTCTAAGCCTATCAGTATAGTACCATGTCAGAAAACAAAGATTTTTGACGCCCTATAGAGGTCTGGAAACTATAGGAAACTATACTATGGTAAAATGCATAGTCCCGACTTCCCGAATATATATATATATATATTAATTAAATGTTGTTGTTGTTGTTCAAAGCTGTCACAGAATGAGATGATATAATTTGAATATGATAAAATATGAAGTCTACATATCTCAAGTGAAAAATGGAAGAACTCATGTAAATTGATATTGTTCACGAGCACTTTCGAATAAGAAAAACTTAATTTTCGCTTCATTTACACACTTAAAGAACTTTTGTAGTGTATAAGAGTGTTATTGTAGTACATCTATTGCATCAAGCATCTCAGAGTCTGACTTTATGATCTATATATACTAAAACAGAAAAAAGCCGTTGTATGTTGGTGAGATTTGTGTGGGAAAATTTCGAGTGGGAAAATTTCAAGTATGAGAATTTGTACATGTTCAGACCAAACTGGGATCAGTTGCGAAAATGCAATATCAAGGCCTTCCGGCTGGATCGGAAATCACTGAATCCGCGATTCTAATAAAAACAGACTGTACATGCAGTGTTCTGACCACTGAGTTGTAACAGAGGCCGTTCCCTAGATGCTAATGCTGGGAAAACAATTGTAAGAATAGAATATTTGGTATTTCACTAAAAAAGAGTTGTTTCTTGTTCTGACGTGTTCTGACGCACACGTGTGTGTGTGTTTGTGTAAACACCCACTGGTCTGCGGTAAGACCTTTTCCACTCTATCACGAATTAATTCTATTTCAGCCTAGGGGGCATAACACGAATCCGCATACTTTCCCACTAACTGCAAAGATTCTTGTTTACGCGAGATTGACGAATCAGAAATATTTTGAATAACTTTTGAATTCGGAATGTGATTATTGTGGGAATTTTCCGAACAAATGACTCTTGTCAATCTGGATACTTCCAAAAATAAGTGCTTCGTAGACACTAGGCAGTGCTTTAGATAGAGCAAAGTGAAAAGGTTGTAAGCTGCTGGGATTAGTTTTTGATAATAAAATACTGACGTTTGAGTAGAGCCCTTCATCAGTGTAAATTCGTCAGTATTTCGCTATCAAAACTATTCTCGGCATGTAGTTTACCAGCTTTTCACTTTGCTCTTATAAGGCGGCGATTACATGGACCGGGATGAGTTTACGAAACGATTACATGGAGCGGGCTAGCCCGGTAAGCCGGGATGATTTCAGGCCGAAATTCGCAATTATCAAGTAAATAAGGGCAAAGTTGCGTTAGTTTTACTTCAGTTTTACACCAATTAGTCTTTTATTTATTTTGTAAGCCCATCGTTAATAAAAAGATTGTTAAAGTCGTAGCTAACCCAGGAAAGCGTCTTCACGAAGACTAATTAATTTATTAAATCTTCGTTTTGATCACGAAACACACAAACAACGTTGATGTTCTATTTCAGTTCCTTTCACACTATTTATTCACACAGTCAAGCAAACGAACGCGTATCGAAGCGAGTTCAACAGTTTTTCAGCCCGGTTTGCCGGGATGAAACGATTACATGGACATTTTCATCCCAGCTAATTACCGGGCTAGCCCGCTTGCGACAACCAGGATCCCGGCAAACCGGGCTAGCCCGCTTGCCATGTAATCGAAACGTTAAAACAACATGCGTTTTATATATAAAGCGGGCTAATCGCCCCCTAAAACACTGTCTACGAAGCACTCCACTTTTTTAAGTAATAACTCTGATTGCTTATTGGCATTGTAAGCAACAACTGTGACTTGCCTCAATTGTTGAGGGACAGCGAATTCAGGTTGAGAATAATGATATTTGGTGTTACTCCGAGTGTGCCAGTTGTATGATGACGTGACCACTAGCCAAGATGGCTGCCACTGAAGTTCATAACTTTCGTAGATTGAAAACAGACAAAAATAATTATTTTAAGAAAAATTAAACGAATGTAATGACACAAGAAGTAGTCAGTAAGGTTTAAGACGCTATTTTCTTGTATTTGTTTCTGTTACTGAGCTGTAAAACCTTTACATTTCGTTGTTTTTCTTCAGTGCCGACAACGAAGAAAGTTCACGATAATATAAACTGAAACGTCAAGATTGCTTATGCTAGTCAACTATGGGATTGGGAACAAGTTCTAAGGCTGTAATGCATCATATGTTCCACTACGTAAGATGGCGGCGACCGCCACGAAATGTTTGACTGCTGGCCATAGGGAATGGCCTATCCACTTTATATAGAAATCAGTGGTGACGAACCATACCGGGTAAATAGAGAAACTCAACTCGACCGCGGCTGGGGGTTGGGATTCGAACCCGCGACCTTCGGTTTACTTGTCCGACGCTCTACCAACTGAGCTACAGGTCAAGTTGGGAGTTGGTCATGGTTTGATAATACTTATATATTTGATATTTCGAAACTGAAAGGGTATTGGCAATAAAAATTAAGTTTATCACATTTGAAAGAACTCGTCAAATGGTATAAGAAGACCTTTTACAATTTTCCGTATCTGTTTTGGTTTTGGAAATATTGTGACTAAAGACAGCGTGCTGTCCGCCATCTTGGAATTATTTACAATATGCAAAATTATGCATGTGACGACATAACCAGGGTAAAGTGAAATTTTTATCTTGCCAATCTTATGACATTATGAGCTAGAAACTCGACTTTTTGTTGCGCTATTTCCATTTTAAATTGACCCACAACATTTAAAAAGCCTTCCGTGTAAATCTGGTCACCCACGGAGTAGTTTCATCAGGTTTACCCTGCTTGTGACGTCACCAATTTCCTAGTTAATTAGACCCAATATTACAACAAGATTGCGGACACACTATCTTTGGTCGAAATATTTCCAAAACCAAAACAGATACGGAAAAATTGTAAAAGGTCTCCTTATACGATTTGACGAGTTCTTTCAAATGAGACAAACTTATTTTTTATTGCCAATACCCTTTAACTCTAATTTATTTTGATTATCGTGATTTCGTATTGACATCATAAGCAATAACCTTGATGGCTGCATGACATGGTAAGCAATATATAACTCGTCTCTGAGTGAAATAAAAGTATTGTGCTGCGTAGGCAGTGTTGAAACACAAATCAAAATATAGTATAAGGCACTGTTTACATGGAGGTAGGGTGACCCTTCTAGAAGGGTTGCCCTAGTTCACTTGTCTTTTCGTGTTTCGTTTACATGAGTGCTAGGGTGACCCTGGGGGGAGGGTTACCCTATCAGCTATGGTAACCCTGGCAGTAGGGCTATCTTTTTGTTTACATAAGCCATGTAAACGCGTTTGCTAGGGTGACCCTGGCAGCCGGGTTATGTTTCAATGAGAAAAACCCCATAAAAAACCGGGTACCGAACAAAAATATCTTAACGATTTTGTGGCTGCCCTTCCTGTTCTTATACACCTTGTGAAGTCTTTTGAAGATATCAAGCAAATGACGCCAACAATAACATGTAAACCGAAAATATGGGGAAGTGGTCACGCAGAAGGAAGGTGACCCTATACTAGAAGAGTGAAACGTTATTTTGAGCCCTGCTGGGGGACAAGCAATCCAAATCCAGTCCGCTTGTGTAACCCTGCTGCAAGGGTCACCCTACTCCATGTAAAAATGCAAGGGCTATCTTTTGACTCATTTCAAAGGGTAACCCTTCTAGAAGGGTTACCCTACCTCCATGTAAACAGGGCCTAAGGTTGGATATACTGCCGAAACATGGAACGTAGAGGTCTATAACGTTTCGAGCAAAGGCCCTTCGTCCACGTTTCTCTCTGACGAAACGTTAGACTTCTGTGTTCCATGTTTCAGCAGTATATCCCCAACCTTACTATATTTCAACTAGTCTCTGATATTGCTTGTTGACATTGTAAGTTTTCAAAAAATCTAGCAATAGGATTTGTATTGGGATTGGTAACATTGCAATAAATTATTCGATTGTAATAACATTGGCCTTTCTTATGCTGCAGACGCATGCGTCTGGACGGATAATTCGTCTGTAGCTTTATCCGTCTAGTGTAAAGACGGGCGAATTGTAAGACGAACTAAACGATGAATAATAGTGCCATTCGCGCCGTTAGCTAGCAACCTAGGCCTGGCGCTAGCAAAACTAGCAAGCAAGCAAATTTCAAAATGGCGGCTCGTCGTGAAAGTTATGTCGGCAAAAAGAAAGGCACAAGAACAATTTGCTGTGGAACAATTTTGTTTAAACAAAAAATGGCAAAAAAAGCGTTGTTTAATCTGTTCGAATACCCTCAGATTCGCTGATTTCTTTAAAGCTAACGTACCGTGCACAAAAATGCATAAAGGCGAACAAAAAGATAGACCAAAAACTTTAGCTGAGTTTCCAGACCATATCTCGATTGATTATGCGGAGATAGAAGCTTTTAAACATGCCAATTTCGGCTTTTCGCCAAAAATTTCCGTCGTTCATTTTTAAGCATGTGCACGGGGGCCTGGGACTCAGGAACCTAAGTCGACCGTCTTCTTAGTTGGAACTCTTGTGCGTACTGGAAAACGGGTATGAGCTCTACATTTCGATTTTTCAGTCAAATATATGTGTTTTTGTGAATCAATAAGCCGAAACGTTGTTGTTTTGGATTGACTCGTTCCTGAGTCCCCCAAGGTGTTAAAATGAACGACGGAAATTTTTGAGAATTGGCATGTTCAGAAGCCAATATGTCAGGAACTATTTGACTAAATCAAAAACGGCAAAATAACTTATTAACTGATTTTTTCTGCTCTATTTAAATACGTTAAAACCCCACAAGTGACATAAGCACTTTAAGCTGAAAACACTATCGTAACGTATAATCATGCATTATTGCTTAAAACGTGAGGATCAGCTGTATCAAAAAATTAAAATTAACTTCAAGTGAGCGTGGGTTATTTGTGGCTTACTAGTCTCTTATCAACTCCACTCCAATTTGGCCAGCGGCCACTGATTTAAATTAAAAAGATCTTACACAAACTTTCATCCTGATTTAAACCGGTAAAAATATTGAATCAAGTGTTTTACAAACTCTTGTCTTGAAATTTTTGTCAATTCGTTTGATTTTGACTAATATATAAAAGGAAGTCGTGCATTTCGATATTCGCCATAGCTTTTAAATTACTCGACAAACAAAAAAATAACAGGGAAATGTCTCTGCTGTGATTAGTCAACATTAAGTAAGTCATTTAACGGTAATTTACACTATAAGGGGATAAAGATATGTAAAACCGACAAAGCGATATCAGTTAAGGACTTCAGACTAAAGGTGCTGTTACACGATGCGATTTTTCTTGCAATTTGCAATAAATCACTTAATGTTGTAAGTTGTATAAAAATCGCACCGTGTAACACCCCGTAGCAACTTGCGATTTTGTCATTTTTGCCGTGTTGCAAGTTGCAAGAAAAGTTGGATGGGTTCTACTTTTTGCTGCTGTTGCACGATGCGATTTTTCTTGCAACTTGCAACAAATTTACACATGGAAAAACAATCGCAAGTTGCAGGAAGGGTGTTACACGTTCAGCAACTTGCGATTTTTGTTGTAAGTTGCACCTTAACACGAATGGTTTTAAAATTTCCGTTAAATTCAAAATTATCGCGATTGGGGTATGAATGAAAAACGGCCACAAGCCTTTTCAAAATGTGGATTAATATACGAAAATTAGTTCTGTTAGCATTTTCAGTCCGAAGAACATCTTCAAAGTGAATAAATTGAGTTGTGATTAATACTATTGGGAATTCGATAAGTGTTCACTTCACGGGTGGGGCGTGCTGTTAGCCGTTGCCTCTCACCAAAAAGTTAAGCCCGGCCAGACGGGGTTAGTACTTGGATGGGTGACCGCTTGGGAATGCCCCGTTGTCGGGCTTGGAACTCATGTGAGTAGAGTTGTAGTTGATCTCTCCTGTGCTTCGAGGGATTTTCGCCGGGTTCTCCGGTTTTCCTCCCTCCATAAAATCAACACCTAACATCTTAGCTGTGATCCGTGCATGTTCTGAACTGTGCCGTATGGCGGCTGCCTTTAGCGCCTTTGATACGCCTCGACACGGCCACGTTGATCTGCGTCCTTCGCATTCAGCCTCTGGCTGCGCGTAAGGATGATTAACCCCCAGTCCTTTATCCTTTATGTATTTGTTAGTTATTATATACATGAGCGAACTTTGGCATAAAGATTAGGTATGATTAGTTACTAATCTTACCTAATCTTTATGCATCAGGGTATTTAGAGATTAAATGTCCGTGTGGGAACAATGAAAACCAAGGTGACCGTGATATTACATAAATAGCTGGAAACATTCCTCTGTTAGGGCCCCCTAGAGCGATCTAATATACGAAGGGAGCTTTTTTCATTGTCCAAGTCAGAGTAAGATAAAAATTGAAATTTCAAGTAGCTGTCCTCCATCTTTTTATATTGCTCCATGCGCAAAATCAACTTCAGCTTATTAATTGATGTTAGCTAGTGTTTCCGATTAGAAGACCCTTTTGGTCGAATAGAAGATTAGACATTGAGGGGTTGTTTACATGAGCGGGCTAGCCCGGTTCACCGGGTTCACGCGATTGATTAGGATCGCACTGTGGTTTTGAAACGTGCATAAACTAAATTTACAAAGAAGAATTGGTTTAGTTTAGATGTAAATGAATCCTAATGTTACTTCAAATCTCCTTTTGCGGTCGAGGAAAGAATTTCGTGGCAATTTCGTCAGCCCGGTTAGCTGGGCCTAGCGCGCCCGTAAACAGCCCCTGAAATAAATGGTGGTAATGTTGGTGGTAGTAGTGATAGTGGTGCTGCTGCTGATAATGATATAAATAATGATGACGAAGATGATGATGATGGTGGTGGTGGTTGACGATGGACGACGATGGTGATGTTGATGGTGGTAGTGGTGGTAATGATGATAATAATGATGATGGTTGACGACGATGTTGATGTTGATGGTGGTAGTAGTGGTAATGATGATAATAATGATGATGATGGTGGTGGTGGTTGACGATGGATGACGATGTTGATGGTGATGTTCATCGTGGTAATGATGATGGTGATTATTGACGATGGATGACGATGTTGATGGTGGTAGTGGCGGTAATGATGATAATAATGACGATGATGATGTTGGTTGTTGACGATGGACGACGATGGTGATGTTGATGGTGGTAGTGGTGGTAATGATGATAATGACGATGATGATGGTGGTTGACGTTGGCGACGATGGTGATGTTAATGGTGGTAGTGGTGGTAATGATGATAATAATGATGATGGTGATGGTTGACGATGGACGACGATGGTGATGTTGATGGTGGTAGTGGTGGTAATGATGACGACGATCAATGGTGGTGGTGATGGTTGACGATGTTGATGGTGATGTTAATGGTGGCCGGTAGTTGTAGTCTGAATGATGATGATGGCGATGACGATGATGATGGCGTATATATATATATAAGTGTGTGCCACCAATGTCGAGAAGTATGACCGCAATGATTGCGGTAACAACCTAACCTAATTAGTGCGGTCTCGTGAGTTCCGGTAGCTGTATGCACTTCCCACACCAAATTCCCAGTGATGTAAACGCTATATACTTCAGTGAAATTTAGCCACACACCCACCGCACTACGCCTTCGCATCTTAATACCTTGGGAAAAACCGGTTCCGACCACAAATATGAAACACGAATTAACTTGCAAGCCACATGCACTTACATAATCGGCCAAGAAAACTTAGGAACCTCTTTGTAGCAAAATAATTTGAATATTTTTAATTACCTCGAATTGGTCCAAAAACGTTGAAAAGACACCAAAGAATTCCTCTGTGCTTGTCATGTTTGGATCTTCTCCAAAGAATTTCGCTGTGGTTGTATATTCGTCCTTCATGTGCGCGTGCAGTTCCAGTAAGGTGTCCATGTCCTTCTTGGAGTTTTCCACAAATGCCTTTAGAGACAAGTTGTCAAGGAATGGATATAAACTACGTTATACACTCAAGGACAGTGGAACTGGGGGGGGGGGGGGGGGGTCAATGCGGCAGGTGCACCCCGCGTCCTCAGTGATCTCTATATAAACTGAATAGGGCACTTCATATGGGCAGCAGTCAACAATTTCGTGCCAATGGCCGCCATACAGAACAGCTTTATTGTACTTCAACTACAGTATATTATGTAGACAAACTATTAGAAAAATGGGGTAGTTTACACTTTACTGTACCCGAGTCACATCACTGTGTCAGGTTAGTGTATAAAGCAAGGCAGAGCATGGTTGGCGTGTGCTGTTAGGGGAGCACGGTTGGCGTGTGCTGTTAGGGCGCTGCCTCTCACCAATAATTAAGCCCGATTGGACGGGGTTAGTACTTGGATGGGTGACCGTCTGGGAATAACCCTGTTCTCGAGCTTGAGACTCATGTGAGTAGAGTTTAGTTGGTCTCTCCTGCGCTTCGAGGGTTTTTCGCAGGGTTCTGCGGTTTTCCTCCCTCCGCAAAACCAACACCTAGGTCTTAGCTGTAATTCGTGGGCCGATATGTGTCGTATGGCGGCTGCCTGAGCGCCTTTAATATGCCTTCGACTCGGCTATGTCAAAAATTATTGTAAGGCGCATTTGAAAACCTTAAAGTTGAATTTGCGCGGTATAAATACATGTAATTATTTTATAAATTCGCTAGTGGCTCGGTTAGTGTACAAGATAAGCGGTAAACACGGTTATTGATTAGGATTAGGGTTATTTGTTTGGGTTAGGTCATTAAAAATCTCGCTTGGTGGCATAGGGAGCGCTGAATTACTCGAGTACGGTAAACTGTAAAATTTTCCGAAGAATAAACTAATTGACAAGTACATGTCTGATGTCACCTGTAATAACCATTGACGGCTAGCGTAGACAAGACGTGACAATGAAGCTATATACGCCATAATATTTGAAAGTCAGTGAAGCCAAATACGAAACAAATACTGTACAAGCATGAAATACAAGCCGTGAAACAAAGTGAAGTCATACAGTTAATTACTAGGTATTATCGCGTAGAGGTTGATGAAGTGGTTCTTGAGTTTGCGTTTGAAAGAATGTTTGTTAAGAGTCTTGATATAGACTCATCAATAGAATTCCAAATTTTGGGGCCTTGAAATCTTAATGCCCTGTTTACGTGAAGTGGATTGACAGTTCAATCGGATCGAAAAACGCGAGTGAAGTCAATCCGGGCACATGTTTACATGGAGAATCCGATCTCCCTGGAACATTGTTCGGTTTTGGAACACTATTTTCTGTGCTTCCCTCAATGTCTGCCATTTAGCACAACACGCACCAACTTCACTGACATGCGAATCAAGTCATTTTCAAGTCACACCGTGTTTAGATGAATCAGATTGGAGACATTCAAGTCGATCCTTGCTTGAATCTCAAGTCAATCCACTCCACTGCGTGGATTGACTTAGCTATCCGTTTCGATCAGATCGAAAACTTTCAATCTTCTTTATGTAAACACAACAAGAAACAACGTGGGAGATTTGACGTGAACACTCAATCCGTTTCATGGACACAGGGCCTAATACTAAATTTACCATAATTTGTTTTAGACGAGTTCTGTATTGGTGCTAACGATTTACCAACGTAAACATATAAAAAATATTGGAACTTATGACGCTTAGAACTTGCTCCCATGTAGTTAACTGACACACAGTCTTGACGTCAGCACGGTTAATTTAACCCGGGCACAGAATAAGTAATTCTGTGCTGGTAGAATCGGAAAATGCGTTCAACAGGAGCCAACAGATAGATGCCGGTTTAGGTTTCCCTGTCTAGCAACAAACTGAGACAAACATAGTCCGACGATAACGTGAATTTTAGCGCGCTGCAGGTGGGAAAAATCCTTTTCAACGAGGAACCGAAAGGTCAAAAATGTCGAAATGTCAAAAGAAAGTCTAGGCCTAATACTAAATTTACCATAATTTGTTCTAGACGAGTTCTGTATTGGTGCTTCTGATTTACCAACGTAAATATCATAAGAAATATTGGAACTTATGACGCATTTCAGCCTTAGAACTTGCTCCCATGTAGTTAACTGACACACACAACCGGGGCACAGAATAAGTAATTCTGTGCTGGTAGAATCGGAAAATGCGTTCAACAGGAGCCAACAGATAGATGCCGGTTTAGGTTTCCCTGTCTAGCAACAAACTGAGACAAACATAGTCCGACGATAACGTGAATTTTAGCGCGCTGCAGGTGGGAAAAATCCTTTTCAACGAGGAACCGAAAGGTCAAAAATGTCGAAATGTCAAAAGAAAGTCTAGGCCTAATACTAAATTTACCATAATTTGTTCTAGACGAGTTCTGTATTGGTGCTTCTGATTTACCAACGTAAATATCATAAGAAATATTGGAACTTATGACGCATTTCAGCCTTAGAACTTGCTCCCATGTAGTTAACTGACACACACAACCGGGGAACAGAATAAGTAATTCTGTGCTGGTAGAGTCGGAAAATCCGTTCAACAGGAGCCAACAGATAGATGCCGGTTTAGTTTTCCCTGTATAACAACAAACTGAGACAAACATAGTCCGAAGATAATTACGTGAATTTTAGCGCGCTGCGGGTGGGAAAAGTCCTTTTCAACGAGGAACCGAAAGGTCAAAACTGTCGAAATGTCAAAAGAAAGTCTAGGCCTAATACTAAATTTACCATAATTTGTTCTAGACGAGTTCTGTATTGGTGCTTCTGATTTACCAACGTAAACATCATAAAAAATATTGGAACTTATGACGCATTGCGGCCTTAGAACTTGCTCCCATGTAGTTAACTGACACAAACAGTCTTGACGTCAGCACGGTTAGTTTAACCGGAGCACAGAACAAGTAATTCTATGCTGGTAGAGTCGGAAAATCTGTTCAACAGGAGCCAACAGATAGATGCCAGTTTAATTTTCCCTGTCTAACAACAAACTGAGACAAACATAGTCCGACGATAACGTGAATTTTAGCGCGCTGCAGGTGGGAAAAGTCCTTTTCAACGAGGAACCGAAAGGTCAAAAATGTCGAAATGTCAAAAGAAAGTCTAGGCCTAATACTAAATTTACCATAATTTGTTCTAGACGAGTTCTGTATTGGTGCTTCTGATTTACCAACGTAAACATCATAAAAAATATTGGAACTTATGACGCATTGCGGCCTTAGAACTTGCTCCCATGTAGTTAACTGACACAAACACAACCGGAGCACAGAACAAGTAATTCTATGCTGGTAGAGTCGGAAAATCCGTTCAACAGGAGCCAACAGATAGATGCCGGTTTAGGTTTCCCTGTCTAACAACAAATTGAGACAAACATAGTCCGAAGATAACGTGAATTTTAGCGCGCTGCAGGTGGGAAAAGTCCTTTTCAACGAGGAACCGAAAGGTCAAAAATGTCGAAATGTCAAAAGAAAGTCTAAGCCTAATACTAAATTTACCATAATTTGTTCTAGACGAGTTCTGTATTGGTGCTTCTGATTTACCAACGTAAATATCATAAGAAATATTGGAACTTATGACGCATTTCAGCCTTAGAACTTGCTCCCATGTAGTTAACTGACACAAACAGTCTTGACGTCAGCACGGTTAGTTTAACCGGAGCACAGAACAAGTAATTCTATGCTGGTAGAGTCGGAAAATCCGTTCAACAGGAGCCAACAGATAGATGCCGGTTTAGGTTTCCCTGTCTAACAACAAACTGAGACAAACATAGTCCGAAGATAACGTGAATTTTAGCGCGCTGCAGGTGGGAAAAGTCCTTTTCAACGAGGAACCGAAAGGTCAAAAATGTCGAAATGTCAAAAGAAAGTCTAGGCCTAATACTAAATTTACCATAATTTGTTCTAGACGAGTTCTGTATTGGTGCTTCTGATTTACCAACGTAAACATCATAAAACATATTGGAACTTATGACGCAATGCGGCCTTAGAACTTGCTCCCATGTAGTTAACTGACACAAACAGTCTTGACGTCAGCACGGTTAGTTTAACCGGGGCACAGAATAAGTAATTCTATGCTGGTTAAGCCTGGTTTTCATATGTCGCCGATTGTCGGCGATTTGTGATATAGATGCATGTTAAAACGGGAACTGCAGCAGCATGTTGAGTAATAAAGAACAATACAGAAAAGCAGTGCTTTTATTCTTTTACTTAACATGCATCTAAATCATGGGTCGGCGACATATGAGAACCAGGCTTCAGAGTCGGAAAATCTGTTCAACAGGAGCCAACAGATAGATGCCAGTTTAATTTTCCTTGTCTAACAACAAACTGAGACAAACATAGTCCGAAGATACTCAGAAAAGATTTCTGTGCCCCAGACAAGGTTCAAACCTGCAACCTTCTAATGACCGCTTAGACGCTCTAACCATTGATTTAATTTGATTTGATTTTGATTTGATTTAATAATATTTATACAGGGTAGTCCAATTCAGCTAAACGCTGATTTAAATGGAGCCCATTGAACTACTGACGCTCAGATGGAAAGCTAAGTGGTAGTGTTCGCCGTTTGCACGTGAGATGTTGTTGTTATAATTAGGCTATGTGCACATGGTAACGTTTCCGAGCGTTTTTGTATTGTTTCAAGTAATGAGCTGATTGTTTTCGATTCCCTTGAGAACAGTAAACAATACGAAAACGCTCGGAAACGTTACCGTGTACACATAGCCTAAAATCTGGTTTTCATATGTCGCCGATCGTCGGCGATTTGTGATTTAGATGCATGTTAAAACGGGAAGTGCAGCAGCATGTTAAGTAATAAAGAACAATACAGAAAAGCAGTGCTTTTATTCTTTTACTTAACATGCATCTAAATCATGGGTCGGCGACGATCGGTGACATATGAGAACCAGGCTTAAGTTGTACGTATACATGTAGTGCATGTGGTACGTTTGCGAGCTTGGTGTAATTACTCAGAAGAGATTTCTGTGCTCCAGACAGGCTTCGAACCTGCAACCTTCTAATGACCGCTTAGACGCTCTAACCATTGAGCCACTGAGGCTCAGATGGAGAGCTAAGGTTGCAAATTCATAGCCATATGTGCTCCTAAGTGGTAGCGTTGCATATGAGATGTAGTGAACGTTGTACGATAAGTTGTACCGGGCAGTTGTACGTATATTACCCTGCGAGTCAGAGCCCCTTTCCGACCTACGCAGGCTTCGAGGGAAAGTGGGCTCTGCCAACAAACTCGATATTTCTTTTTGAGCATGCGTGAACGGTTGCCAAGATACTATTTTGGGCCCAGGCTCTAAGGCGTCACTTCCTTATTTTCCTGCTTACGCGTGTTCGTAAACGAGAACTTGTTTGACCAGTTTAAAACCTGACTGACTCGCCCCAAACTTGGGGCGATTTCGCAGAGTCCACTTTCCCCCGAAGCCTGCGTAGGTTGGAAAGGTGCTTCTGACTCGCAGGGTATACGTATATATGCACCATACAACGTATAGTCCAAAGATGGCAAACGAACTTTAGAGGTGTTTAGTTTACGCTATAAAAGGATACGCCCATAATCTCTGCGAACCTATCGTCATCGTTTTCTGGCAGTTGATCTCCGTGCTGCTCTAAGTCCGCTTTGACATCCTAAAGAACAGACCAACATTTTGTCTTATATTTTTATACATATGGATCATATGGCCATATTTCTTCACTAAAAATCCTTACAACATGCAGTTTAATCGAATGAAATGCTAATGTTATTTGTAATATGCCCAATTCTTCAATCTCATGTTTATAATGTAACTGATGTGTGTGTGTGTGTGTGTGTGTGTGTGTGTGTGTGTGTGTGGTATGGGTGTGTGTGGGTGGGTGAGGGGTGGTGTGGGTGGGTTGGTTGTGAACCAACCATTCCCCTAGAATGAGGAGTGACGATGAGGGGGAGCACGGGTGGCGTGTGCTGTTAGTGCGCTGCCTCTCACCAAAACGTTAAGCCCGGTTAGACTGGGTTAGGACTTGGATGGGTGACAGCTTGGGACTGACCCCGTAATCGAGCTTGGGACCCATGTGAGTAGAGTTGTAGTTGATCTCTCCTGTGCTTCGAGGGTTTTTCGCCGGGTTCTCCGGTATCCGTCCATCCATAAAATCAACACCTAACATCTTAGATGTGATCCATGGAGCGCCTTTGATATGCCCTCGATACGGTCACGTTGATCTGCGTCCTTCGCACTGCAAGATGATTAGCCCCCCAGTCCTTTATCATAGGGGGCAAGTAGAGATCGGTTTCCTTAGTCCGACGCTGCATGTAGTGGCTGTACGTGTGTTTGGAGCTGACTAACCTCCATAGACTTGACCACCTCGTCAATTTCGTCTTTAATTATCTGGTAAGACACTGAATAAGAACAAAAAAAAATAC
This sequence comes from Corallium rubrum, assembly GCA_964035015.1. NCBI lineage: Eukaryota > Metazoa > Cnidaria > Anthozoa > Scleralcyonacea > Coralliidae > Corallium > Corallium rubrum. The sequence continues at coordinate 7,002,800 of OZ036011.1, forward strand.
ACCGGTATTCAGCATAACGGTCAAACGTTTTCTCTAGTAACACCTTTACTCAGAATATACAAGCAACGGTATTTCATTTGGTGATGTGATATGATGACGTGATGGTAACGTAATATAGTGACGTGTATGGTAACGTAATATAGTGACGTCACAGTGACATCGGTGACGTCACACTGACGTCATCAAAAACAATAGGTCTCTTATTTTCGCCGTTGTTAATTTTTGACGATCTCCGCGAAAAAGCACGCGTGCAAATATTCAGTTCACCAACTTTGACATGAAAAGACGATATATTGTTTTACTATCTGAAGATAGAATTCATATTTTCGTACCAGCCTGTAACATCCTTTATATATCTTACCTCTCGATGCCACTGATATCGAAGTTAGTTCAGTCTTTAAGTCTAGGACCTCAGGACATTTCGTTTCCACGGTTTTAACGAGAAATTTCAAGAGATTGGATTTGTTGTCGGATGTCTTCGTGCTGGAAAGCTGGAGATAAGAATTAAATCGGTACATTCAGTTTAAGCTTACTTGAGTGGGATACTTGTTACTTTGAGCATGAATGTTCTCTGTGCGGTTTTACTCAGAAAAATTTCTGAGTTTCCAAGCGGGACTCTAATCCACAACCTTCTGATCGCTAGTGAGATGCTCTAACCATTGAACTACTGGGACTCAGATGATTTGAACGTATACATTGAGTTTGATATACAACATTATATACGGCTATATGTGCAAGTATGATGATGTATGTTAATGTTGTTAAGAGAAGAGATGGATATGCTAGCGCGGAAATACAATAATGCTGGGAAATATATAATAGTGAAAAATAACCAATATTGAACTTATGTGTGTATTGTAAGTTTGTTTATAACTTTATTTATACTGGATAATTTTATTACCTTTGCAAGAAAGCCGACCCTAAAGGCGGATGCCCCAGATATTCTTGCATTGCCTTGATTCATATAGTTTCCGAAAGCTAGGACAAGCTGTAAAAGGAAAACATCGATTAGGTGAACTGGTGATACTCTGATGATATGGTAATATTTTTACTTCAACTTGTAATATTAATGGTAGTGGAAATGATGATCATGAAGAAGACAATGAGTAGTGCTGCTGGCGGTGGATGATGATGATGATGATGATGATGATGATGATGATGATGATGATGATGATGATGATGATGATGGTGGTGGTGGTGGTGGTGGTGGTGTGTGATGATGATGATGATGGTGGTGGTGGGTGGTGATGATGATGTGGTGGTGGGTGATGATGATAATGATGGGTGGTGGTGGTGGTAGGTGGTGATGATGATAATGATGATGATGATGGTGGTGATGATGGTGGTGGTGGGTGATGATGGTGGTGGTGGGTGATGATGGTGATGGGTGGTGATGATGATAATGATGATGATGATGGTGATGATGGTGGTGGTGGGTGATGATGGTGATGGGTGGTGATGATGATGATGATGATGATGATGATGGCAATGGTGGTGATGGTGGGTGGTGAAGATGATGATGACGATAATAATGATGATGGTGGTGGTGGGTGGTGGGTGGTGATGAAAATGATGATGGTGGTGGTGGGTGATGATGATGATAATATGATGATGGTGGTGGGTGGTGGTGACTGGTGATCATAATGATGATGGTGGTGGTGCTGCTGCTGAGTAATGATTATGGTGATGATTATGGTGGTGGGTGATGATGATGATGATAATGATGGTGGTGGTGGTGGGTGATGATGGTGGTGATGACGGTGGTGGTGGATGATGATGGTGATGGGTGGTGGTGATGATGATGATGATGATGATGGCAATGGTGGTGATGGTGGGTGGTGAAGATGATGATGACGATAATAATGATGGTGGTGGTGGGTGGTGATGAAAATGATGGTGGTGGTGGTGGGTGATGATGATAATGATGATGATGGTGGTGGGTGGTGGTGGGTGGTGGTGGTGGTGGTGGTGGTGACTGGTGATCATAATGATGATGGTGCTGCTGCTGATGATGATTATGGTGACGATGATTATGGTGATGATGATTATGGTGGTGATGATTATGGTGATGATTATGGTGATGATGATTATGGTGATGATGATGATGATGATTATGGTGGTGGTGATGATTATGGTGGTGATGATGATTGTGGTGGTGATGATTATGGTAATGATTATGGTGATGATGATTATGGTGATGTTGTTTATGGTGATGATGATGATTATGGTGGTGATGATTTTGGTGATGATGATGATAATTATGGTGGTGATGATTATGGTAATGATGATTATGATGATGATGATGATTATAGTGATGATGATGATGATGATTATGATTATGGTGATGATGAGGATGAAGAACACGCCGACGACGACTATCCTTTAACGATTGCGTTTGAAATATCTTGTTTGAACACTTACTTGAAGAACCTGTTGAAGCTTTTTACTATTTCTGAGCTGTTGAGATGCGTTAACGACTGTTTCCAGTTCCTGAAGTAAACAAAATATAGATTGTCACCAAAAGCGATGTAATAAACCATTACTTCCTTTTTTGTCTTAGGGTTACGTTCCAAATATCGAGAATGGAGTCCCCTAATTTCTACTTACAGGCTTTATCTCTTCCAGTTTGTCAGCAAAGTGGGTTTTAAAAACCATGGCCTTTAGTCTGTGACGATAACCAGGAATCTTGCTGACCTTTTGTGAAAATGATAATAGAAAACAAAACAAAACAAGACATTATCTCACTCTGGGATCCTCTAAGCGCTCACATTTAGCTGTCGGAGATTTCACTTTTTATACTATATGGAAAGTGTTTTAGTTTACCATAAGTGAGAATTTATCACATAGTCCAAGTTTGTTTTCGTCGTCTGCAAAGTATTTATATTTCTGTATCTGAAAAGAAGATAAAAGGAGGATACCTCGTGAGATCTAAAAATAACTAATGTCCGGTAAGACACTCTAACCATTGGGCTACTGAGGCTCGGATGGAGAGCTACGGTTGCAAACAGAACTACTGGTTGCAAACTCATAAGCGGTGACCTTTGCGTACGAGATGTACACGCGTAAAAACGCACAACTTGTTCACGGTTGTCAACAGGCGTGAACAATGTTGTGACTTGATCCAAGTCTAGCCGTGAATAAGTTGTCAACAAGTTGTTCACTTATGGTTCGAACAACTTGTTCACGGATAAATCAACAGTCATGAACAAGTTGTTCCAACCAAAGGCGCAATCAGGATTTTTGAAAGGGGGGTCGTTTTTAGATAATGTTACGACACAAATCTAGGGGAGTCCGGGGGCATTAGCCCCGCGGGAAATTTTTGAACTTTGGATCTGTAAAATGGCATTTTCTGCATTGAGGACACTTTTGACCCACGTATAAAGGTTTTAAATCACATGATTTAGGCGTCAGAGAGAGTACAAGTAATATTTGACCTCCAAAATTTTCTTCGCATCCCCCAAAAAGGGGGGCGTTCGCACACACACACACACCCCCCCGACCCCCCTCTCGTTGCGTGCCTGGTTCCAACAGCACATTTTTATAGCCAACAATGTTTTTCGCACATGATACAACATGTTGTAACAGCATAACGGTTCAATGTTACAACAATGGTGAACATGGTTGATGTATCAACACGTTCTTCGGTTGTTACAACATGCGTGAACAACGGTTGTTGTTTCATCAAGCTGTAACAACTTGTTGAAACAATTATGAACAAATGTTGTTCATTTATCAATGTTCACATTTGTCAACAAGTTGTTACAGCATTGTTGCAAGTTGTTACAGCATTGTTCAGGCAACAATGCTGTAACAACTTGCGAGATTTTTACGCGTGTAAGTGATAACGAAGTCTACCAACTGTCTTACATCTCACCACAATTCATATTCTCAGGCTCTCCTTCCTTTATGTTTTTCTTAAGTAGCCATTATTATACATTCCTTATATATACTTTCTTGGCTAAGCCTAATAGTACACTTTTCATTACCTCCTTATGGTCGGGAGCGTATAACAATAGTTGTTTAACGTGAGATTCTGTTAGTTTCTTTTCGTCCATTGATAAAACAGCTTTCTTGATTTCCTCATGAGGAAGCTTCAGATGACCCAATAGGATCGCTAAACGAAAAGAATTTGAGAGACTTCTTTACGAGAAAAGACAGTGGCTGATTTTTGGAAATGCGAAAATAACATTTCGTGCAGTTTGAGTAAACGTTTATCCTCTATCCTGGATTTTCTTGTATTGCAGGTCTCAAGAATTATTTTTCTTACCACGATGAGAACGGCATTTATTGTGGCGAGTGGAGTGTACCCAATCTCGTTCCCAGAGCCATGAACTGAGTTTTTTTGAATCTGTACCATGAACTGAGTTTTTTTAATCTTGGAAATATATCTCATTGGCCGATAATACGGCCAGGTATTTTACGAATTTCGGATGTATTTGTCCAAGCCCTGAATGGGCGAGAAAAAATTGCCCAAAATTTCCTGGGAAGTGGGACAAAGTACACCCCCATCATTCTATTTGATAATAAATTAGCCCCTCCAATATAAACCCTCCTCCGTCACCATTAGCTATATGCATCGTACCAATGTTATACTGCTTTCTTGGTTCCAGAATTTCAACTGTTTCTTGCTTCTTTGTCACTGTTGTAACTATCGCAAAAAAAACCATGAAAAATTATATATGTATATATATATATATATATATATATATATGTGTGTGTGTGTACTATTTACAATATGAGTGGCCGTGTTGTATTGGATATACAAGCTCGAGCCGAAGGCGAGAGCTTGTCATATCCAATACAACACAGACACGAATATTGTAAATAGCTTAAAATACTCCGAGTCTTTGATGTAAATATGAGTAATATTTGTTCAGATTAATTCAGAAAAAGCTCAATTTCAATGTTTTAGAGCTGAGATAGACCTGATATACAACCACTAGTGGTTGTATCAAATGATACAACCACGCGTGGTTTGTATCAGATATACAACCTCCTTCACGGTCATGATTTCTTTTGTGTTTTCTTCATGAATTATTAATGAGTATTTTAAGTAATGTTTACAACACGAGCGGCCGTGTTGTATATTCAATACAACAAGGACGCGAGTGTTGTAAACAACTTGTGAAATGAATAAATAGTAAAAATCCCTTTGGGATATTGAGATGCTAATTAGTTACAAGCACTAGTGGTTGTATCAGAAGAGTATACATCCACTAGTGGTTGTAACTAATTAGCATCATTGGTTTTAGCTTGTATGGGGTTTACAGGGGTATACATGTGACGTAATTTCTGAAATTGGATTGGCTGCAAAACTCATGAATTAGTAATGAATTTCACAAATATATATATATATATATATATATATATATATATACAAATAACATTGTCAATTGGTTACAGTTTGAGTTTGAGTTGAGATAACCTAAACCAGTCAAAAACCTTCTTAGGATCTATAGGTATAGATGTCAACCCTAGCCTATTGTTTTGATGGAGTAGGCTGAAAAAGGTTTTAATGTTTCTTATTATTTATATGTTGTTCTACCTTTTGGTTTCTTGGCAGAGCTGAATTGCTGCTCAAGTTCAACAAAGTCGTCCAGACGGTCGAGGGGATCATTCCGACCAAGCTAGGTAAAGAGAAGTAAATAAGCAAGGAAGAACGTAAGTAAGCGAGAGAAGAAGTGAATGAGTAGGTTTGTGGAATTGTGGGTGAGTGAGTGTGTGAGTGCGTGATAGAACGACGGTAGGAGGAAGGAAGGCAGGAAACAAACAAACAAACAAACGAACGAACGAACGAACGAACGAACGAACGAACGAAACGAAACGAAACGAAACGAAACGAAACGAAACGAAACGAAACGAAACGAAACGAAACGAAACGAAACGAAACGAAACGAAACGAAACGAAACGAAACGAAACGAAACGAAACGAAACGAAACGAAACGAAACGAAACGAAACGAAACGAAACGAAACGAAACGAAACGAAACGAAACGAAACGAAACGAAACGAAACGAAACGAAACGAAACGAAACGAAACGAAACGAAACGAAACGAAACGAAACGAAACGAAACGAAACGAAACGAAACGAAACGAAACGAAACGAAACGAAACGAAACGAAACGAAACGAAACGAAACGAAACGAAACGAAACGAAACGAAACGAAACGAAACGAAACGAAACGAAACGAAACGAAACGAAACGAAACGAAACGAAACGAAACGAAACGAAACGAAACGAAACGAAACGAAACGAAACGAAACGAAACGAAACGAAACGAAACGAAACGAAACGAAACAAACGAAACGAAACGAAACGAAACGAAACGAAACGAAACGAAACGAAACGAAAACGAACGAAACGAAACGAACGAACGAAACGAAACGAAACGAAACGAAACGAAACGAAACGAAAGAAACGAAACGAAACGAAACGAAACGAAACGAAACGAAACGAAACGAAACGAAACGAAACGAAACGAAACGAAACGAAACGAAACGAAACGAAAGAAACGAAACGAAACGAAACGAAAGAAACGAAACGAAACGAAAGAAACGAAACGAAACGAAACGAAAGAAACGAAACGAAACGAAACGAAACGAAACGAAACGAAAGAAACGGAAACGAAACGAAACGAAAGGGAAAGGAACGAAAGGGAGGGAGGGAGGAAGGAAGACAGAGGACAGAGGGAGGGAGGGAGGGAGAAGGAGGGAGACAGAAGAAGGGAGGGACGGGGAGGGAGGGAGGGAGGGAGGGAGGGAGGGAGGGAGGGAGGGGGAGGGAGGGAGGGAGGGAGGGAGGGAGGGAGGGAGGAAGGACGAACGAAAGACGAACGAAAGAAAGAAAGAAAGAAAGAAAGAAAGAAAGAAAGAAAGAAAGAAAGAAAGAAAGAAAGAAAGAAAGAAAGAAAGAAAGAAAGAAAGAAAGAAAGAAAGAAAGAAAGAAAGAAAGAAAGAAAGAAAGAAAGAAAGAAAGAAAGAAAGAAAGAAAGAAAGAAAGAAAGAAAGAAAGAAAGAAAGAAAGAAAGAAAGAAAGAAAGAAAGAAAGAAAGAAAGAAAGAAAAGAAGGAAGGGGGGAGGTAATAAAGGAAGGAGAGAAAGAAGGAAGTAACGAAGGTAAAAAAAGAGAGTTCCCATACTAAAATTTATGAGTCCGTAGAGAAAGGGTATTGATTTTAACAATTCGTGTAACGGGTTTGTTGTGTTGTCAATAGTAACAAGTTTAGAACAATTTTAGAATGAGGACTTTCACTTACTTGACCCCAGACAGTATTTTCTAGTCCAGCAATCCCAAGCTTCTCCCAGTTCACTCGCTTGAGCTGCATTTTGGGCAATGTATCGCTGTTTCCAGGACCTGAATTAAGTCCAGGTGGCGGTGGGGGAGGCGGGGGAGGAGGAGGAGGTGGGGGGACAAAGCCTCCAGCTACGATAGCAGGCGAGTCTGTGCCATCATTTGTGGCTGTAATGAAATGTACAAGGTTAACATAGCTCTGTTAACATTATTTGAATCACTTCGGTTATCCCAAACGACCCTGGGGACAAGTGCATTGTAGTTCTACCGTTAATACCTTTTTGTGCAAGATTTTTTCGTTGGTTTTCAACTGCCGATGACAGATCAGCGTGTGTGCTCCGAGACTTGATTGGACCTAAACATCATTAAAATATCTACATTAAATTTAATGGTGGTGGTTGGTCGACCGCAGTCGGAGGCAGACAGAAGGATCCTCTTTCGTTGGCCACTACCCTAAGACAGGGGTAGAATTTAGATTAAGATTAGGTTCGGAGTTTGGTTACCCTGCAAGTCAGAGCCCCTTTCAGACCTACGCAGGCTTCGGGGGAAAGTGGGCTCTGCCAACAAACTCCATTTTCGCCCCACGTTTGGGGCAAGTCAGGTTTTAAACTGGTCAAACAAGGTCTAGTTTATGAACACGCGCAAGCAAGGAACATAGCGAGTAACGCGTTAGAGCCTGAGCCCAAAATAGTATCTTGGCAACCGTTCACGCATGCTCAAAAAGAAATAACGATTTTGTTGGCAGAGCCCACTTTCTCCTAAAGCCTGCGTAGGTCGGAAAGGGGCTCTGACTTGCAGGGGAAGGTTTGGTTTGAATTGGGGTTAATGAGGATTAAACTCGTAACCTTCAAACACTCACTCGACCCTAACCATTGAGCTCCTGTACAGTGGTAGGTTATTTCGAGCCTGTTAGCAGGCCCGGTTATTTCAGGTACATTTAAGTTACTGGTATTCCGGTTGCAGAGCGAAGTTATATGGTATCGAGAATACATTATTCGAGTCTGACAAGTACTTGTTAGACTACAAGTTATGTTTAGTCAGTGAATGGTCTTATTCAACATCCCTTTGACAACTTACAAGTTTACTATCGCCAAACTGCAAACTAAACAATTCTAAACAATCTCAATTATGTTGTTCGCAGTGTGGCAAAGATAACATTTTTAGTTTAGGAATACCGTCCAGGATTAGTACCTTCTTTTGTCGTATTTTCATCTCGAGTTGTCGCCTCGACACTGGTCCCAGGCCTCTGTAACTGATCGTTATTAGTAACTTGGTCTTTTATGACGTTTTCACCGTGTGCTTGAGCCGTTGAGTTTGGTAGGTCGCTAGAAATCCCTGTTTCTCTCGTTCCTCTGTCTTGCTGCTTTTCCTGTAGGACAAAAGTAAACGATTATTACAGACGCTTGGTGCATGGACGTTCGTCAAGCTCAATTATTCAGAAAACGATATTATGTAAGACAATAATAAAGAATGAAGGAACATCGTTGAGACATGATATTCTTAAAAGTTCCTAGACTCACTTGTATCGAACCGGAATTTTTTTTGATTTCTCCAAACATTGAACTACTGGAAAACATGCTAGCTTACCGAATGTACTATCGCCTCGATCGTGATCACATTTCCACTTTTTTTAGTTAACTTTGAATTTTCAGCCGCTGTTAACAAGGCCGCAATGGTAGAGCCTGTAAAATAGATTTTTTTTTATAGATTATTATTCATGTGCAGAGAGTAAGAAATGAAGGGAGGGAGGGAGGGAGTTAGGGAGGGAGGGAGGGAGGGAGGAAGGGAGGGAGGGAGGGAGGGAGGGAGGGAGGGAGGGAGGGAGGGAGGGAGGAAGGGAGGGAAGGAGCGAGGGAGGGAGGAAGGGAAGGAAAGAAGGAAGGAAGGAAGGAAGGAAGGAAGGAAGGAAGGAAGGAAGGAAGGAAGGAAGGAAGGAAGGAAGGAACGAACGAACGAACGAAGGGAGGGAGGGAAGGGAAGGGAAGGAAAAGGAAGGAAAAGAAGGAAAGGAAGGAACGAACGAACGGAGGGAAGGGAAGGGAAGGAAAGGGAAGGAAAAGAAGGAAAAGAAGGAAAGGAAGGAAAGGAAGGAAAGGAAGGAAAGGAAGGAAGGAAGGAAGGAAGGAAGGAAGGAAGGAAGGAAGGAAGGAAGGAAGGTAGGTAGGTAGGTAGGTAGGTAGGTAGGTAGGTAGGTAGGTAGGTAGGTAGGTAGGTAGGTAGGTAGGTAGGTAGGTAGGTAGGTAGGTAGGTAGGTAGGTTGGTTAGGGTTAGACGGACAGAGTGGACGAATGGGAGTATTAATAAACAGAAATGCAAATATGTCAGCAGGATGGTGTGAGCTTGCCTTTAAATAAATGAATTGTGATGTGACAGTGCTTACTTTCATTTGATCTTTCATTGTTCGACGTCTCTCTTACTGGGATGGTATCAAGATCACTTTCTAGAAAAGTAAATTAACACAATTTTTCATTAATTGCGTGTTTCAATTACAATCTCAAGCTAGTATTACTGATCTGTTACTTATTCAAAATTGAGTTAGTTTTAAAAACAATCCCAACCTGGCATTCCACCAATCACATTCTTAGGTTGAGGTGATTCCGACAAACGCAGACCTTGAACTCTGTAGGCAACGTCTATGATATCAGGTCCTTCCGAACTTGAACCTAAAATATACAAAAACAGTATAAGATACCTTAAAGCAAATTCTAGAATCTTGAAAGTACTTGTCAGTAGCTAACTGACATAGATACCTTAACTAGTAAGATTAACAAACCTTGAAAGTACTTTGCCAACAGTTTTTGTGCTTCTTTGTCAAACGCATGTTGTTCACTGGGAGGTAGAAGATGGCTGAGGTAGGGGACCATTTTAAGCTTTTCTCGATCGTCGAGAATTGGTTCAAGAGATGAGACGAGTTGTTTTGCATTTCTATCAAAATAACAATGACTCATGAATCGTTGAAAATCAATGAGCCAAGTTTACAGTAATGAGCTAATGTGGTTTAACTGAGTGAAACACCAAATATTACGCGTGATATACCGATATACTTAACCCTCCGTTGACCATATATAATTGACGATATACAATTGGACTGCAGGTCCTAAATACATTTGTGTTAGATGAATGTTTCCATTTGAAGACCGGTATCTTGTTAGTCCCTCCAACGGCTTAGAGGAGACCAAAGTACTCCAACACTGCCAACACTTTCTTTGAAAGTGCGCAAACACTTTCTTTGAAAACGCGCGAAAACACTTTTGAAGTGCGCGAACACTCTTTTAAATTGCGCCAACACTCATTTGAACTTTGAAGTGCGCCATTTGAAGCACAAAAACACTTTTTTTCAAGTGCGCCAACACTCTTTTGAAGTGCGCAAACAATCTTTTGAATTGCCCAAACACTTTCTTTACAATTGCGCCAACACTCTTTTGAAGTGCACGAACACTCTTTTGAAGTGCGCAAACACGCTTTGAAAGTGCGCCAACAATTGGAAATGCGCAAACACTCTTTTGGAGTGCGTGAACGTTGTAGACAAGAACTGAGAAAAGCGCAACTTTCAATTTTGTAACACCAACCTGTGTTTCTGGTATTCTTTTAATCTTTGTTTCAAAACCAGTTGTTCTCCTCTTGTCAAAAACTGGTTCATCTAATGATAGACATTTTAAAACACTTTTTAAGTACACCAACAACAAGTTAACAAATAACCATTACATGTACACCATTAAGACAACATGGTATTGATCTGTCAAGCAGTACCTGGAACTTGAACGTTTCTGCTAAAGACTGTAACGACTTGTATTCTCCTCCAGTCAGTAGCTCTGGAGAACGTCTTGGTGGGAAGGCAGCAGATGAGGAATAACTTCGTTGGAGGAAGCTTTCATCGGGCTGATCGAATGTCATAGACACGGGTCTTTGATTTGTGCTAGAGTAGGGTCTTGGCGAGGTTGGAGTAGCATGTTTGTCTTTGTACTCTGACTTACTAGTAGCTTTGGACCATGTTCTGAAATTGTCAGTAACAGAACAGTTTTAGGTTGAGTGTTTTAGTGTCTCCTTTTTTATTACATGATAATTTGATTAAAATTTGAGTTACTTAATCAATCAACTTATTTCATTCATACTTATACTTTGATGCTGTAGTTTCTGCTGAGTTTGTTTTGGCGCTATTGTTCAGTTTTTCTCCAAAAGATGCACTTCTTGATAAATTCTTGCTCACTTGCTCTTCGTCAATTTGTCGGTTATTGAGAATGTCTGAAAACAACTTTTGCTGTTCTCTAGGGATAAGTTGCCTGAAATGAAATGAAATGAAATGAAGTGAAGTAGTGTGAAGTGAAGTTAGGGGATGTGAAGTGAGGAGAAGTGAAGTGAAGTGAGGTGAAGTGAGGTGAAGTGAGGTGAAGTGAGGTGAAGTGAGGTGAGGTGAGCTGAGGTGAGGTAAGGTAAGGTGAGGTGAGGCGAGGAGAGGAGAGGAGAAGTGAAGTGAGGTGAAGTAAGGTGAGGTGAAGTGAGGTGAGGTGAGGTGAGGCGAGGTGAGGTGAGGTGAAATGAGGTGAGGTGAAGTGAGGTGAGGTGAGGTGAAGTGAGGTGAAGTGAAATGAAATGAGGTGAAGTGAATGTGTAAAAAGTGAGAATTGAAATTTAAAAAAATACAATAAAATATTAATTTTATAAAATGAAATGAAAAAATAAAATAAAATTTAAAAAATAATCTAAGAATAAAATATATATTTTTGGTACCATGTTGGTCAACATGTAAAAATGCTTATTAATCAACTATTGGGTCCCTGTTTACCAAATACAGTACACTACCATAATAAAATACTCACTTAATTGTATTGATTAGTCTCTTTTGTACAGGTGTCTCCAAGATTTTCATCACTCCTCGGGCCAAAGTTTCAACAGACTTATCTTTGGCAAATTTATTTAATAATTTAACAAGTTGGGTCTTCTTTTTATCCTCCCCTGCTAAATAATAGTTCATCTAAAAAAAATGGGTCGAAAATACATTTTTTTAGAAAAACACAAGTATTGTACTTAAAGAATAAAACATAATCCGAAAATCGTCATCTTGTGACTTGATATTCAAGTTAAAAAACAAGATAAGACAAAATGAGAGGTAATATTTCGACTCTATTTCAAAGTCATTATCAAACCAATAGTTTACAAGCTTACTGAGTCCTATATATATACAATAATCACAAGGATGATGTCACTGCTTAGTAACTGGAAATGTCACCAAGTTGACAAAACAGGTTAGACTGACATGTCAGCTGAATTGTTTCAAGTAAATGTAGATAAAAATAAAAGTTGACAGTGGTGAAAGGATATATACATATTAAAGTTCTAAAAATAAAGCTAAGGAAATAAAGATAGTTCTTTGCTGGCCTTTAGGCCATTGTTCAGTTCAGGCTTTCTAAATTTGATTAGAAGAGCTTCTAAAATAAGTAATAAAAGAGCTTCTAAAATAAGTACTTAAAAGTAAAACATCTTTGCTTGACATTTTGTTTTAATTTATAACTAGGTCATTCATCAAGTTAGTCAACCAGGATTTGAAAAAGGAGACACACCAATTCAGTGTACACCACAATGGAGGAATGTGGAAAAGTGGACAAAGAAAATGGATTAAACCATATGGAAGGTAAGATTGTACATTGAATGAGTCAGGATTGATGTCAATCTGTTTTACGTTATATGGGACAAATGCTGTGTCAGCAGTGTTTTTGAACAGAGCCCTCGAAACATCAGTACATGTATTTCATTCTTTAAAAAATCTCAACAGTTAATTACCACCTCTTCATTTTTCTATTTCACGTTATAGTTCTAGGGCCTTCAATTAATTATATGACAAACTTATTTTTTTATTTAGTTTTAGATAGTCATGCAGTTTATTTCAGTGTATAGTACTTGACTTCAGCTTACAACAACTTTGCACCACTTTTGGGGGGCAAGGAGAGGGGCCATGTTTAGGCTGAGTACTTGCAGATTTTCAGTAAATGATTTAAAAAAAATTATTTAATCAAATTGGTAAAGTTGACGTTCCACATTGTCCCACAGTATTTGAGAGAGAGAGGAAGAGAGAGAAAGAGAGAGAGAGAGAGAGAGAGAGAGAGGGGGGGGGGGGGGACAGGGAGAGGGATCACGGTACTGAGGAATGGGTGCGCTTACCGGAATTTCAAAGGGGTTACTACTAAATGTGACCTGATCTGAATTGAGTAATTGATATTTACAAAAACAACATTAAATGTCAAGATAATCAGTTAACATTTCAACACCTTCAAAACCATACCTCTTGAAAGAACTCCCTTGCTCTCCGAAACCTCGACGCCGTATTCCTCTGCTCAATTTCCTCAATGGACTTCACCCCAGCGATAAGCACCAACTGTAGCTGCGACCCAGAGGTGTTAATCAACCGCTCCACCTCGATATAAGTCATCTCGCGTACCGAAGTAGCATTGATCTCGACGATCATATCCCCGATCCGTATTCCCGCCACTTTGGCTGGTCCCCTGTCGTCCAATTGCGACACAAAAACGGGACCACTGCCGCGGACCTTAAATCCAAACGTTCCCCTCCTCCGACGTAATAGGAAATTCCGAATCCGTGATATGACACAGATCGCGGGGGGAACTCTCTTTGACTGTCTAGCAAGCAACACGACATCATCTTGACTCAAGTTTTGTACATTGACACCCTCGATTTCCAATAACTGATCCCCCGGTCTCAGTCCTGACTTCTGTGCGAACGAGTCTTCGAAAACGCTGGTTATAATCACAGGGGCATCGCCACCTATCCGAAATCCGAATGCTTCCGGCCAGTTTTGGTTTGTCCGTGGAGTTGATACCGGTGCCCCTTGCATAGCAACGGTAAAGTATGCTCAAAGTTTTCTGCGGAGAACACTGATGTTGAGTCGGCTGGGGTAAACAATATACTGTACCCAGAATACTCGTGGTTTGTTACTTGGTTATACAGCTCATCTAAGGTAGGGTATATGGTTGAAATAAACGATGGTGACTTCGTGTAGTGACACAAACACGTGAATTCTTTCGACGGTACTCTGAGTAGCCACTCAACTTCTATCCGGGCATCAATAAGTTTGTTGTAGGAATTCAGCGCGTTAGGCTTTCCTGATGGTAGAACTGTCACTACAAGTTTCCCACGAATGCCATATTCTCACAGCTAGGAATCTGGTACGGTAGCATATCGGACTGTATGTATTCTTCAAACAAAACAGCTGACATTATGTAGACAAAACACTGATCAGTGAGACAAAAGGTTTTACGAAGATCACAACTGAAGACAAATGACCAGACGTATAACCAGCAAGTGATAGCTTTTGAGTTGTGACAAGATATCAAAGAATGAATGACCAAGCTGAAGCTGACATCACGTCCCGGTCGTAAGCCGTCTTTGTCCCTTCAAATTTCCCGTTTGAGAATGTATCGTGTAAACAACAGCACCACTAATCCTCTTTGCAAATTCAAATTATCGCATGTGTCGTTTCAGCGCAAATCGCACAAATGACGCCAGGCTTCGCATTTAATGTTGACGCTACGCCATTTTTTCCATGACAACACGTTGTAACCCAAGACGCTTTCGATGTCAAGTGTCAGCAGACAAGATCATTTTGGGGTTTATCGTCTTTCAGACTTATTTATTAGAGTGATAATTTACATAGCAGCGTTTCGTAACACAATGACAAAAGCAATATCATTTTTGATGAAAGCGAAACGTCAGTCATCGTGTGATAATCGCATTTGTATTACGAGCAGCGTTCTTTTGTTCTGTGCCGTAAATATAATCCATACTTTTGGATTGTCAGTGTATATAAAGTTATTAACCTGATAGGTGGTCTGTATAGAAGAACATATTTCCGGGAGATTTCGAAAACGGACGTAACTTGGCTTATAGCTTGTTTATATTAACCGTTTACGAAAAATATCTTATTTTTTTAGAGGGCCGCTTTTTAAATCCCGAATTTCTACTCTTCCTGTATCCCGACAAGTTTGGTTATAGCTGATCCAATCCCGACCAACGTCTTCGTTATTTAGAAATCCTGAATCTCGTTGTTCAATCTCCTTGATTTCCGTAATTTCTCGAATCACGACAGCAAAAATTTCCAGATCTTGTTTCCCGTTTTATTTTTTTAAATCCCGAATCTCGTTGTTCAATCTCCTTTGTTCCCGAATCACGGCGGAAAAATATTGTAGATCTCGTTTCCCGTCATATTTTTAAATCACGAAATAGGAAACTTGACCGTTTTTATCAACCTCGTACCCAGGAGGCGCTTATTGCTGCGTTTTATAGAGTAGTACTATACACCATGTCTTATCTTTCAAATTCAACGCACTTCAAAATCTTACAATGTTGTCACTCACAATTACGTTTTCAACAAATTGGCTGCCATAATTACGATGCTACTTGTGATGGCATGTGTACATCAGAAAAAAAATGCATTTAGGTTCCATATTCATGCTTCATACATCTATTATCAGTGACGAATACTTAGAGTATATCTAGGCTATATAACTTAAACTTATCATTGCAAATTGCACAAAAAGAAACAAACAAAACATCAACTCAAGACTGTTCAACACAACGCATAATTGAATTTTATCTTACTGAATACGTCCCTGAAATCTTGGTGCAGTATCAAATAAGTACACTTAACATCACTCCGAATATGTGTTTGATGTTCTTGTGGCTCGTGTTTAGTATTGTCAAATCTTGGTGGATTCAATGGCTTCTTCAGGATCTGCCACGGCACAAGAGAGAACTAGAATAGAGTTGCCCCAACTGCTACCTGAAGTCTGTGGAGAAATGCAAATGATAGGTTTAGTTGTTCTATTACTTTCCTAGTCTCGAGAGGGCTGTATCACTCCCGGCAAAAATTGTTGTTGTGAGTAGTTAGGTTTGTTGTAGTACATCACTGCGCATTACTACACAACGCTACACACTACTATACACACCATTACACAAGACTACTACACTACACTACACTACACTACACTACACTACACTGCACTGCACTGCACTGCACTGCACTGCACTGCACTGCACTGCACTGCACTGCACTGCACTGCACTGCACTGCACTGCACTGCACTGCACTGCACTGCACTACACTACACTACACTACACTACACTACACTACACTACACACGACCACTGCAACACACCGCATTCCAAGGAGGAGTGAAAAAGTCTATTCAGTCAACCTCTCTAGTCATCAACATCTCAATTCTTCAAAACCTCAACTCCTAAAGCTTCTGGTTCGGCAAAAACCATTACCTTAAAGTAGAATTTACATTTTTCTAGCAAATATTTCATCTTGAATTCAGTAACAGCCGACGGCGGCAACTGTCGAAATTGCTCTGGCTTTAAAAGAAAACAAATAGTCAGTTAGGCGGAGAAACTGAGACCAAACAAACGTCTACAAAAGGGTGATGATGATGATGATGATGATGATGATGATGATGATGATGATGATGATGATGATGATAGTGATGATGATGATGATGATGATAGTGATGATGATGATGATGATGATGATGATGATGATGATGATGATAGTGATGATGATGATGATGACGATGATGGGTGATGATGATGATGATGATTATGATGATGATAGTGATGATGATGACGATGGTGATGATAATTGTGATGGTGGTGCGTGTGCCACCAAAGTCGAGAAGTATGGCAGTGGTTGCCATATAGCAGCATAATCTAGACTTTGGAGTCGTATGTCTCCTATAGAGAGCATTTCGATAAATGAACCCACCGGATAACCCAACATAGTCTCCAGCGCAGATGAAAGCAGACGGCAAGTTGTCAGTGTTCCAGAATGGTCAGATAGGTCGACGCACAGATCATACGATAACTGAGGATCACCAGTAGGTTGATTATTACACGCCGTGTTCTCACATTGTCCCGTGTTAGAATTAACACGACGCCTGCATTTAGTGCTGTAGAAAATATATTATAATAAAGAATGAAAATATTAAGTTGTAGACAGATAAAGGAGATAAGTAATATCAAGAACAAAGATAAAGATAAATTCTGGAATTTTACCGAGAGAGGGATCTATACAAGGTGTCCCAAAAAAATGCCCCCCATCCATTTATGAGGTGCACCTTCTTTAATTATGGTACAAGAAGTAAATTTTTATATCACGCCGAAAGCCCATCCCTCCTTCTTTGTTGTCTGAAATTTTCAGAGCTAAGGTAGTTATCTACTCGCTTCCTGTAGTCATTTAAACAGGCAACATCAAAATTTGAACTTGTCCAAATTATGTATGCTACGTCAAGATTTGGAAATCTTCTCCTATTGGGCTTCTTGTTTCATGATAGGAAAGTACCATGAATGCTCTTTCCTCGAGAGTGAATTGTTGTCCAACCATCTTAAGACGGATGAAGTAAAGTGCACTTCTGCCTACAGGGCAAACATGTGCATGGAACTCTCATGAGCATTGTTATTACCCCAAGGAACCCCACATGATTCGATGTCGCATTGCTTCATTAGGAATCAAACTTTATTCCCCTGTGGTCAGTTTTCACATGCATATGTATTCAAACTTGTATTCCGCACTCAAACAAAGCTGGGGTCAAAAACGGGATGGGCGACAATCGTTTGAGACACCCTGTATTTTTCCAAATCTGTAGGCAGCATAGATAATTTGCATAATTTGGACAAGTTCAAATTTTGATGTTGCCTCTTTAAATGACTCCAGGAAGCGAGTAGATAACTATTTAGCTCTGAAAATTTCAGACAAAGAAGGAGTGATGGGCTTTCGGCGTGATATAAAAATTTACTTCTTGTACCCAAATTAAAGAAGATGCAGTACAAAAACGGATGGGGGGCATTTTTTTTGGGACACCCTGTATACAGTAGATAAAAAGTAAGCTGAAGGAACCAGTGGAATATGCATACCATCGTAATGCCAAGACGTGGTCAATGTTTCCATCAATGTTGAAGTTAGTAAGATAAGCGAAAACTATGCCTGTTATTCCTTCTGGTTGCATGTTGCCTTTAGCAATGATTTCTTTTATTTGTTCAAGAGTGAACACCTCTTTTATAATATCCACTGCAAGTTGTAAAAGTCGAAGTTATGGTAAAGGACACTTGTGATGGTTCAAAATTTGAAAATAGAGAATGTTTTCTGCGTTTATACTTTAGTAATAAAAAATACTAAATGTTCAACTTTTCCTTTCTTTTCCTTCCTTCCTTCCTTCCTTCCTTCCTTCCTTCCTTCCTTCCTTCCTTCCTTCCTTCCTTCCTTCCTTCCTTCCTCCCTCCCTCCCTCCCTCCCTCCCTCCCTCCCTCCCTCCCTCCCTCCCTCCCTCCCTCCCTCCCTCCCTCCCTCCCTCCCTCTTCCTTCCTTCCTTCCTTCCTTCCTTCCTTCCTTCCTTCCTTCCTTCCTTCCTTCCTTCCTTCCTTCCTTCCTTCCTTCCTTCCTTCCTTCCTTCCTTCCTTCTTCCTCCCTCCCTCCCTCCCTCCCTCCCTCCCTCCCTCCCTCCCTCCCTCCCTCCCTCCCTCCGTTCCTTCCTTCCTTCCTTCCTTCCTTCCTTCCTTCCTTCCTTCCTTCCTTCCTTCCTTCCTTCCTTCCTTCCTTCCTTCCTTCCTTCCTTCCTTCCTTCCTTCCTTCCTTCCTTCCTTCATGCACTTACGACTAAATGAACGTCGGTCGTCCCCAGCGTTTTCAGCGGCAAGTCCGTTCATAACCTCAGGAGACTGAGCGTAACTGTATAGCTGATGTGCCTGTCTAATGTCTATAAAAGATAAATAGAGTGGAATTAGGTATTTCAAAAATTTGTAAGACTTCTGGAAAGTGTAAACCTCGCTATAATGAATTCTAGAGAGATACGGACAAACGCCATAGAGTAGGGTAGGGTAGAGTAGAGTAGAGTAGAGTAGAGTAGAGTAGAGTAGAGTAGAGTAGAGTAGAGTAGAGTAGAGTAGAGTAGAGTAGAGTAGAGTAGAGTAGAGTAGAGTAGAGTAGAGTAGAGTAGAGTAGAGTAGAGTAGAGTAGAGTAGAGTAGAGTAGAGTAGAGTAGAGTAGAGTAGAAGAGAGTGGAGTGGAATGTAATGGAATAGAATACAATGTAATACATTACTTGGTTACACTGATGTGTCGTACCTGGATTAACTGTGATGACCGTTTTATTGTTACAAACAGATGACATTGTTTTTCTGTACTCGTCATAAGTAATTTTCAAATCAGCGATAAACAATACTGTAAAGATAAAAAAACAACTTGCATGTTAATGATTGGAAATCTAGGAAGAAAGGAAGGAAGGAAGGAAGGAAGGAAGGAAGGAAGGAAGGAAGGAAGGAAGGAAGGAAGGAAGGAAGGAAGGAAGGAAGGAAGGAAGGAAGGAAGGAAGGAAGGAAGGAAGGAAGGAAGGAAGGAAGGAAGGAAGGAAGGGAGGGAGGGAGGGAGGGAGGGAGGGAGGGAGGGAGGGAGGGAGGGAGGGAGGAAGGAAGGAAGGGAGGGAGGAAGGAAGGAAGGAGGGAGGGAGGGAGGGAGGGAGGAAGGGGGGGGAAGAAGGAGGGTAAGAAGGAAGGAGGGAAAGAAAGAAGGAAGGAAGGAAGGAAGGAAGGAAGGAAGGAAGGAAGGAAGGAAGGAAGGAAGGAAGGAAGGAAGGAAGGAAGGAAGGAAAGAAGGATGGATGGATGGATGGATGGATGGATGGATGGATGGATGGATGGATGGATGGATGGATGGATGGATGGAGGAAGGGAGAGATGGAAGGAGGGAAGGGCGAGGAAGGAAGGAAGATAATAGATTAATCCTTCTACAGCATTACGAACCAGTTTCCCCAGGCGTCCATGTCAGTGCAAGTTCAATTCGTTCCTCGTCCCATCTGCAAAAAGTGAAATTCATATACTTTAATTGATTTATATTAATTCTCAGTATAGTATCTCAAAATAGGCTTCAGTTTTAGTGGATTGCACTTTGAGAATCTACAAAAATTAGAAAGAAAATAACATACAATGTCATTAAGAAAGAATTCAATGTCTCGTCAAAAATTTGTATGTCACACTTTTGGATCTGTTTTCCTCTTTTTGTAACGATGTCTCTTGGTGTGCCAACCTAAAATAGAATAGATGGGAAAATGTTTTAATTAGTTTATTATTTTTTCATGCACTGGGCTCATTTCGAACAACAACAACAACAACAACAACAACAACAACAACAACAGCAGCAGCAACAGCAACAACAACGACGTTTATTTGCACCTGTAGTAAGATTTACAATATAGCTGACCAGGTACTTACATTTTTTACAGCAACAAGAACATTTACATGTTCGCCTTGTAGATTTTGCCCAGACGATATGATATCACCCAGCGCACAATAATCGCCGCTTTCTTTTATAGGTGTATGTAGGATGACGTTAAACTCACTCACGTCCCAGCCACCGTGCAATGAAACTGTAGAATAAGCTTCACTGACATTCAACTGAAAATTGCTGTTAAAATAAGCAAATTAGAGATGAACAAAATGTGTTTCGTTTTGACATATTCTGCGTTCCAATTAATACAGGATACAAGGATAACTTTATTTAATAGTATAAATGCTGAGATTTACGTTGCGTTGCAACATTAACTTATATCATTGGTCATCATAACTTGCACATCGTAGTATATGTCATACATCGAACTCAACCTTGTTTCAAAACCATCTGAGTCCCAGTAGCTCAACAATGGTAGACTTTAGAGCGTTTCACCGGCAATCAGAAGGTTGTGCGTTCAAGTCTCGCTTGGGATCTCAGAATTTTTTCTCAGTAAAGTTGGTCGAAGAACATTTACACTCATTCAAAAAAAACAACTAGTACGTTTTATATTTCCGAAGCTCTCATTGGCCATATTGATATACTTTTACTAGTGGAAAAGTATTGTATTGACTTTATTTTATTTATTTTTATTTTTTATTTTTTTATTTTATTTTATTAGCTTCTCCATAGACTTGACTAAATACATGTATGGTATCATAAAATAAAATAAAACGAGGACCATTCAAACACAAACACAAATTTAAACCTATAGCAGAATCCAACAGCGTGATGGCCAATTACTGCCGGTCCAAAAATATAAAAGTTAAAGTCAAAAATTCTAATAAAACTTACACAATATACACAACATACATACAATATAGAAATAAATACTAAAAACAGCAAGTAATGCTGCGGGTTAGACTGCGGGAATTGTTACAATTTGGGCATATAATTGGTATAATGGACTTTTTGATTGGTTATGCGATATCTTCCAATTTCGAGCCAAATCAAGCGGCCGATTACATGGAGATTTTCAGCCCGGGTTGAAATTTCCGCCCGAGCTTCCCATAAAATCCTTGTAAAACGGAGTTTGCGATTACATGACAAAAATTTTATCCCGGGCTGAAATTTTCAGCCCGGTTGACCGGGATGAAAATTGTCATCTAATCGACAAGAAATTTCAGCTCGGGCTGAAAAAACAATCTTGAAAATACTGTTGCTTTTGCTTATTTCATCTTTATATGCAACCACAGTCTCATAAAAGTCAAAAGTCGACATGATCAGCGTTTCAAATTGTTTAAAGAATTGGAATAGCCATTTTACGAGTCTTTATCATTTCAGCCTGGGCTGAAATTCTTCATTACGTCATGAGAATATTTTAGCTCGGCTAACGAAAATATGATTTCAGCCCGGGCTGAAATTTCCCATGTAGTCAGCCCCTTACTATAGTGTGAAATATCGTATGCATGAGCGTTTTTTTTTAGCTATAGGGTTTTCTGTCCCAATTTTGTTTTAAGCAACGTTTCTGTTACATTTGTTGGCAATGGCAGTAAACTCGGTTGTAGGGCAGTGCATGTGCTCACGTACCTTGGTGTCCATGGTTTCCACTGGTGTTCGTAGTCGTTCCCCTGTTTTGGCGAAACTTGAGGATTTCGTATTTCCACTATTAATCAAAAGCGAAAACAAACAGCAAATAAGATAGGATTTGTCCTTTACACTCCTAACTTTGAGACTAACGTGTTTGTCCTTACCAATATCATTCAGTTTAAATGATTTCGCAATGCCCGTAATGAACGGTTCATTTCCCCAGCATGTTACATTTATAAAGTCTGTTGGAGAATCTCTGAGGGTGAATCCAAGAGAATAGCGTTCATTTCCTGGATCTAAAACAAAATGGGGACTTGAAGTAATGTATCAAGCATGAGAAATCGTTCTTTACGACGGTGTAAAAACACCAAAAATGAGTTGAAAAATGAAGCGACAGCCAAGTTAATAAGTTAGTAGTGTAAGTGCTCTACCAGTACTTACTTTTCTTATCAGGAAAAGAATGCATTCCAAGTTTCGATATTACTACTCCTACCAAAAACTAACAGGAGAGAAAATTAATATTGAGTTTGCTTGTTGTGTAGCACAGTAACTATCGAGGGGCGAATCACTCCCAAGAAAGCGTACGAGATTTATTTGATTTTTAAAATCCCATGGGATTTTTGGAATTTTTCTGAGATTTGGGGGATTTTTTTCCGAGATTTTTGGGATTTTTTTCAGGGAATTTTGGGATTTTTTCCGAGATTTTTTGGATTTTTTCCCGAGATTTTTGAGATTTTTCTGAGATTTTTTCGGATGTTTTTGAATTTTTGCGGATTGTTTTGAGAATTTTGCGGGTTTTTTGAGATTTTCGGTTCTTAAATGTGTACGAGATTTTTGGAGTGATTTCCTAGGTGGTGACCAAAGAGGAGTGAAGAGATGCAAGTCAGGGCAATCACTCTCTAGGCTAGAGAAAAATTCAGGGGAATGAGCAAAGACAGGGCAAGATTTTTAGGACCCCATTCACTGACTGACTTGTCAGAAATCAGAACAGTATTTTTTTGGGGGTTGGGGGTAGTGACACCCGTCTTTATTCATAGTCTTTTAGGGCATAGCAAATTTAGGGCAGGAGAGAGAAGAAGGGTGAAGATATGGAGTGAAAGAAAGAACAAGGGGCTTAGAAGAGTGGTGACGATGCACACCTCTCTTTGGTGGATAAAACAGGGAGTTGGTAGAGTTGTTTATAGTAAGTTAGCCATTTTTAAGTTGACAAGGGGACTGGGAACGAGGGCTTATTAAAGCTAGGAAAATTGAGATATATAGTAATAAAACGCATTTATTAAAAAGAGCACCTCAAATTTAGTAGGTTTGCCGAGTTGTGTCATGTGTACAGAATAATAATAAAAATCGTGAAATATTTTCTTGAGCTTACATCTATTCTTCAAATTTTGCATACCAGCTAATTTTAAGGTCTATTTCCAAATTTTGTTAGTTTTTAAGCATTATTTCCTTGAAACAGTATAGAAAATTGTATATATATATAACGGTGAATTACCAAGATTTTAGAAAACAAAATACAGACGTTTCGAGCTAAAAAGTAATACACAAACACCAACACACTGCCACGTTAAACCTTACTTTATTTGAAGACCCTGATGATAAGTCTCTGATAAGGTTTCTGTCGCTTATGTTCCCCTGAGCCTCAACATTTGTTCCATCAGGCCAGTATTGCTGTGTTCCAAAGTCCATATCAACCCCAAGGCAAAAAAAAATTTTGAAGAAAATGTCAATATGTTGTGAAACCCTACAGCATTGAAAACAAAATCATTTTAATACGCCAAAAATCACAATATTAAAATGTATAAAACGACGAAATGATGACAAGGCTCTTACCATGCTTGTGTTGAAAACTATCCCCGTAGTTTTGGCGTTTTTATTCTTCCTTGGATAACGAAATTTTAAAGCAAAAAAAAACAAAACAAAACAAAGCAATATTTTACTTTGAAAAACCTAGCTTTGAAAAAGCGCGCGAAAACAGCTCTTCGTAGAAACTCTTTCACATCGTTCAGGAGAACAGCTTAATTTAGTACCCAGGCCCTATCCTAGTTTGAGCTGTCAATAGCTTCACTGCCTTCACTATCAAGTTAATAGAAAAAACCCTTGGGGAGAGACTTCTGTCATGTTTTTATATATTTGATATATTATACTGATTCTAATCGGGGGCAGAAGCGGGGAGCAAACTCCTCCAAATCTCCACAAATTTTATAGTACTCTGATATCAGAATCACACGCTTGTGGTCCATATGAATTAATTATTGGTAGCAGCTAATAAGGCGTCTCTAAATCCAATTTTTCCTGCATATGGCGCTTCCCACACTCCCTCGAAAATGCTGACTTCGCAATTCACCATTGCGAAAAAGATGGCGGCTGTTACGTTTTACCATGTTTACCATATATGAATGATCCTTTGCAAGCCCAAATGTGTTCTCACAAGAGCAAAACATTGTTTGCCACGTCAACGTGAATTTAATAGATAACAGGTTTCTTTTTCTTACCAATTTTAGTACGCTTGCAGCTGATTTTTCTTCGAGATTTAGCTCTTGCACGTATTCCCAAGCTGGGTGCCACCCAACATGGCGACTTTGACGTGACACGGTCAGTGCTGTATCAGTTTGATATAACAGACTGAACAGGTATGTTGTCTACAGAGCTGTCGCAGTCTGTTAGAAATTTTAACTAAATGTTTATACATCAGCGCTGGTACATTCTGTAGCTGTCAGGCTGTATCAAGGGTCGCTACATTTCTCTGAACAGATCTGATATCAGAGCTGGTCAGACTGTGCGTTTTTACGTGTGTAGATGGGACTCGAACCCACAACCTTCCGAATACTGGCCAGACCTGAACGCGCTCTATAAACCATTGAGCTACTAGAACTCAGATGACAGACCGAAGTTGTTTACAGTATTAAAGTGCTTATATCACTGTGGGGTTTTAACATATTTAAATAGATCAAAAAAAGTTAGTTAATAAGTTATTTTGCCGTTTTTAGTGCAAAGTTTCACAGAAACTTTGCAGTATTGTGATGAGTGGCAAAATTCACACGATACATACATACATACATACATAGTGTAAACTTTCCGGGGGGTAAACTTACCAGGTTTAACGACATACATACTGTCGTAGCTGAAAGGCTAAAACCAGTGAAAATGTGAAACACTGGTATCAGTCTTTCATAGACGACAAATACTTATG
The DNA here is from genome assembly GCA_964035015.1 of Corallium rubrum. NCBI lineage: Eukaryota > Metazoa > Cnidaria > Anthozoa > Scleralcyonacea > Coralliidae > Corallium > Corallium rubrum. The sequence continues at coordinate 7,028,135 of OZ036011.1, forward strand.
TCGCTTAAAGCTCGTAAGCCCTATAAACAGCGATAATAGACAGGTTTGTACCTTATCTATGGATATTTCTTGAAAGACGTGTTTCTCTTAATATACCAAGAATGAAAGAAGTTTCCCCCCGGAATCTATTAGAATACCACTGCGCACGCGTGGTTTTGTTTGCGACTGGCGAATACAACAATGACGGAGAAACGCAAAGGAGTGATCGATTTTTCTTCTCGAAACAACGAATTTCTAGGATTTAGTGCATGGCTAATTAAATATGGTCTGGGCGAAAGGTTTTACTGTCTGCCGAGCGGAAGGTCAAAGGTGCGAATAAATATTAAAAGCTTTATATTTAACTTTAATATGGTGTGGCATGTTGACGATGTTGTGAACTGTGAAGTCGGTTTGTAGAGTGTTGTTGGTTCGTGTCTGTTATATTTTCAGCTCAGTAACAAATTCTCTATACTGGAGGTCGTAGACTGTCTTCGCATTTTGATTTGGCGTTCAATAAGCAACTGTACGAAGAACCCTGGCCATATAGTAAACATGAATGTTTAGTTCTACATGTATCTGTACCTGCGTCAACTTAGTGCGTGATTCGGCAGACGATTCGCAAGGCTATGAAGCTAGCAACATAATCATCAGGCGTAATAATTTGTGAAGGCAACAAAAACTTACTTATCTTGACATCCACTTGACAAATTTTAGTCAATTTTGATCTGGATTGACCGGACGTCGCACGATACGTATTAGTATCGGAATTCTTGTGATGCGCCAAGCTTTTTATGCAAAAATTTCGAGGAGTTTAAAAATATCTTGATGTTATTAAGAAGACTGGAAAACAATAGTGAAGGGCACAAAAGACGTCAGTATTTATGTTTGTCGGAGTTTATAATTTTTTTTTTCGTTCTTGAAGAGAAAATGACTCTTTAAGAATCCCTCAAAATTCTATTTTGGGTTGTTTGTCTGAGTTTTCACTTGTATTAAATTAACTTGGGCTTTGCTCAAGAAAATGGGCTGGCAGGTTGCGGGGCTGGCAAAATTGTTATTACTAGAAACTTTGCACTATCCTTGGGATCTAGTTTATTTAGAGAGCATTACGCCAAAAATTTCTGTTGTTCATTTTTAAGCACTTGGGCATGGGACTCAGGAACCTAAGACGACCGTCTTCTTAGTTGGAATCAATGTGCGTACTGGAAAACGGGTGTGCTCGACATTTCGATTTTTCAGTCAAATATGTGGTTTTGTGAATCAATAAGCCGAAACGTAGTTGTTTTGAATTGACTCGTTCCTGAGTATCAAAAACAGCAAAATAGCTTAACTAACTTTTTTTGCTCTATTCAGGCTTGGACTGGCCTATGTGCTATTGTGCCAATGGCACACGCGCCCCCTTTAGAATACCTCAACTACGCCCCATGAATAAAATTTGCTAAACTGAGATATAAAATAATATGGCTGCCCACTGCATGTAGTTTGATACTGAATACTGCTTTAACTCTTAAATTCATGTTGTGTATGCCGTATGGTAGCAAGAGGTAGACAGGAGAGTTGCGGTTCCGTAAGATATATTTTATTCTGGCAGATGGTAAAGCCTGTAGGCCACTTGCGTGTCTTTTTTATATACAGTTTCTGTAAATTAAGCATACGTAGGGGAACAATTAATGACAACAACAATCACCAATTTTGAAATCTTTCTATTCACAGAGGCTTGTGGGCAAATTTGTCAGTAATCCACCACCTTAGTAGGCCAATGTCATTATTTATTAATTTCTTTTTTTAACTGCGCCCCTCTCCCTAATGCCACCGCCCCTAATACGAAGCAAGTCCGACTCTGGCTCTATAGACGACTTTCACGATCATGCGCAGTAGCAACAAATATTCAAATTTTCGTCGGAGATAAAAACAACTGTTTTAGCTGGAACGAGCATATTGAAAATAGTAGAAGTGCAAAGTTTGAAACGAATTGCTTAACAAATGGAAAACGTTTCACAAGCGGAAAGTTGACCATTCCAACAGGGATTTATTAGTGATTTAATAGGGATTTTGGCTTGGCGGGCGGGAGTTGCACGCCAAGCCAAAATCCCTATTAAGGCGGGGGTACACATGAATTTTGAGTTTTTTGGCTAATTTTTTTTTTTGTTTTATGTGAAGCTTTAAACCCTTAAGAAACATGGGGTAGATGTTTTATGGCCATATTATAATTTACAGCATGTTTTTAGGCTGTTTTATAAGCATTGGCAACTTGGTTGCTATGACAACCTGCTTGTTATGATGTTGTTTTCTTCTGTTTTCTTATTTGAAATGCCAATCAGACATTCACGATTTACATTTCTGACTACATGAAGTTCTCCATGATGCACACACGCTACTGAGCGCTGATGTGGAGCTATGTGGGCCCGTTTCAAAGCTTTCGAATCTCTCCATGCCAAAGACTCAGAATAATTTTATATTTCAAGAAGGAAAGTGTGCTTGCTTGTTGTATTTTTTGCTGCTATGGTTGGAGAAAAGCAGAGAAACGTATACAGGAGGAAGAGAAAAGGAAAGCCGTTTGCTGGAGTGCGATACACCAAAACTCCGATCGACATAACCGAGGATCATGATCATGATGAGGAAAGTGCGACCCAAGGTGAAGGGAAAGAGGGTTCGTTGAAAACTTCCGCTCTGAAACCAATTATTGGTGCATCCAGGAGAAAATTAAACCCACCAGACTCCAATAAAATACCCGATCAGGCCATAGAGTACGAAGGAAAAGGCTATCGTCTCATAGACATGGCCAAATTTACGGCTTCAATCTCAGAAGCACATGTTTGTGATGAAGGTAAGAAAGTTTGTGTTTTCTACACGTGTTCATCATGTTATGTTTACGTTTACTATAATTTAGAAATGCTTTTTATGACAACCATGAAGACATTTTACTTTAATATTTTAGTTGTATATACACTTGCATGTTCTTGTTTTAAACACTATTCCATTCTGATTGTAATATGGACTATATACTAGAGTATAACCATTGAACTATCAGTCTATCAACTATGCTATTTATTAATTCGTTTCCCCTAAATAATGACCTTTAATCAATTTTTAGGCAGCTTGAATATCCAGGAAAATATGTCAAAAAGACGAGGTTTGATGGCTTGCCTCTCGGCTAGTTGCTCTTCATGTGAAGAGGAATCTGGTTTGGAGACATCTTCATCCATAACAGCACGAGGTAATTCTGCTGATGTAAACCGCCGTGCGGTGTACCACTCAATAGAGACTGGTGGTGGCTATGAAAGTCTGGTAACATTCTGCAGTATCATGAATATGCCTTGTATAAATAAGACAGCCTATTATCAACATTTAGAAACAATTGTAGATGCTCTCGAAGTAGAGGCAAAACAAGAAATGAAACAGGCTGCACAAAAGGTCAGAGAGGTAATTTTAAAAGAAAATGGTTGTGAAGATCAGGATTCTATTGTGGATGTTGCAGTCAGCTTTGATGGTACCTGGGCTAAAAGAGGCTTTACATCTCTTACTGGCGTTGTATTTGCCATATCCGTGGACACTGGGGAAGTTCTCGATTACCATGTCATTTCAAAATCATGTCAGCGGTGCACCTTAAAGAAGACACAGAGCAAGTCTGATGAAGAATTTGAAGAGTGGGAAATTGAACATGTCTTTTCTGGTGAATGTGACATAAATTTTAATGGTAGTTCCCCAGCTATGGAAGTGGAAGGTGCTAACATAATATGGAACAGGTCACTTGAACTACATAACATCAGATACAGGTGGATGGTATCTGACGGTGACAGCAAATCCTTCAGTGCCATTGAGGATACATATGATGGGATCAAAGTGGAGAAGCTAGATTGTGTTGGCCATGTCCAAAAAAGAATGGGTAAGCATCTCCTGAAATTAAAAGCTACAACAAAAGCCAAACTTGCTGATGGGAAGACAGTTGGAGGACGTGGCCGACTCACAGAAGCAAAAATTAAGCAAATTCAACGGTACTATGGCTTAGCGATACGGCAAAATACCCTGTCTACACCAAATCCAACTGACAAAGATGTTTCAGTTGCAGCTTACACAATGAAAAAGAACATAATAGCCCTTTTACACCACTCTATTCAATCCAAAGACCCTGTAAAGCAGCACCGTTTTTGTCCTCGTGGGGAACACTCTTGGTGCAAATGGCAGCAAGATCTTGCATTGGGAACAGCCATGTTCAAAGGAGACGACTGTTTGCCACATGTTTTTCTGGAGCTATTGCAACCCACATTTATGGCTCTTAGTGATACCAAGCTGCTGGAAAGATGTGTTCGAGGTAAAACGCAAAATAATAATGAGTGTATTAATTCATTGGTGTGGGCGCGGTGTCCTAAACATAAACATCATGGGATGAAGGTGGTACGATGTGCTGTTGCATCGGCAGTCTGCCACTTTCACAGTGGTGCAGCAAGTAGAGAGAGAGTCATGAAACGACTTCTTATACCAGCAGGTGAGTTCACGAGAAGATCATCACTTATGAAAGACAATAAACGTATCAGGAAGTCAGACCATCAAATGGGTGAAAAACAGAAAAGGAGGCGCCAAGCAGAGCAACTCAGAAAAACACACCGAGAAGAAGCACTGAGGGAAGCTGAAGGGGTTACCTATGAAGCAGGAGGCTTCAATTGAGGAGGCTTAAATTGCTGGGATAACTTTTCGTTTCGTGAATTACAATATAAACTATTTTTATTGACTTTGAATGTTGTTCGCTAATTTTAAAGTCGATTTTCTCAAACAATAGATTTCCGTGGTTGAGTAAGGATATCTCATAAAATATTTAATCAAATGAGCTGAAATTTGCTGTGCTGTTTCTCCCCTTGGTGTTTTGTATGATGAGCTCAACATTTTTTCATATCTTGTCTAGAAGTAATTTTATTGTAGTAAATATTTCCTGTAAAACATATGTGAAATTTGAAGTGCTGCTGCGGCCGATATTCACATCACACAAAAAAGTTGTGAGCTCATCATGGACAATGATGCCAATACTACCTAGAACTGCAATAACTTTAAAAATTTGGGCAATTTACAACCAGATAGCTTTACTCATTCACCCCTTGGTTTTGCACAGCATGTGTCCAACTTACTCGGCCGGTGTTGGGTTACAAACAACTTTTGGAAAAAATGATCATGATTTTCGGAATCTGTAAATAATAAGCTTTCATCCCATATATAGTTTTATACTGTTATTGTGAATATTGTAGATCTTACAGTGATTTGAAAATACAGCATATTTTCATGTGTACCCCCGCCTTAAATCCCTAGTGGAGAGCAAAACATCCGAAGAGCGTAGCTTTCGCACTATTTGTCCGATTTATTTTAAACTTTGCACTTTTACTATTTTTAATATGATCTTTCCAGCTAAAACAGTTGTTTTTACCTCCGATGAAAATTTGAAGTAAAGTTGCTACTGCGCATGAGCCTGAAAGTCGTCTATTCAAATACATTAAAACCCCACAAGTGATATAAGCACTTTAATACCCGAGAACGAGTCAGAGTTTGCTACAGCAAAAGCAACTTAAACAAGTTCAAGCTGAAAACACTATACTAAATAATATAGATATATTAACTTGTTTATCTCACGCCACCACACTCAACGCCATCTTCCCTGTCTCTCTGGGTTACAATTCAAACGCACAGTACTTTCAAAGTGACAATTTATTATCATATATCATTAGCAATACATGCACTTCATACAACGCTTTCCAAAACATTAAAACACGTGTGATAATCCTTGGAGTTCGAGAGACAAGTCCATTATTTGTAAAACAGTATTATTTATTTTGACATTTTTATTATTAAATATTTCATTGTTTCTTTACAAGCATTTCTATCTCTTGCCTTTCGCCGGTGCTTCAACTGGAGAGAGAAAAAGAATTGGAAATGTTTAAGACAACTGTCAAGTATAAAATGAAACAAAAACATCAGCAATAAAAAAAAGTTGGGGAAATTCTACGTGTCGCACAACGTCTTTACTTCAAGGCAAAGAGTTGTGAATATTAGCAGAAATCCACACCTCCGTCTGTCTGTCTATCCGTGCGTGCGTGCGTGCGTGCGTCCGTCTGTCTGTCTGTCTGTCTGTCTGTCTGTCCGTCCGTCCGTCCGTCCGTCCGTCCGTCCGTCCGTCCGTCCGTCCGTCCGTCCGTCCGTCCATCCATTCAACTAATCAACCAACTAATCAACCAACCAACCAACCAACCAACCAACCAACCAACCAACCAACCAACCAACCAACCAACCAACCAACCAGTCAACCAACCAACCAACCAACCAGCCAGTCAACCAACCAACCAACCAACCAACCAACCAACCAACCAACCAGCCAACCAACCAACCAACCAACCAACCAACCAACCAACCAACCAACCAACCAACCAACCAAACCAACCAACCAACCAACCAACCAACCAACCAAACCAATCAAACAAACAAACAAACAAACAACCATCTAACCAACCAACCAAACCAACAACTGATCTCTATACGGTGTAATAAAAGTAGTGTGCTGCGTAGGCAGTGTAAATGGTATAGTAAGTTAATAATGCCGAAACAGAGAACGTAAGTGGTCTAACGTTTCGAGCGAAGGCCCTTCGTCAGAGAGAAACGTGAAACTGGATTGCTCATCCTTTATGGCCAACATTAAACATTTTGAAGCCACTGGCGGCCACATTGGTACTCCAGGTCCAGTATACCTTGTGGGCTTAAGAGTAGTAAGAGTTTACCGGGGGAGTCGTAAAAGTCGTAAAACAATTCTCACATGGTAATTTACTGTTACTACCGAAAAACAGAAGGGAAATACAAGCAAAAACAGTCAGAAATTGTCAATTACATACGTCAAGGCTTTGTAAAGACTTATGCTATAATACCAAAGGTATGTATAGATAGTTTTATGATGAAGTTATTGATTAATTTCGTTTTTACGAGTTTTGTGATATAAGCAAGTTTATCGATTAACGGGCAGAGTAAAAAGCTACAAAATAATACGTTTTACTGCTAAATAATGCAAAAACTAAGCTTCTAAACCTTTTACAATGTTCTTTGTTTGATACCAACGGCAGAAATATTTTTAATGGGACTTTTTTATGTGGCTAAATGTAATTTAGGCAAGGTAAAAATGGAGACAATGCTAGTCAGCAGACACTCGCTATAATATATGGGGATTATCTCGGCACTCATCAAAGTCTTGTCAGCGTGGTCTGAGCTTGACTGGTTTGCGCGCGCTTATAATACGTGGTATTATCTCAGCACTCATCAAAGTCTTGTCAGCGTGGTCTGAGCCTGACTGGTTTGCGCGCGCTTATAATACGTGGTATTATCTCAGCACTCATCAAAATCTTG
>OZ036011.1:7037981-7155481 GCA_964035015.1 Corallium rubrum
TGTTTATCCGACGGTTAAGCTAGCTGAACACCGCAGGGGGTAATGTAGAGTAGTTGTACTTAGAAGTCATATGTTATGAAAGAGGATATGAACAATTGTAGGCTAACAGTATGTATTTTATGCGGTAAATAAATGAATTATAAAAAAGAATAGTAATATAAGTTAACTTATAACTATATCTATATCTATATCTATATATAGATATATCATAACTCGCAAACTGTGTCTGGGCTACCTATGATTACCGTAGCTCATCGGGGGATATCTAATCCACCTAAACGAAGAGTTAGGTATCTTTCTCCAGGACGAAGTCGGCTAGACCCAAGCCATTGTAAGTTATTAAATATTCGGTTGTCCTTCTTCCAGTTCCAGTCTTCTACGCGGTCTGGCCAAGTATGATCCCAGTCAAAAGACGGCGTATATAGAAGACTGGAACTATACGTACTTTAGAGCCTACATGTCCGCCATGTTTGACTTCAATCTTTGCCCGGTGAATGAATAGGAGATATCACTCGATCCAGTTATTTATAGAGCTCACTGCATTGGAACCATTGTCCCTCCATGACATCTTGAGAGACATTTACCTTTTTTCGCTTCTTCTCTCTTTCGCGCCGTTTCTTCTCTTTGTTTCCTAATAATAGCAAGTCTTGCAAGATCTTTTTGAGCTTGCTCCGTTTTGCCCTCAGCTTGCAGTTTGAGAAAACGAGTGTGGGCCTGTTGACGTTCAAGTTCCTCTCTAAATGCAAGATACAAGATGAGAGATGTTCTGTACTGTTAAAAATGGAACAAACGCAAGACAGACATTTGTATTATTCGAAACGTCAGTATTTCGTTTTATAAAATAAGGTGTCCTCTATGCACGCTCTGATTGGCTGGGTCCCGTGGATTGATTACGCCTGCGCTAAACGTCGTACAATAGAAGAATTTAATACAGACGAATTTAATTCGAATTTACTTCGTCGGTAATGCAACGTAAATGCGACGTCGAGTTAAACATCGAATTTCAGTCGAATTTAATTGTTTTTACTTGGACTCGTGACCTGAAAACGACTTCTTGAAACCGTAGCGCCGAATTTTCACAGACAAAAGAGAAACATTTAATTCGACGCGACAAGAATTTGTCGCGTAACTCGAACACGCATTATCCGTCTGACGCAGACGAATTTAATTGCCAAGACGAATTTAATTCGTGTGTTGAATTTAATCGAGTTATACGTCGCTGTTTCGTCGAATAAAATTCAAACAATTAAATTCGTCTGAATTAAATTCGTCTATTGTACGACGTTTAGCGCAGGCCTAATACCAGTATGAAGATCCATGAATGACGTAAAATAGCGTGGAATGAATGGCGTAGAATAGCGTTAGCTGGCGGGAAAAGCTAGCAAACTTTCAAAAGTCAAAACTATCCTACTTTTAGTTTGTTTTTTCTTCATATTTTACAAAACAAATAAAACATACCGCTCCTGTGCATATATACTCTAACTTATAAAGGTACATTTGACGTGATTTGAACACGAAAGAAGTGTAAAGGCACTCGGCTATCGTCTTGTGCCTCTACTCAAGAGTCCTGACGTTTTGTGTTCAAATGATGTCAAACGTGCCGTTATAAAAGTACATATGCATGGAGCTTTATGTTGGAACTATTCTTGGCTTTTCACTTTGCTCTATTCAAAGTATGATTACTTAGAAGGGGCGTACACAAAAATACTCCATCCAGAATACTGCTTTTGGCAACATACCTTTCCCTCCTTGACAGATTAGCTTTGGTATTTATATCTAGTTCTGTGACTTTTTTAGTAACTTTCTGAGCTCGATTGGGGTTTTGTATTTCAATTAACCCGTCCACACCTTTGGGTTTCCGCACTTTCTATAAAGAAGAAATCGACGACTCGTCAAGGCACTCGTCAATTTGTATTCAATTGCTGTAAATTTGAATTATTTGATAGTTTTAATACAAACCTCGTCGTCAGAATCACTTTCTTCTTCTGATTCTTCACTTTCCTCCTCCTCCTCCTCTTTTTTACCTTCTTGTGCATCTTCATCGTCATCCTCATCACCTGCGTCATTTCCTCGTCTTTGCTGAACACAAGGAACATAATTATAATTAGAGGTGAGCCGACCATCGGCAAAACATCGGCAGAGCCGATTAACGGCTAGTTTTTCTCACAATCGGCCATCGGCCGATTGTCTTTCACCATTGGATCGACTGTCTCGTGACTCTCGTCCTCGTATTTCTGCTCTCTCGTCCTCGTTTATCATAGCCTGTGTACAGCCGCAACCCTCCCGTCAAAATCGGGGAGCGAGCGTCTGTGGTACGGCGTCAATAATCGCGTTCTCGGTCACGGATTGGCTTGATGACTTCCTCTCATTGCGAAACTTGAGACGAATAAAACGACAAAACGGGAGCACTGAGCAAACATCGGTTTTGCCGATTAATCGGCCGATGGTGGGGAAATATCGGCTCTTAACAATCGGTATCGGCAATCGGCTTTTTTTAATATCGGCTCACCTCTAATTATAATACAGTACATCAATCACTTGTCCATTTTTTTCTCAAGGAGCATTACACCATCCTGGTAAGTTCCACTGGCACTTTTGATGGTAAAAGCTGCAGTGTAATCATGATGAGTAAGGTAAAAAATGCCAATGGAACGTACTAGGATGATGAATGGTGACCAGGGGCGCCGGAAGCTACTTAAGGCGGCGGGGGCAGCCATATAAAAAGGGCACTTTTTCTCAGCAATAATTTTTGCACATGGTAAATGTTTGCCAATCTTTCTCTATAACATAAAATAACCAAAAAGCATAACGGTATAATATAATGAATGACAATGTGTTGAGAAAGAAAATTCAACGACTGAATTGTTCATATTGATGCTACATTCCTATTTACCTTTAAGAAAACATGGCAAATGACCAAATAGCTTCAACGGGACAAATAGGACTGCCATTACAATGAACTTCTCCCACGGGGCTGCCATTACTCAGAGTGGTTTTGCATACTAAACTAAATTGCTAATTTATTACACCCAGTATTTTTGGGTGCTGTGACTGGCCGATTCCAGGGCTTTTTCCCACCCTCCAAATTTCAAAAAAAAAACTGAGAACGGGGTTGGACACAGCTAACCCAAGGCAAAATTAGTTTGCTGCCTCTGCATGGTCTGCAGTAATAAGTTAGCTTATGAGTCATTTGAGGTATTAATACAAAAGTCATTTAATACAATATATAATACAAATGGCAATTCCTGTAGAAAACATTCCTCTTACGAGAAAGGGCAATTGGTTGCCCCCATGCTGCCCCCACACTGTGAGGGCAGGGGGGGGGGGGCAGCTGCCCCCACTGCCCCCATGGCTCCAGCACCCCTGATGGTGACAGTGATTGATATGCACCATATGTGAGGCTAGTTTGTTGGTTGCATAGAAAGCATATCAAAGGTGCTCCTGGCAGCTGCCACACAACACATGTCAGACCAGAAAGCACAAGTAAGATTTACAGAGGATTTCACATGACTTTTGACAAAGGCGTTCTGAAGTTTGTTCGTTATTTCCAAAGTTGGCCATGAACTTGGCAAAATTCATTACATAGTAGCCAATCAGGTTGCAAACTTTGAAACAAGTTGTGAACTTGCAAGATTGTGAAGTTTGAAATTTGAGTACCGGTAGTTCAAATCATCAGATCAATTTGATCTGAGGTCAGCAATTTTCACTATACTATTTTCACTATAATTCACTTATACTAGTAAATTGATTTTCTGTGAGAGTATCAACTATTAAATTATGCATTTTCTCATCAAGTTTATCTTTGAGTATTAATATCCATATCAACAATTCTTCCACCCTACATCCCGGCGACATTAATGAAACAAATGAATGAACTTCGCAATCTCGCAACTTCATTTCAAGGTTCACAATCTGATTGGCTACTACGTAAGGCAAAAAAAAATATACCTGGGTTACCTATTTCTCTTCACAAAAACTTAGGTAGGGTAGGTTGGATTTACTTTTTTTTTACTTTTTTCTTTAATTTAGTACCAAATGTCAATTACGCTAGCACATCTATTAAAGCTAATTTTGAGCACATTACTAGGTTCGGACGCCACGCTTGCTATCCCAAGATGCAAATCATGCTGCAACTCAGGCCCATGCTCCTTAAAAATTCAATAAAAGGATTAGGGTCCGCATTTTGCTAGAAAAAAAACTAGGTAGGGTTGGGAAACCAGAAATCCAGGTATTTTTTTTTTTGGCCTAATGAATTTACCAAGTTCATAGCCAACTTAAGAAATAACGAACAAACTTCAGTTCTAATGCTTTCATCAAAAGTTATGTGAAATCCTCTGTAAGTATAACAAGAGAAAACCCATCAAAACACAGAAGAAATGAACTACTGTATATACATGTACAATAATAAATCTTGAGAATCAATGGTGATTCTATCCTACTAGACTCAACTTTCAATCTGAGCAGCAAGAGGTGGGTTTAGTGAACATAACAAAAACACACAATACACTGCCAGTCTCACCCTCCACTCTCTATCTTTTCTTTCTTTCTCTCGCTCTGCCTCCATCTCAGCTTCAGTAATGAAATGTCGGTTTCTACCCTTATGGTTGACCTTTCCTCGACCTGTAAAAGAAAGGGTTGTGAAAAAGATGACAGATCCTATTCATCAAGTTTTAAGGTTACAATTACATGTAGTGTTAAATTACCTTGGATATACAAAATTCTTGGTGGGAATGGTAGGTAAACCCCATGGGCCCCAACAAAAGGAATTAACTCCCCCCCCCCAGTATTCTGTGTGATGTCATTATTATCATAAATGTTATGATGGTATAATTTTGCTTGAATAACCTTTCAAACCATTTTCAGACCTGCAAGTCTCCAACAACAATTGAACTGTAATATTAAGGCAGAAGTTAGTCAGTTAGACAAATATCAAAGGTATCAACAAATTGGACTTCTGGTTGATCTCTATTCTGTGGCTTGGATAACCACTTCACAGTCATTTGAATATAGCTATAGCCTTGCCAGGAAAATGCCCCCAAAGTAATTTAGCCCACAGGGCCCCCCATATACCTAACTGAACCACTTAGACCCTGAAGATATCTCCCCCGAGATATCTCGGTGTTAGTTCATTTCCATGTTAAAAAAGTAAACCGTTCACATGAAACCGAGATAACTCGGGGGATAGGGATAACTCAGTCTGAGTAATAGGATAACCCTAGGGTCAGAGTTAACCCTACCTCCATGTGAATGCTTTCACCCGAGTTATCTCGGGGGTTAGAGTCAACTTTTGTATAATTACACATGCATACATTGTAAAAAAACTAATTTATAATTCATAAAAAATTCTAATGTATATACGCACTATTCTTGTTCATGTGCCATTTGTGTGTTTAATTGTTGACGTTACTGGCATGTTCTTTTATTCATGTGAAAGCTATGGTTATCTCGGGAGCCAGCGACAACTCAGTAGTTGTGTTTTATCATGTGAAACAGGGTCAACTTTGACCCTAGCCCCCGAGTTATCCCTACCCCCCCCCCCCCCCCCGAAGTAACTCAGTCTCATGTGAACAGCCCCTTAGTGTCCACATTACTGCCACCCCCTGTCATAACTTCAATATATACTTAAACCTATTTCTGCCTGATTTTTACTCCGTTAATCTAATGCCAGATCATTCCACCCTGTGTCCCTGTCTAAATGCCAGATTTTTTTACTCTAATGCCAGATGATTCTGTTGTCTAACCCCAGACGATTTTTCTTGTCAAAGGGATAACCCCAGCCAGCCTAGGCAACAATACGTTAAGATGAAACGAAGTTGTTTTGACGTTGCATATTTTCGCCTTCAAGCTGATGCAATTTTCAATTTACCATAAATATTTATAGTAACACTAGAGTGACTGACAAGAACAAGAAGTTTATACATTCAGTCCCTTTCTATTCAAACTATGGACGAAAATAATTGTAAGCCTAATTTATTATATACACATACCTCTTTTTGACATTTTTCGGATATAATCAGCGACGAATTTGACAAAGTATAAAATAAATTGCTAGCCTATATTTCAAAGGTAAACACGTTTCCTTTCCAACTGGTTCCTTTTTGGCGCATACCTTTTTGGTGTGATACTGCTGGTCATGACATCTCGCAGGCAAAGGAAACGTGTTCGACCGAGCGGGGGAATGAAAACGAGAATCAATATTTGCAAGTCCTTTCCTTTCTTCCAACAACATGTGAAAGTTTGTTCAGTTTTGGCCATTATTTTTACAATTATTTTGTTGTTTCTGCTGAAGAATTACCTCCCAGAGATAAAGCAATATGTTGTCCGTTGTGGCTTGTGTCGATGATATAACTTTCGATGTTGAAACGGCGTTATCGCAGCAGCTGGGAACACAGGCTTTGCCTTTCCCAGGCATGGACAGTAAGTACATGTATGATAAATTATTAAAATATAAATAGAGAATAATACATGAAAGTGCAGAAATATGAAATGAGTGTTGACCAGGATATCTCATGAGTGAGCAAAGTGAACAAGTGACATATCCTGTTCAACACTCAAAATAAATTTCATATTTCAAAAAAACATTCATATATTGTTCTGTTTATATTTATATAGAAAAATAGTCTTATTGCCCCACAAAAATAGAGCAGTATACTCTAATACTTTTCACGATAATTGATGCATTTGAGAATATCATGAATAATCACACGTGAGATTATCGATTTTTCTAGTGGTGAAAAAATTGATAAACCACTCTGTTTGGTACAAATATTATTATAGAATATCTGTCCATTTTCATGATTTCTATTTGTTATTATAAAATAACATATTCTTGGAAATGCAAGCGGTGATTGGTTAAAAGCCGTTCAGATTTTTTATTTTTTTAACTTTTTTTTTAATTTAGTGCCTAGGAATAACAATAATATTCTTTCCAACACCAAATGAATTATGCTAACACATCTATTAAAGCTAATGTTGAGCACATTACTAGGTTCTGACACCACGCTTGCTATCCCAAGATGCAAATCATGCTGCAACTCAGGCCCATGCTCCTTAAAAACTCAATAAAAAGATTAGGGTCAGCATTTTGCTAGCAAAAAACTAGGTAGGGTCAGGAAACCCAGGTATTTTTTTTTTTGCCCTATGGAAAACATGGATAGATTACACCGTATTTTTTTTTTTGCCCTATGGAAAACATGGATAGATTACACCATCCAATACACCATCATTCTAATTAAAATTTGTACAGAAACACCATTATACAGTACTGTGCAGAAATAACCTAACAAAATCCGCGCCTGATTTGCGATCATGTTTGCGGATCGCATACGGGCGATTCGCGGCTGCGGTTGCGTACGCTTGGCGGTTGCGGCTGCGGGCGTTTGGCGGTTCGGCTGCGAGCGTCCTTGTGGTCAGCCAAACACTGCGGCAAGCAAGACGCAGGCGTCGTAACACGATCGGCACCGATCGTGAGCATACGTTTCTCGAACTCGAATATAAGCGTCATCTGAGATTCTGATCAAGGCCGCGTTCAAACGTAGAGCGTGTTGCAATCAATTGATATGGGAAAACTTTCAGAATTTGCAACGAATTGTTACGCTCAAGTCGTCCAACATTTCTATTGTCAATATATAAAGAGAATTTTAGAAGAAGAGTAAAAACTTCGAGATCGGCAATAAGTTTGTTTCTCTCTCGATATCGAAGAACTGGAACACTTGCCGACGCTCAACACAGTGGGAGAAGACCTCTTTTAGGTGCCGATGGAAGAAGATTCATCAATGATGAAATGAACAAGAACGACGAATTGATCGGCCGAATTAAACTTGGAATATTTATTTTTCAAGGCGGTTTGAGAATAAAACGTCTTTATGGATTCGAACACAAAATATTACTGTCAACTTGTGAATGATGATTGTTAATTGACTCAGGCAAATAGCCAATGAAAATTGCAATGTTGTTCGTGAATATTGCTATATTGCGGGCAAGATCTAGAACATCCGGTTTGACTGTAAAAATCACATGTAGTTCATATTTAAGATTTATAAAATAATACGGATTCGAAAAAATAATAGTTTCAAAGCAAATATGTCGGAAACGGGAAAGGGCTAATCATCGAGTTTCAGAGTTTATATGTAAAGTTCGAATATACTGTAACTGCTAATATAAATGTGTTTATTACAAATCATACACAGAATCGTAAACTTGGCAAAGAAAAGTTATTTTTACGTCTCTATAGATTAATTTTCTCGAATTGAGTTCGTAGCAACTCAACAAACAGAGTTTAGGAATTTGGTCCCACCAACAGTTACGCCGAAAAAGTATTTTTTTAAACACAAAATGCATGCAACGTGGGGTCCTAAACCGCTACGAAGTCTTTATACAAATGAGCGCCTTGGGAATTAGCCTGTGTCACAGACGCTTGTCGAAATTGCATAAATTGTTAGAAATTAATAGTTTCACCCTAACCACTGAAATCTTCAAACAAACGTTCGGCAAAGTTTAAGCGGTTTGGAAGTTCGGATATTGATTTCAAAGTTTCAAAGTTTGAATGTTTGATTCCAAGTTCGCTTTTATGGAAAATCTCTTGTCAATCGCTGTCGCGCTTAAATAGACTAAGTTATATATCTCATCAACTCGTTCGGGCAATCTTTATAATTATGTAGCTGTCGTTAGATGTACTGAATTCAGAATCTCCGCAACTCATTCGTTGGTGATTTAGATTAGATCACGAGATTCTATATCTCAGCGACTCTTTCGTTGGCAGTCTTTAAACCAGTCTTTATATGCTTAGATAGACTAAATTCTCGACTCAGCGACTTCTTCTTTGGTGGTTTTTGTACCTGTATCTGTTGCTCCACACAGTTTAATAGTTTAGATAGACTGAATTCTGTAACACTTGGGTGTTCCGACGTTTGACGACCATCAACTGTGGTTCCTGCATCTGCAGAACCGCAGCCGCAAGGCGGACGTGAAACCGCACGCAGACAATCTCCCAAGCGGGCGCAGCCTCAGACGCACAGCGACCTTGCGGCAGCCGCACAACCGCACGCAGAGCGCCCGCAGACGCAGTGTTAGGTTATTTCTGCACAGTACTGTATGTCATCCATTACACCATCCAATACACAATCCATAGAGAGTAAGGCCAATACATGTACATGATTTTGCTCGTACAATTAAGGATTTACACTACTCATGATATTTGAAAATTATGCCAAATTACACTCACCTAATGGCTTGTGCAATTTTGGCAAAATTTTCAAATATCACTTGATTATAAAATTAATATCATATGATTACCTATACATTATCAATGCAACTTTATAATCATACTTAGGTTCTTTACTTGGTGCTTGCCAACTCGCTCATTGTCAATTTTCTCTTTAGAATCTGGGGCTGCTGTTTGTGAGTTTTTTCTGAGAAACAATTGTCTTCGAGGCAGTTATTGTCCATATAGACACACAAAAGGAGAGAAAACTGTTGTTTGTAAACATTGGTTGCGTGGATTATGCAAGAAAGGAGATCAATGCGAGTTTCTTCATGAATATGACATGACGAAAATGCCAGAATGTTATTTTTACTCTAAATTTGGTAAGTGATTTTGAATAAGTTCAAAAGTTAGACATGAATTAAATCACCTGAAGTGTTAATATAAACATTTTGTACATAGACAATACAATTACAGTGTAATAAAAGTAGCGTGCTACGTAGGCAGTGTAGAAACAACAATCAATATATAGTAAGGTTAGATATACAGTAGAACTTGAGTTTTACAACCACCCCTGTTGCCAGGTAAAAGTGGTCGTAAATGACAGGAGGTCGTACATGGCAAGTAGTGATGTGACGTCATAGCAGCCATTTTGGCAGCCTCGCAGTGCTTCTTTATATAAACATTGTTTCAAGGTTAGGAAAATGGTGATTTATAAAGATTTACAAGGGAAATGGAAAAGCAAGAACATTTCAAAGAAGTGCAGTCTTGATTTATCATATGATGCCTGAAGTAGGATAGCACTTTTGATTTTTTCCCCTACTCCTAGGAGCAAATGGTACTATAAATGATACTATATTTTATTCATTTGCTCAATCATTTATAATTTCACACTTTTTTCTCTTGAGAGAGAGGAATAAGGGAATAAGGGGGAATAAGACATGAAGACAACATATCTTGTCATATGAAACATACAGCAAGGAATAAGGAAGTAAGGGGGAATAAGGGAGTAAGGGGGAGTAAGGGGGAATAAGGGAGTAAGGGGGAATAAGGGAGTAAGGGGGAATAAGGGAGTAAGGGGGAATAAGGGAGTAAGGGGGAATAAGGGAGTAAGGGGGAATAAGGGAGTAAGGGGGAATAAGGGAGTAAGGGGGAATAAGGGAGTAAGGGGGAATAAGGGAGTAAGGGGGAATAAGGGAGTAAGGGGGAATAAGGGAGTAAGGGGGAATAAGGGAGTAAGGCGGAATAAGGGAGTAAGGGGGAATAAGGGAGTAAGGGGGAATAAGGGAGTAAGGGGGAATAAGGGAGTAAGGGGGAATAAGGGAGTAAGGCGGAATAAGGGAGTAAGGCAGAATAAGGGAGTAAGGCGGAATAAGGGAGTAAGGGGGAGTAAGGGGGAATAAGGGAGTAAGGGGGAATAAAGGTTAACCTTTTGTGTTACGCTCACCAATATAGATTTATTGATCTAATATGTACCTAAGTATCCTCAACATCCCTAGTAATCTAGTAATCCTTGGTAACCTAGTAATCCCTGGTAATCTAGTAATCCCTGGTAACCTAGTAATCCCTGGTAATCTAGTAATCCCTACTAATCTAGTACAGTAGAACTTGAGTTTTACGACCACCCCTGTTGCCAGGTAAAAGTGGTTGTAAATGACAGGAGGTCGTACATGGCAAGTAGTGATGTGACGTCATAGCAGCCATTTTGGCAAGGGAAATGGAAAAGCAAGAACATTTCAAAGAAGTGCAGTCTTGATTTATTAATGTTAATATGGTTATTAAGAGAAAAAGAATTTGACATTTGTGCGTTTAATACACTGAAATATCATGGCCTTTAGAAAGCGATGTTTTCCATATCAAAATCGATGTTCTCCATATCAAAATCGTGTCGTACTATCGTTCACTTCAGTTTTTGCGCTGTGTTTTTATTACGTTTGATTCAATTTTTACGCTGGTTTGGTCTTGTTAAAAGCTCTTGCCTTTATTTACGCTCTTCCAGTAGTATTTTTTAGATGTGAACACTGAGTTTTGTCACTTTCCTTTCCAAGTTAAAAAGCCGTTGTAAAACCGTTGTAAAATAACGTCAACGATCGTCAAGATCAACTTGTCTAAAGTTAACAAGTATTACTCATGGTTTCGAATTGTTCAGTCATTGTATTAACTCTCAAACATCAACTAAAAAGTATTTAACTCTGACAACAAAAATTCACACAGATTTTCATCAAATAATGCTCAAAAGAGAAGCAAAACAAGTCTAAAATGCGGTATGAAACCGGAAGTGTTGCACAATTGCCGTGTTGTTTTCGCATGTGGTCGCATTCGCGTTTGTTTACTACGAAAAAACGGGTGTTTCTTTAACGTATTTCGGCAGTTTTATGTTGAGATGGTCGCTCACAGCAGGTAAATATCTTGTTTGGGACACTAAAAAGTGGTCGCTGGTCGCGCTAGGCAGGTGGTCGCACATCAGAGGTACATTTCTATTACAAAACGTCCGTGCCAGAAAAAGTGGTCGTAAACAGCAGGTGGTCATTAAAAGGGGTGTCGTAAAACTCAAGTTCTACTGTAATCCCTGGTAATCTAGTAATCCCTGGTAATCTAGTAATCCCTGGTTAGACCGACTTAGACCGCCTTAAACTACCTTAGACTGACTACTGCCTTAGACCGCCTTAGACTACCTTAGACTGACTACTGCCTTAGACTGCCTTAGACGGACTTACATGTAGACCCACTTAGACTACTTAGACCGACTTAGATCGACTTAGACCGACTTAGACTGCCTTAGACTACCTTAGACTGACTACTGCCTTAGACTGCCTTAGATGGACTTAGACAGACTTAGACTGACTTAGACCCACTTAGACTACTTAGACCGACTTAGTCCGACTTAGACCGACTTAGATCGACTTAGACTGACTTAGACTGACTTAGACTGACTTAGACTGCCTTAGACTGACTTAGATGGACTTAGACCGACTTAGACCGACTTCGTCCAACTTAGACTGACTTAGACCGACTTAGACTGACTTAGTCCGACTTAGACCGACTTTGTCCAACTTAGACCGACTTTGTCCAACTTAGACCGACTTAGACCAACTTAGACCGACTTAGACTGCCTTAGACTGCTTTAGACTGACTTAGACTGCCTTAGACCGACTTAGACCGACTTAGACTGACTTAGTCCGACTTAGACCGACTTAGATCGACTTAGACCGACTTAGATCGACTTAGACCGACTTAGACCACCTTAGACTACCTTAGACTGCCTTAGACTACCTTAGACTGACTACTGCCTTAGACTGCCTTAGACTGCCTTAGACTGCCTTAGACTGCCTTAGACCGACTTAGACTGACTTAGACCGACTTAGACTACTTAGACCAACTTAGACCGACTTAGACCGACTTAGACCGACTTAGACTGCCTTAGACTGACTTAGACCACCTTAGACCGACTTAGACGGACTTAGACTGACTTAGATGGACTTAGACCGACTTAGACCGACTTAGACCGACTTCGTCCGACTTAGACTGCCTTAGACTGACTTAGACTGACTTAGACCGACTTAGACCAACTTAGACTGACTTAGTCCGACTTAGACCGACTTACATACATACATACATCGCCTTTATTTAAAACACGGTGAACCTTCAGTAAAATTACATAATAAATATAAACTAAACTATTCAAATTTTATGATACATGAGTACATTATGTATATATATAAATAAAAATAAAACTACTGTTCTACCAGGTTGCCGTGTGGGAGTCGGACAAGAGTTAGTTAAATAACATTAGTTTTTAAAGATCTTTTAAAACATGAAAGTGATGAAGGTAATCTCAGAGATTCAGGCAAGCTATTCCATAATGAGGCTCCACTATAACTGAAGGAGCGCTTAAGATAATCCGTTCTAGGTTTAGGGAGAAACAGTTTGCCTTCAGAATCTCTGAGTCTATAGTGACTAACTCTAGTTACAAACAAATCTTGTAGATAAATAGGTGTTAAATTATTCGTGACTTTATACATGAGAATTGCTTTTTGCATTTTACGGTTAGTATATAAATTATTCCATCCAAGTTCTTCAAGTACAGAGCTAGATGAAGCATCATAGGAAGAGCATGTTATAACACGTGCAGCTCTATTTTGGAGTTTTTGCAATTTATCACTCAATTTACTACCAATGCCATCCCAAACAGGAGCGCAGTAGGAAAAACATGGCTCAACTAGTCCCTGATACACTCTAGCTGCTGTATCTTGACTAATATAGCTTCTTATTCGCTTTAGAGCGCCGATTGCGGCCGAGACCTTTTTGGAAATTTCATCAATATGCCTTTTCCATGTCAAATTTTCATCAATTTTGAGTCCTAATGATTTAGAGCTATTGACTCTTTCAATTTGATCATTGCCTATGAAAACATTAATTTCATGGTCATCAAATGTTGCAAGTCTTTGTCGAGAACCAATAACCATGAACTCAGTTTTAGCGACATTTAAACTTAACTTATTGACATTAAGCCATTCTTTAAGTTTTCCAAGTTCGGTATTCATAAGAGTTTCGAGCTCGTCAAATTTGTTACTTTGAAAACTTATGTTTGTATCATCGGCATACATTCGAGGTAACCCCTCGTTCAGGCATTCAGGCAGGTCATTGATATAGACTAGAAACAAAAGAGGACCAATAATAGAGCCCTGAGGAACCCCGTATGTTATAGGACAACTATCGGAAAAGTTTCCATTGACAAAACACTTTTGTTTCCGATTTGTTAAATAAGAGTGAAACCATGTCAAAGCGTTATCATCTACTCCATAATGTTTTAATTTAAGAAGAAGTATGTTGTGATCAATAGTATCAAACGCTTTCTTTAGATCAATGAAAACAACTCCATTAAGGAGGCCGTTGTCAATATTTATACACCAACTATTTGTAGCTTCCAACAAAGCAGTAAGAGTGCTGTGATTTGGTCGAAAACCGGATTGATATTTCGACAATAAATCGTTGCTCGTCAAGAAGCAATAAAATTGATCATGTACTAATTTGCCGAATATTTTAGCAACAGCCGAAATTATTGATATTGGACGGTAATTATTCAAGTCATTCCTTGCTCCGTTTTTAAAAACAGGGACGACCTTGGCAATTTTCCAATCATCTGGATAAATTCCCTGAATAAGAGATTGGTTGAATATTTTAGTCAATGAAGGAGACACAATGTCGGCTGATAACTTCAAAATTTTTCCTGGAATGCCATCAAGACCTGTGGCCTTATTAGAGTTAATAGTTTCAAGCAAGCGAGTTACATTATGTGTTTCAATTCCATTGAAGGAAAATACTGCGTTTGTAGGTTTGATATAAAATGTGGGGTCAGTGTTTGAACTATCTATATTACTAGCAAGCCTTTCACCTATAG
The DNA here is from genome assembly GCA_964035015.1 of Corallium rubrum. Lineage (NCBI taxonomy): Eukaryota > Metazoa > Cnidaria > Anthozoa > Scleralcyonacea > Coralliidae > Corallium > Corallium rubrum. The sequence goes on from OZ036011.1 coordinate 7,052,585, forward strand.
AAGTAAAGTGTGAATTAAAGGAATCTGCAATAGCAGTTGCATTTGTTACTTCTTTATCATGAAGTTTAATTTCTTTGACAGTGGCTATATTACTAGTTTTACGAGAACTTAACTCATTTATAAGCTTCCAAGTTTGCTTTGGGTCTTTCTTGGCCACATCAATTCTGTTTTTAAAGTAGTCACATTTAGCCAGTTTAATAATGTTATTTACATCATTACGTGCATTTTTATACTGTTTCCAAAGCTCATTGTTTCGAGTCTTATCATATTGTTTCTTCAAGTAATCCCTATCTCTCATTTTTTGAACAACATCGGGGGTTATCCATGGTGACTTCTTTTTACCTATTCGTTTCTTTTTAAAAGGTGCGTGCTTATCTAGAATTTGTGTAAAGTTAGTTAGCCATTTGGACCACATTACATTGGGATCACCTAACGAGCAAATTTCATTCCAATCAATTTCAATTAAGTCATTCAAAAATTCATTGTCATTAAAATGCTTAAAGTGCCGTTTATGTGTAAATGAATTTGCAAATTGCCTTTGACATGTAGATTTACGGACAAGATATACAAGCGAATGATCACTTATACCAAGTGACATGACACCAGAAACCTTTATCTTGTCAGGAGTATTTGTGATACAAAGATCAAGTAAAGATTGCGAAGTATTAGTCACTCTTGTTGGTTCATTTATATGTTGAGTGAGATTATAAATGTCGAAAATGTCTAATAATTCAAGAGTATTTGCATTAGGCGTATGAGAAAGCAAATCACAATTCAAATCTCCGAGTAAATACAATTCAGAATTTTCAGCATCAATTTTGTCAATAATCTCCTGGAATAGAGGAAATAAGTGTGACGCAGAGCTAGGGGGTCTATACCAAGTACCTACCAGAAATGGCCTTGAACGAGGGTTAGAAATCTGAACGAATATCAATTCAAGATCATTGTTTACTAAATCATCACGTATTTTAAAGGTAAGATTACTTTTTACATATAAACACACCCCACCGCCATTGCGGCCATGATGCTGTCTATCTCTTCTAACAACATCATAACCTGGGATGTTTATTTCATTATTCGTGATAGAGGAGTCAAGTTTAGTTTCGTTAATTGCAAGTACATCAATATTAGATCTTAGACTATGAATAAAAATACGAAGCTGATCTATATGTGCAATAAGACTGTTAATATTTAAGCATGCAATAGACAGCCCACGACTACAAAGTTCAGATATAGATTTGGCATTAGAATTAAACATTGTAGGGTGAGAAGCTACCGTATTAACCGACTCCCTATCGGCAAATTCCTAACTTGATTTGATATAACGTGATATATTTTTAGCTAATAGAGATGTCCCCTTACGGTTGAGATGTAGTCCTCTTGAGTTCAGACAAGTAGCGTTAATTAGTTTATGGTCAATAAATTTCCACTTACTTTTACAGCAAATAGCGTTAATTAACTTATTTGTTTCGTTGACTTTGGCTGATAGTTCTGGCTTGTCCGATCTAGTTAATAAACTTGATATGACTATTTCAGTTCTTGGAGAATCTTCTTGTATTTGTGTTGCAATATTCGCAATTCCCTCAGCTACCCGATTAGGAGATAATTTCTTTAGATCATTTGTGCCTACGTGTAGGATTAATTTTTGTGGCTCTTTGCGGATAACTGGTTTTACATAATCTTCCATGTCAGAAGTCGTGGCACCGGCGAAGCTCTTAACAACAACGTGGTTTTCTTCAGTAGACAGACGCCAGCCTTGTAAATTTTTCACCATTGAATCACCAACAACAACCGTCACATTTTTCGTATGATTATATGTAAAAGATTGATCTTCTGGCAAATTATATTCAACACTTTTGTTATTTAAATTAGATGCATTTAAATTAGACGCATTATTGGGGCAAGTTCCGGTGCATGTAGAGGAATTAATGGCAATGTCATTATCTTCATGAACAGTACTAGTACATGCTTCAATTAAATGACCGGTTGGATCTTTAGAATTTGAATTCTCATTTGCAGGTGGCTGAGTAATTACTTTTTTGGCAGATTTCTTCTTTTTATACTTGCGCTTTAATGATTTTAGGGATTTAGAATTCTCTTCAACAAGTAAAACAGACGAATCAGTATCTCCATTTTCGTTTCCCGCAATTATATTTTTATCAGATTGATTCTCAACCTGGTTAATCTGAACCTTATCCTGTTGATTTCCATTTGTGTAGATTTTTACGCCTGAAGCCAAGTCTTGCTGTTTAGGGCAAGTCTCATGGGCTTGGTGGAAATCTTCATATAATATTTTCAAGGTCGTTGTTAAACTGGCTTTTTCATTTTCGAGCTCTTTAATTTTTGAATTTAAGTCAGATAATGCAAATTTAGCAGTAAATAAACTATCCTTTAGAGCTTGATTTTCCTCTTTGAGACTTAAGTTCTCTTGCCGTAGAGTGCTCATATAGTCAGCCCCACTGTCTAAGCAATACTTCTTAAGATTGTTCAAATCATTGGCCAATTTCGAAGTTTTATCAACAAGTTCTTTCTCAAGCTGTTTAATGTGCGCGTCGATATTATTGAGCTTTGCTTCAGTGGTCTTCATCTCGCTTGAGTTAAGTGAGACAGGTATAGATCTTATAGTATAATTGTTCATACCTGTGGTGGCCTCCATGTTTGCTTCGGCATTGTCGTCATTATTGAAGTGGTCTTGACATCCCTCAGTATTACTGCCTTGATTTTCGACTGAACTTTCACATATAGATGTCAGAATCTTAGACAATTCGTTTATTTCTGTCGAATTTCCAGCTAATGTGATAGATTTAACGGTTTTTCCGTGCCATTTCAAGCTCACAGTATCAGCAGTAAATAACTTAACTTCGCCGCCCGGCGACGACCATCTTCCTGAGAGTTTTAATTCGTTTGTGACAAATTCTTTCAATTCAGCTAATGTACTATCCCAGTAGAACTTTTCTCCACTGAACTTTAAATTTGAGCGAAGATCTGCAGCCATATTTTGTGAGAATTTGAGTAAATATAACGATTAATAGCGGAACTAATCAAAACACTTAGATTGACTTAGACTGACTTAGACTGCCTTAGACTGACTACTGCCTTAGACTGCCTTAGACGGACTTAGACTGACTTAGACCCACTTAGACCGACTTAGTCCGACTTAGACCGACTTAGACCGACTTAGACCGACTTAGACTGACTTAGTCTGCCTTAGACGGACTTAGACTGTCTTAGATGGACTTAGACCCACTTAGACCGACTTAGACCGACTTCGTCCGACTTCGTCCGACTTCGTCCGACTTAGACCAACTTAGATCGACTTAGACTGCCTTAGACGGACTTAGACTGACTTAGACCCACTTAGACCGACTTAGTCCGACTTAGACCGACTTAGACCGACTTAGACCGACTTAGACCGACTTAGACTGACTTAGTCTGCCTTAGACGGACTTAGACTGTCTTAGATGGACTTAGACCCACTTAGACCGACTTAGACCGACTTCGTCCGACTTCGTCCGACTTCGTCCGACTTCGTCCGACTTAGACCAACTTAGATCGACTTAGACTGCTTTAGACTGACTTAGACTGCCTTAGACCGACTTAGACCGACTTAGACTGACTTAGACCGACTTAGACTGCCTTAGACTGCTTTAGACTGACTTAGACTGCCTTAGACCGACTTCATCCGACTTAGACCGACTTAGACCGACTTAGATCGACTTAGACCGACTTAGACTGCCTTAGAGTACCTTAGACTGACTACTGCCTTAGACTGCCTTAGACGGACTTAGACTGACTTAGACCCACTTAGACTACTTAGACCGACTTAGTCCGACTTAGACCGACTTAGACCGACTTAGATCGACTTAGACCGACTTAGACTGCCTTAGACGGACTTAGACTGACTTAGACGGACTTAGACCCACTTAGACCGACTTAGACTACTTAGACCAACTTAGACCGACTTAGACCGACTTAGACCGACTTAGACTGCCTTAGACTGACTTAGACCGCCTTAGACCGACTTAGACGGACTTAGACTGACTTAGATGGACTTAGACCGACTTAGACCGACTTAGACCGACTTAGACGGACTTAGACCGACTTAGACCGACTTAGACCGACTTAGACTGCCTTAGACTGACTTAGACCGCCTTAGACCGACTTAGACTGCCTTAGACTGACTTAGACCGCCTTAGACCGACTTAGACCGACTTAGACTGACTTAGACTGACTTAGACCGACTTAGACCAACTTAGACTGACTTAGTCCGACTTAGACCGACTTAGATCGACTTAGACCGACTTAGACTGCCTTAGACTGACTACTGCCTTAGACTGCCTTAGACGGACTTAGACTGACTTAGACCCACTTAGACCGACTTAGTCCGACTTAGACCGACTTAGACCGACTTAGACCGACTTAGACCGACTTAGACCGACTTAGACTGACTTAGTCTGCCTTAGACGGACTTAGACTGTCTTAGATGGACTTAGACCCACTTAGACCGACTTAGACCGACTTAGACCGACTTCGTCCGACTTAGACCAACTTAGATCGACTTAGACTGCTTTAGACTGACTTAGACTGCCTTAGACCGACTTAGACCGACTTAGACTGACTTAGACCGACTTAGACTGCCTTAGACTGCTTTAGACTGACTTAGACTGCCTTAGACCGACTTCATCCGACTTAGACCGACTTAGACCGACTTAGATCGACTTAGACCGACTTAGACCGACTTAGACTGCCTTAGACTGCTTTAGACTGACTTAGACTGCCTTAGACCGACTTCATCCGACTTAGACCGACTTAGACCGACTTAGATCGACTTAGACCGACTTAGACCGACTTAGACTGCCTTAGAGTACCTTAGACTGACTACTGCCTTAGACTGCCTTAGACGGACTTAGACTGACTTAGACCCACTTAGACTACTTAGACCGACTTAGTCCGACTTAGACCGACTTAGATCGACTTAGACCGACTTAGACTGCCTTAGACGGACTTAGACTGACTTAGACGGACTTAGACCCACTTAGACCGACTTCGTCCGACTTAGATCGACTTAGACCGACTTAGATTAGACTGATTTGTCCGACTTAGATCGACTTAGACCGACTTAGACTGCCTTAGACTACCTTAGACTGACTACTGCCTTAGACTGCCTTAGACTGCCTTAGACGGACTTAGTCCGACTTAGACCAACTTAGATCGACTTAGACCGACTTTGACCGACTTAGACTGACTTAGACCGACTTAGACCGACTTAGACCGACTTAGACTGACTTTGACCGACTTAGACCGACTTAGACGGACTTAGACGGACTTTGACCGACTTAGACCGACTTAGACCAACTTGGACCGACTTAGACAGACTTAGATGGACTTAGACTGACTTTGACCGACTTTGACCGACTTAGACTGCATTAGGCTACCTTAGATTTGGCCTACACAAAAGAGTTCCAGTGGAACTGAGAGAGTAAAGCTTTATACACGTACTTTTGACTTCTTGATAAAAAGTTTAAAAAAAGTCATGAGAGTATCAATGCAAACGAACAGTGAATGGGTAGTTTTTCACTTTTTAATTTATGTGGAAATTGATAAATTTATATGCGTGTAGATATTTTGATTTTATGTTGTATAAGATATATTACTAAATAATTACCAATTGTTGGACCAGGTGAGCAAAATATTATAATTTGTCAGTATCGTAATTAAAGTAAATATCGTTATTTAGGTAGTAATTAATCGTAGTAATTATCGTAATTATCGTAGTAAATATCGTAGTAATTAATCGTATTTATCGTAGAAATTAATCATAGTAATTATCGTAATTATCGTAGTACATATCGTAGTAATTAATCGTAGGATTTATCGTAGTAATTAATCATGATACTTATCGTAATTATCGTAGTACTTAATCGTAGTAATTATCGCAATAATTATTGTAGTTATATAGTGTTTAATGTATCTTTATAAGCAGATTGCTTGATTTACAAGTTCAAAAGCTATTCAACTTTTCTATTCCAGTTTTTTAACTTTAGCACAAATACTGAAATGCAAATCAAGCCAGTATTCGATATTTCAACGTACACTTTCAATAAAACTGCTTGCATTTATTACAGTACATGTACTGCTTCTCATGATTAAAGTAATTTTAAAGCAATACACAGTCAATACAAGACTTATACAAGACTGACAAAAACAGTTTATATTTAAAAATTGTCAAAACACTACAACTGTAATTAACAAATTATTTACAAAATTATACAGACAAATGTTTATTGAGCATTAATGTAAGATCTAAAGTACTTTTAGATCTTAAAAAGAAGCCATTTGCACGAGGACCTAAAATATACTTTTGGGTGACTACAACTACCAGAATGCTTTGCCGGTGCGCTCAAATTTTCAGCACTAGGATGCTAGCAAAGCATTCTGGTAGTTGTAGTCAACCCAAGGCTATTTTACGTCCTCGTGCAAATGGCTTCTTTTTAAGATTTAAAAGTACTTTAGATCTTACATTAATGCTCAATAAACATTTGTCTGTATAATTTTGTAAATAATTTGTTAATTACAGTTGTAGTGTTTTGACAATTTTAAATATAAACTCTTTTTGTCAGTCTTGAATAAGTCTTGTATTGACTGTGTATTGCTTTAAAATTACTTTAATCACGAGATGCAGTACATGTACATGTACTGTAATAAATGCAAGCAGTTTTATTGAAAGTGTACGTTGAAATATCGAATACTGGCTTGATTTGCATTTCAGTGCTAAAGTTAAAATACTGGAATAGAAAAGTTGAATAGCTTTTGAACTTGTAAATCAAGCAATCTGCTTATAAAGACACATTAAACATCATATAACTACGATAATTATTACGATAATTACTACGATTAATTACTACGATAATTACGATAATTACCATGATTAATTACTACGATAATTACTACGATAATTACGATGATTACTACGATTAATTACTACAATAATTACAATAATTACTACGATTAATTACTACGATAATTACTACGATTAATTACTACGATAATTACGATAATTACAACAATAATTACGATAATTATTACGATAATTACTATGATTAATTACTACGATAATTATTACGATAATTACTACGATTAATTATTACGATAATTACTACGATTAATTACTACGATAATTACAACGATTAATTACGATAATTATTACGATAATTACTACGATTAATTACTACGATAATTACCATGATTAATTACTACGATTAATTACTACGATAATTACTACAATTAATTACTACGATAATTACAACGATTAATTACTACGATAATTACGATAATTATTACGATAATTACTACGATTAATTACTACGATAATTATTACGATAATTACTACGATTAATTATTACGATAATTACTACGATTAATTACTACGATAATTATTACGATAATTACTACGATTAATTACTACGATAATTACCATGATTAATTACTACGATAATTACTACGATTAATTACTACGATAATTATTACGATAATTACTACGATTAATCATTACGATAATTACTACGATTAATTACTACGATAATTACGATAATTACAACGATTAATTACGATAATTACGATAATTATTACGATAATTACTACGATTAATTACTACGATAATTACCATGATTAATTACTACGATTAATTACTACGATAATTACTACGATTAATTACTACGATAATTACAACGATTAATTACTACGATAATTACGATAATAATTACGATAATTACTACGATTAATTGCTACGATAATTATTACGATAATTACTACGATTAATTATTACGATAATTACTACGATTAATTACGATAATTACGATTAATTACTACGATAATTACGATAATTACTACGATTAATTACTACGATAATTACCATGATTAATTACTACGATTAATTACTACGATAATTACTATGATTAATTTCTACGATAAATACTACGATTAATTACTACGATAATTACGATAATTACTAAGATTAATTACTACGATAATTACCATGATTAATTACTACGATTAATTACTACGATAATTACTATGATTAATTTCTACGATAAATACTACGATTAATTACTACGATATTTACTACGATAATTACTATGATTAATTTCTACGATAAATACGATTAATTACTACGATATTTACTACGATAATTACGATATTACTATGATTAATTTCTACAATAATTACTATGATTAATTACTACCTAAATAACGATATTTACTTTAATTACGATACTGACAAATTATAATATTTTGCTCACCTGGTCCAACAATTGGTAATTATTTAGTAATATATCTTATACAACATAAAATCAAAATATCTACACGCATATCTTATTCCCTCGCCCCCTTAGGACTTAGTCATAGTACTTATACTCTCATATCTTATTCCCCCTTGCTCCCTTAGGACTTAGTCATAGTGTTTATACTCTCATATCTTATTCCCCCTTACTCCCTTGCTCCCTTAGGACTTAGTCATAGTACTTATACTCTCATGTCTTATTCCCCCTTACTCCCTTAGGACTTAGTCATAGTGCTTATACTCTCATATCTTATTCCCCCTTACTCCCTTAGGACTTAGTCATAGTGCTTATACTCTCATGTCTTATTCCCCCTTACTCCCTTGCTCCCTTACGACTTAGTCATAGTGCTTATACTCTCATGTCTTATTCCCCCTTACTCCCTTAGGACTTAGTCATAGTGCTTATACTCTCATATCTTATTCCCCCTTACTCCCTTAGGACTTAGTCATACCTTGCTCCCTTAGGACTTAGTCATAGTGCTTATACTCTCATGTCTTATTCCCCCTTGCTCCCTTAGGACTTAGTCAGTGCTTATACTCTCAAATCTTATTCCCCCTTACTCCCTTGCTCCCTTAGGACTTAGTCATAGTGCTTATACTCTCATATCTTATTCCCCCTTACTCCCTTGCTCCCTTAGGACTTAGTCATAGTGCTTATACTCTCATGTCTTATTCCCCCTTACTCCCTTGCTCCCTTACGACTTAGTCATAGTGCTTATACTCTCATGTCTTATTCCCCCTTACTCCCTTGCTCCCTTAGGACTTAGTCATAGTGCTTATACTCTCATATCTTATTCCCCCTTACTCCCTTGCTCCCTTAGGACTTAGTCATAGTGCTTATACTCTATCTTATTCCCCCTTACTCCTTTGCTCCCTTAGGACTTAGTCATAGTGCTTATAGACATCCTCAAGGCCATTCAAATAAGTTGTAATTCAAATAGTGTAATAAAAGTGGTGTGCTGCATAAGCAGTGTTGAAACAATAATCGAAATATAGTATAGTAGGTTAATACTGCTGAAACAGGGAATGTAAGTGGTCTAACATTTCGAGCGACGGCCCTTCGTCAGAGAGGACCACTTACGTTCCCTGTTTCGGCAGTATTAACCTACTATACTATATTTCGATAGTTGTAATTCAGTTGGCGACTGGAAACGTTTGATGTTTACAAGGTAAAACACAATGAACTTGCGAACTTCCGAAGATTTGCATGAAAAGTATGTTCCAAATGACTGTAAAGGATAAATTGACCTGGGCACAGTTAAACTGAAACCTACAAGCAGATTTGAATTGAATAAAACATAGTACCATTTATAGTACCATTTGCTCATAGGAATAAGAAAAAAAAATCAAAAGTGCTTTCCTATTTCAGGCATGGTATATTATTTACGATCTTCCAGTAGTATTTTTTACATGTGAACACTGAGTTTTGTCACTTTCCTTTCCAAGTTTAAAAGCCATTGTAAAACCGTTGTAAAATATACAAACTTTTCGCGGTAATGTCAACGATCGTCAAGATCAACTTGTCTAAAGTTAACAAGTATTACTCATGGTTTTGAATTGTTCAGTCATTGTATTAACTCTCAAACATCAACTAAAAAGTATTTAACTCTGACAACAAAAATTCACACAGATTTTCATCAAATAATGCTCAAAAGAGAAGCAAAACAAGTCTAAAATGCGGTATGAAACCGGAAGTGTTGCACAATTGCTGTGTTGTTTTCACATGTGGTCGCATTCGCGTTTGTTTACTACGAAAAAACGGGTGTTTCTTTAACGTATTTCAGCAGTTTTATGTTGAGATGGTCGCTCACAGCAGGTAAATATCTTGTTTGGGACACTAAAAAGTGGTCGCTGGTCGCGTTAGGCAGGTGGTCGCACATCGGAGGTACATTTCTATTATAAATCGTCCATGCCAGAAAAAGTGGTCATAAACAGCAGGTGGTCGTTAAAAGGGGTGTTGTAAAACTCAAGTTCTACTCATAGTCAATCGAGATATGGTCTGGAAACTCGGCAAACTTCAAAGCGCCTATAATGAGCTGTGATTTTATGTTGAACCGTACCTTACACCGTGCACATCCTTTGTTTTAGGTTTATTAATATTTAAATAGCACGGTTGAGTGATTGAACTGAAACGTTGCTATTGGACAATTCGTTCATTATACTAAAATACAATGTGTTCAGTGACCGTGCACCGTGCACAAAAATGCATAAAGGCGAACAAAAAGATAGACCAAAGACTTTAGCTGAGTTTCCAGACCATATCTCGATTGACTATGTTCTACTGTACTGCCGAAACAGAGAAACGAAATCTGTTTCAGCAGTATATCTAACCTTACTATATTTCAATACAATAACAGACGTTTGTTGGACGTTCGTCAAGCTCAGTTACTCAGAAAAGATTTCTGAGCCCCAGACAATGTTCAAACCTGCAACCTTCTAGTGACCACTTATATGCTCTAACCATTGAGCCACTGAGGCTCAGATGGAGAGCTAAGGTTGCAAATTCATAGTCATATATGTGCTCCTAAGCGGTAGCATTTGCATATATGAGATGTAGTTAAAGTGTGGTTACAGATGGTTGTTGGACGTTCATCAAGACAATACAATTGTCACTGAATTATATTTTAGGTGAGTGCAGTAACAAGGAATGCCAGTATCTGCACATTGATCCAGAGTCAAAGATTAAAGATTGTCCTTGGTATGACAGAGGCTTTTGTAAACATGGTAAGATTTAGCAGATTTAGCCACAAGAAGTGTTATGTACTGTACAGGTTTCCCCCCAGAGATATTAGAGTGTTGGTATCTTTAGCAGGGGTGTGGTGTTGGGTTCTCCAGCATACATGTATTTTAAAGAGTTGATTGGAAGAGAGAGGAGGAAGTGATGCTCCCTTGGATGCAAGACAATATAATTTATTAACTCTTTCTTGTCCAAATTGGTCTTTAGTATTTTATTCTGGCTAACACCAGATGATTTTATTCACCTCTGGGGAAGCCCCCAGACAGGAATGAGTTATAAACCATCTCTTTAACTCTTTCTTGTCCGAATTGGTCTTTAGTATTTTATTCTGGCTAACGCCAGACGATTTTATTCACCTCTGGGGAAGCCCCCGGACAGGAATGAGTTAAACAATAAAATTATAATGTGTTACTCCGAGTGATGAACTATTCATTTGGAATCAATAAAATTACATTATGTTATTTTTTTAGGGCCAAGTTGTCGTCATCGTCATGTTAGGAGAGTATTATGTGTCAATTATTTGTGTGGATTTTGTCCTGAAGGAAAACAGTGCAAATATATGCAGTATGTATGATTCTTAACTACCATGCCCTTTACAGATACCATCTGACTCTCATGAAGTCTTTCATGTATTTTACTCTGGCTAAGACCAAATGATTTTACTCATCACATTAGGCCAAAAAAATACCTGGGTTTCCTATTTCTCTTCACAAAAACTTAGGTAGGGTAGGTCGGATTTACTTTTTTTTTACTTTTTTCTTTAATTTAGTGCCTAGGAATAACAATAATATTCTTTCCAACACCAAATGTCAATTACACTAACACATCTATTAAAGCTAATTTTGAGCACATTACTAGGTTCTGACACCACGCTTGCTATCCCAAGATGTAAATTATGTTGCAACTCGGGCCCATGCTCCTTAAAAATTCAATAAAAAGATTAGGGTCGGCATTTTGCTAGCAAAAAACTAAGTATGGTCGGGAAACCGGAAACCCAGGTTTGTTTTTTTTGGCCTTAGGAATCCACCAACAAGATTTCAAAGGGTTAATTTAATCTTCAGTTTGTTTTACTTTAATTTTTTAAAGTCCAAGGTTTGAATTACCTTTGAAAGATGATAACAATGATCTGAAAAAGTTTGTAATCTGTCATCGCTGTTTTCAACCTGGACACAAAGTATCCCAATGTGATGCACGCTTGCGAATGCCTCCACCATATGCACAGGTAAATGTTCTTTTAAAAAAGCACTGTACTGTATATGTTTGTGGATGTGCATGAAAAAGTGGATGTGCAGAAAAAGTGTGTGGTGGATAGTGTGGCTTGATTTTTTTGGTAATACTTTGATGTAGGGAATGATGGGTGGTGGTTTCCATGATCCAAATGTTTTCAATCAAGTTGCAACTGCAAATGTTCAAATACCAATCAGGGATGCCAATCCTCAGGTGAACCCACATGGCATGATGCGTAGACCACTGGAGATGGTGACTTGCTTTAAGGTAATTACAGGCACATTATGGTAGGCAGGCCATCAGGTACTCAGGCAGTCAGTCATTCAGTCAGTATAAGTACTGTAGTCCATCAGTTAGTTTATACACTGTACACATGTAGTTGGTTAGTCAGTTGGTCAGTCAGTTGGTCAGTCAGTTGGTCAGTCAGTTGGTCAGTCAGTTGGTCAGTCAATTGGTCAGTCAGTCAGTCAGTCAGTCAGTCAGTCAGTCAGTCAGTCAGCCAGCCAGCCAGCCAGCCAGCCAGCCAGCCAGCCAGCCAGCCAGCCAGCCAGCCAGCCAGCCAGCCAGCCAGCCAGCCAGCCAGCCAGCCAGCCAGCCAGCCAGCCAGCCAGCCAGCCAGCCAGCCAGCCAGCCAGCCAGCCAGCCAGCCAGCCAGCCAGCCAGCCAGCCAGCCAGCCAGCCAGCCAGCCAGCCAGCCAGCCAGCCAGCCAGCCAGCCAGCCAGCCAGCCAGCCAGCCAGCCAGCCAGCCAGCCAGCCAGCCAGCCAGCCAGCCAGCCAGCCAGCCAGCCAGCCAGCCAGCCAGCCAGCCAGCCAGCCAGCCAGCCAGCCAGTCAGTCAGCCAGCCAGTCAGTCAGCCAGCCAGCCAGCCAGCCAGCCAGCCAGCCAGCCAGCCAGCCAGCCAGCCAGCCAGCCAGCCAGCCAGCCAGCCAGCCAGCCAGCCAGCCAGCCAGCCAGCCAGCCAGCCAGCCAGCCAGCCAGCCAGCCAGCCAGCCAGCCAGCCAGCCAGCCAGCCAGCCAGCCAGCCAGCCAGCCAGCCAGCCAGCCAGCCAGCCAGCCAGCCAGCCAGCCAGCCAGCCAGCCAGCCAGCCAGCCAGCCTGCCTGCCTGCCTGCCTGCCTGCCTGCCTGCCTGCCTGCCTGCCTGCCTGCCTGCCTGCCTGCCTGCCTGCCTGCCTGCCTGCCTGCCTGCCTGCCTGCCTGCCTGCCTGCCTGCCTGCCTGCCTGCCTGCCTGCCTGTCTGTCTGTCTGTCTGTCTGTCTGTCTGTCTGTCTGTCTGTCTGTCTGTCTGTCAATTAATCAGTTTGTAAGGCAGGCATGTACGATATATTGCAATGCATTGTGAGTTCACTTGGTTAAAACTGGTTAATAAGACAACTGACCATTGGTAGACTGTGGTACACTTAAATTTAGATCAATGTGACTTTGTCATATTTTATTCTAGTGTGGTGAAAAGGGACATTATGCCAACAAAGTAAGTCTATTATATTTGTTTATTTTAACATAAATATCAAGAGTAAAGTTACTGTAGTTCCCTATTCATGTTCAAATATCTTTCTTTCCCAATTTAGTGCTTAAAATCAAAGGGAGATTTATTGCTGTAAAGCTCTAGTTTGTTGATGGAAGATTCCTACTTGTACTTAAACCATAGGGATATACAGCACTGTTACATGTATTTACAGGTACTTTACTGTATATACTGTATACCGTAATATACTCTATACCATAATATACTGGAATAACAATCACTTTCATCCAACACTTTTTGTTCAAAACACCAGTCTGCTAGAATCAAGTTGGAAATATGGATAAAGTACATGACTGTACAGTATTTGTCATTGTTTGGAAACAGACAAACATGCTAGGATGCAGGATCAGGGTATTGAAGTAAACATGTGCCCTTTTTACCACATTATGTGTTAATACTGTACAAGGTGACATGGGTATGGTAAACTAAATTGCTGTTTTATAAACAACGTTGTTACTGTAATGTGACAGTACTGTAAGAAAATATTAATACAATATAATAATTGTTATCTTATAAATTAAAAAGATTAATACATGTATTCTGTTCATCTAGTTTAATTTTACAGTGGTGAACACATATCTTGATATCCATAACAGATTATATATTTTTACATTGTATACAAAATTTACTTCTTTTAAAAAGGAAGCAAATATAGTTTTTCTTTCTTTATAAAAACAATATTGAAATTAGCTTTAATGCTATTAGATTTACATAATTTGGCAACTTTTACTGAAGAAGTTGAATTCTGGATTGACATTGTCCATAATGTAATTAAACTTTAATATTAGGGCCATTTAAACGGGAGAAAATAAGTCGCGACTTAATTAAGATGCGTCTTATTTAAGTCGCGAACACACTCGAATAGGTCCGTATAAACGGTCAATTTGTTTGGGACTAAAGTAAGTCGTTACTAAAATAAGAACAGGGTTGAAAGCTAGTCCAAAATAAGTCGTGACTTACTAGAAATTGACCGTTTATACGGGTGTGTTTGCGACTTAAATAGGACGCGTCTTAATTAAGTCGCGACTTATTTTCTCCCGTTTAAATGGCCCTATTGTGTTCTCAAGATCGACAAAACAGTCTACTGTATTAGTAAGTACATTTGTCACTGACTACTGTATTGAAGTCTACTGTATTGAAGTACAGAAGTAGTTAAGTACAATGTACAGGTATTGTCCAATAAATTAATCTTCACCTCAGTTGGTCATTGAAATTGCTATGTACATGACCATGTGACTGTTTTAGCCCAAGTTTCCATCTCACTATGTACACTTTTCAGCATTTAATTTTTTTTTACAAAATTATTCCACATGTTCAAGTGAGTGTTTTCTCCAGAAGTCTTCCACTCTGAAGTTGATGTCAACTTCTGCCTGTTATGTTTAAAAACACAAAATAAATTACATGTAAGTAAACCATGCATATTATTTATAATTTTTGTCCTGGGAGCCCAACCATTCAATGTCAGATAACATTTTGGACTCACCTCCCTCATTTCTCTCTGATATTCTCTCAGTTCTTTAACTTCTGGCTCTTTTCGAACCTGTGAAAATATTGAACTTTAATTCTGTTGACCATATATATAATTATAGTGGTACATTAAACTGACATTTGGTACTACACTGTAGACACTTGTCAGGCTCAATATACCGGTACTCAGAAAATGTTTCTGAACTCCAGACAAGGGATTGAACTTGCAACCATTTGATGACTGGTTAAAGTAGATGCCACAACCTTGGAGCTACTGAGGCTCAGATAGAGGGCTAAAGTAACAAACTCATTGTCATGTACACATGTAAAAATCTCAGCTTGTCAATAGGATGTGTTCGCAACAGGCTTGTAGCAAGGCTGATAACAGGTTGTAACAATGCTGTTCATTCAAGAAGCTGCTACAACCTTGTTAGCATCAACCTGTTAACAACTTGTTAAGTGCAGAGCGGTAACAGGTTGTTGGAGCAACCTGCCATCAGTCTGTTGGAGTCATCAGCCTTGTTACAAGTTGTCAATAACCTGTTACAGACATGTTAACAGACTGGGACAGCCAGTGCGAACACATGATGGTGACAGCCTTTTGAACAGCCTTATGCAGGTATGTAACAGCTTGTGTGTTTTTACGTGTGTACTACTTACTCGATATCCTTTATAATATGACTGGATGATGGTGGCTGCTTCATCATCTGACAACAGTAGTGAAAGTGGTATTGGTGGTCGTGGACTGAAACAAAATTTTACAAACTCAGTGAGTTACTGTGACAAACTGGAAAAAGTAGCAGTAAAAGAGAGTAGAGAGTTAAATTGACTTATATAGTACTACAGTGAAACCTGAGTTTTGCGACCCCCATGTTTTACGACCACCTGTCATATACGGTCACTTTTTCTGGCACGGACGATTTGTAGTTGAAATATACCTGCATTGAGCGACCACCTGCCTTACGTGACCAGCGACCGGTTTTTTGTGTCCCAAACAAGATATGTACCTGTTATGAGCGACCAACTCAACGTAAAACTGCCGAAATATGTTAAAGAAATACCCGTTTTTTCGTAGTAAACAAACGCGAATGCGACCATATGGAATGCCGTTTGTATCAATAATACTTGTTTGACATATATACAACTTGTTGGTAAATATATAATAGTTGTTTGCAAATATTTACAACTTGTTCGAATATATACAACTTGTTCGCAAATATATACAACTTGTTTGCAAATATATACAACTTGTCTGCAAATATATAACTTGTTTGCAAATATATACAACTTGTTCGAATATTTACAACTTGTTCGAATATATACAACTTGTTTGCAAATATATAAAACTTGTTCGCAAATATATAACTTGTTCGCAAATATACAACTTGTTCGCAAATATATAACTTGTTCGCAAATATATAAAACTTGTTGCATAATATATAAAATTTGTTGCGTAATATACAACTTGTTTGCAAATATATAAAACTTGTTCGCAAATATATAACTCGTTCGCAAATATATAAAACTTGTTGCATAATATAAGACTTGTTGTGTAATATATAAAACTTGTTGCATAATATAAAACTTTGTTGCATAAAATATAACTTGTTCACTACTAATATATAGAACTTGTTGCAAAATAAAACTTGGTTAAAAAACTATTTTGCAATACCGGCGGTGGTGTGATGCAAAAAGTTAGGGGGGAGCTGTGGCGAGCGCCGGAAACGTGACAATCAATCTACGAGGGTTGGTGAAATACCATTTCCTGCGTTTTAGCTTATCCAGGAGGAAACTTCGTCGACTGACGTTTCTCTCAGATGCTTATTGTTAACCTCTACGAAATCGTCGCTATCCAACTCATTTTCGAAGAAAAAAATCGTTTTAAAAACCCAAAACTTTAACAAAACAACTTACTCTGATAATTGTCTTCAAAGAAATGAGAGCGAGTGCCTGGGGAACAGAGGTATTATGGGATATATATGGTTACCTGCAGTGGATGGAGTCAATGGACCATTGCTTAACATTTTACATTAATGATTTTACATTGTCATGAATGTTTTTTGAAGAAATACCATTAATGGAAGTTAAAAACACATAAATGGTAACTCTGTGAGCAATTGCTTGACATTTTACATTAATGATGTTATATTATCATGAATGTTTTTTGAAGAAATACCATTAATGGAAGTTAAAAACACATGAATGGTAACTCTGCATGTGAGCAATTGCTTGACATTTTACATTAATGATTTAATTTACATTATCATGAATGTTTTTTGAAGAAATACCATTAATGGAAGTTAAAAACACATAAATGGTAACTCTGTGAGCAATTGCTTGACATTTTACATTAATGATGTTATATTATCATGAATGTTTTTTGAAGAAATACCATTAATGGAAGTTAAAAACACATGAATGGTAACTCTGCATGTGAGCAATTGCTTGACATTTTACATTAATGATTTAATTTACATTATCATGAATGTTTTTGGAAGAAATACCATTAATGGAAGTTAAAAACACATGAATGGTAACTCTGTGAGCTAGCAATTACTGGCATTATGTGTTTTTTTTAGGAATGGGAATTCATCGAAACCCATGCAAAATCATTGTTTTTCTCCCGTTTTTTCCTGTGTTATAGGCCCCTAGCCCTTCTGTTTTAAATTTTAGAATAGTATAAAATAACAAATGTATGTTGGGAAGTTCAAAGCTCGTTTTAAACTACGCATTTGATTGACTTCTTGCCTTCTTGGTTCCTTGTAGCCGGCAATCAATTGCCTAGTTCAAAACGATTGAACTTCCAAACGAACTTCGTAATAATGAACATCTGAACATTTTGGTGAAAAGTGACAAGTGAGTTGCAAATGGCTGTAGTTGTCTTTGTAAATATGTGATACTGTAGTTTTAGACAAAATCTTTTGTAAAAATGTAAAAATATTTTCCGGGGGAGCATAGCCCCGGACCCTCTAGAAATTTGACAGTCTTACTGCCTGGGACTCATGTAAACAAAAACTCATGAAAACAAAAGCTCGTGTAAACAAAAACTCATAATATCCGTGCTAGGTTTCGAAAGTCTTGAGTTTTGTGCGTTGAACATATCCGAAAATTATCAGGACACAGGAGGACAAAATGATAGCGGCATGGTTACGCATGCATGAAATTGGAATCTTTCAAAACACTGCATGTTTGTTCAATTTCAGGCATTTTGCAACAAGTTTTATCTATATTATGCAACAAGTTGTATATATTTGCGAACAACTTGTATATATTTGCGAACAAGTTATATATTATGCAACAAGTTTCATATATTTGCGAACGAGTTATATATTTGCGAACAAGTTTTATATATTTGCAAACAAGTTGTATATTACACAACAAGTTTTATATATTACACAACAAGTTTTATATATTACACAACAAGTTTTATATATTACACAACAAGTTTTATATATTACGCAACAAGTTTTATATATTTGCGAACAAGTTATATATTTGCGAACAAGTTGTATATATTTGCAAACAAGTTGTATATTACACAACCAGTTTTATATATTACACAACAAGTTTTATATATTACGCAACAAGTTTTATATATTATGCAACAAGTTTTATATATTTGCGAACAAGTTATATATTTGCGAACAAGTTGTATATTACACAACAACATATTACACAAGTTTTATATATTACACAACAAGTTTTATATATTACACAAGTTTTATATATTTGCAAACAAGTCATATGTTTGCAAACAAGTTGTATATATTTGCAAACAAGTTGTATATATTTGCAAACAAGTTGTATATATTCGAACAAGTTGTATATATTTGCGAACAACTATTATATATTTACCAACGAGTTGTATATATGTCAAACAAGTATTATTGATACAAACGGCATTCCATACGACCACATGTGAAAACAAGAAACCGGCATTTAGTCTTGTTTTGCTTCTCTTTTGAGCATTATTTGATGAAAATCTGTGTGAATTTCTCCTGCCAAAGCCGAATACTTTTTAGTTGATGTTTGAGAGTTAATACAATGACTGAACAGTCCAAAACCATGAGTAATATTTGTTAACTTTAGACAAGTTGATCCGGACGATCGTTTATCGCGACAAGTTTGTATATTTTACAACGGCTTTTTAACTTGGAAAGGAAAGTGACAAAACTGAGTGTTCACATCTAAAAAATACTACTGGAAGATCGTAAATAAAGCCAAGAGCTTTTAACAAGAGCAAACCAGCGCAAAAATTGAATCAAACGTAACAAAAACACAGCGCAAAAACTGAAGTGAACGACAGTACGAGACCATTTTGATGTGGAGAACATCGCTCTATATTAAAAGGCCATGATATTAAACACACAAATGTCAAATTTCTTTGATATCCAATTAACATTAATAAATCAAGACTGCACTTCTTTGAAGTGTTCCTGCTTTTTCCATTTCCCTTGTAAATCTTTATAAATCGCCATTTTCCTAACCTTGAAACAATGTTTATATAAAGAACCACTGCGGGTCGCGGCGCTGCCAAAATGGCTGCTATGACGTCACATCACTACCTGTCTGAACGACCACCTGTCCTTAACGACCACTTTTTCGTGGCACCAGAGGTGGTCGCAAAACTCAGGTTTCACTGTACTGTATACTGTAGTAGGCCAAAGGAGTTTAATTACCCATTCCTGTCTGAGCAGCTGGCCCCTTAAACAATTAGTTTTATTCTCAGACATCCTAGGCAGCAACGGGTTAGGAACAGTTACAGTAGCTAGGCTATGTAGAGGTAAGTAGACCTAAAGCACCATTTACAAAGTCCATCCATTTCATTGCATGTGTTAGAAGGAGATAATTAAATTGCAGCAACTATCAGATGTTGTACAGGTATATACATGTTGAACTGGCTTTATGCGCATATAATAAGTTGTATGTACTATATTACATGTGGTGTAATGTAACAGACATGTACATAATTATGTGATCAATACAGATTGCCTTACTTGATAGCCAAGATCTCTTGAACAAATGGGATCTCTTCAAGTTCAATGCCATGTCTGTCTTGGTAATTTGGGTTATGACTGAGAAATAATTATAAAATAATGGAGAAAATCCTGTGTTACCATAAATTTTTGATTTTTCACACTGTTTACACTATACAATGTATTGCAAAAATTACTTTTTAACTTATTTAACACATAATTATACAGTATAAAAGAATTCATGCATTAGCTTGTTACTGAGCTGCACACATTGGTAAAATCTCTGTGTACCAAAAATGAAGCCATCCAGCTATACCAAATTTTTAATACCTGTATAAATAATTAGTTAGGAAATCACAAGCATTAAATTTTGTTCTTCTTTTCTGAAATGAAAAAAATGAATGGACATATAATTGTATAATTTAATATTGTTGATAGTTTTAGAGCATAGAGCCATAGACCAAAGAAAAAAAAAATATTGCGTGTCCGGTAACAAGCAGAAATAATAATTCAGTATTTCATTCCAATTGGGAGTTCACAACACTTAATTTTGGTATCACTTTAAACTCCAGAGAATAATATGTGCTTACCTCAAATATTGAATAATATTGAATATAGAATTAATATTGTGCTTTAATACCTCAAATACTTTATTGTTTTTTGCCTCGACTAGCAATTTTTCCAAAGCAGGTAGCAGGATTGGAAAGATATACACTTCCAAGTACTCTTGTGGGCTACCTACAATTATAAGTGTATGCTAAGCACCTATTAAACCATATAGTCAATCGAGATATGGTCTGGAAACTCGGCAAACTTCAAAGCGCCTATAATGAGCTGGGATTTTATGTTGAACCGTACCTTACACCGTGCACATCCTTTGTTTTAGGTTTATTAATATTTAAATAGCACGGTTGAGTGACTGAACTGAAACGTTGCTATTGGACAATTCATTCATTATACTAAAATACAATGTGTTCAGTGACCGTGCACAAAAATGCATAAAGGCGAACAAAAAGATAGACCAAAGACTTTAGCTGAGTTTCCAGACCATATCTCGATTGACTATGATTAAACTAAGTTTATTAGCATGCAATATATAAACCTGAGGGTGATACCACTTGATCATAATATTAAAATATATTATTAGCACCCTCTCCCCAAGAAGCTCCTCTTCTCTAATGCACCAGTCAATCAATGGTAAGCCTCAGGGTGAGGGAATGGGATACCGATGGGATATTGATTGATTGGCATGTCCCAATTAAGACAGGGAAATTTGACTTTTTTGAAAAGCTCAAGGGATAGTTTTTTGATAATTTTAATACAGAGAGGTATTTTGACAAAAAAGGTAATTCTACTGCAGGGGAATTTGACAATCCCCCCCCCCCCTCAATGTCCACATGGGTTCCCCATCCACTTGACCCCACCTAACATTGGGGACTAACATTGTTAGGTGCATAAGAAGAGTGGGTATAATGGCTAGGTGGTCTATACATCCCTGGTCCCAATATTTCTGTTGAGGGAGCTAGGCATCCCAATATCTCTGAAGATATAAAGGATAACAATTTCCTGGAGGAGATCAAAGTACCAGTACACCCCCATATTACAGAATAAAGAACCAGAGGTCCAACTCTATATCAGCAACTTTGATGTACTGGTAGGTGTTCTTGCGCATCTTACCTTGCACACAACAACCATCCCCATGTATCAATGTCACCATGCATTCTTTGCCATCCTGGTAAGTTCCACTGGCAGATTTGACTGTACTGGTGGAATGTAACCAGGATGTGTAGAATGGTGTAACATTAACAAATCAAGAAAAAGGGGACAATTTTTCATGCGAGTTGAACTTCTTGTTGATCCTTATTCTGTGCCTATATCATTTTAATGAATTCCCCCCCCCCCCGCAATATTAGCCCCCCTCCCAATGCAGAAGTGCTGGGCCTCTCTGCCTCTGGGTGTCTGTTGATTATCATGGCTTACATTTTTGGGGGTCAGGTAAAGGCTTTGATTCATCCTCCTCTTCTTCAACTACTGGCTTTTTATCCAGTAACACGTAGCCAAGCGTAGCTGGATGAACAACGGCAGGGTCGTATTCTTGAAATGTATCCGTCACTTTAGTAGTGTCTCGCGTTGAATTCACGTTCGTATGCATTTGGGAATCTAACGAAAGATAGTCGGCATCCGTACGAACGATGTCTTCGAGTCGCCGAGGAAACCGTCCAAAGAAAACTGGAGTTAATATTGAAGCATCGTAATTGTACAAAGGGATATCTTCGTAAAGTCTAATAGCTGAATTTCTGTGCTCAGTAGCGTCGGCCATTTTGGATGATGACATCGTTGCCTAGCAACGAATAGTCCCCCTCTCCCTAAAAACAGAAATTTTACAATAACCCCCCTCCATTTTAGAAAATTTTATTAGAAGGCTCAGAAGCAAATTTCAGATTTAAAACAAAATTTCCTAATAAAAAATTCATGTCACAAATTCACCCTAATAATGAAGGGAACGGGAATGCGTGTTTTGGTTGAGATCCCGCGTGCTGCACGTCGTTGCAGGTCGCGCGTGTTATTTGGTCGGAGTGGTCGGAGTCCGTGGTTGTTTGCCGGAAACAATCGGAAATCGCCGTACGCCGGGAATTTGCGGGAAATTTTAAAGTCCTCTGTGATTGTGAAGAACCAATATGGTGGAAGAAATATGTAGCAAACTCTTTCGTTTTAATCAAGAAAAATCCCTACGATCAATGGGTTTTAAACGTCTACCGAAGTCCTCGAAGATTTTTTAGTTGTTAAGCTATGGCCTAGAAGTAATATTTTTGTTTTTTGTACATTATAATCGACGAGATGACAAAGGTAAGATGTTCTGCCTGGAATGTCACGTTGACGATTTTCAATTTCTTTCAGTATTGTTCGAACTACTGTAGTTGTTTTTCCCATTCGTGAGAGCTTGGGCCATCGGAGTAAACAATGTTTTTCTTTTCTAGTTTGTTTCTACGATCTTTATCAAGCCAGTTCGCGAAAACAGATGAAAGATGTTCGAAGAGACAATATGCTTCCAGGATATCTTGGTGAGTATTTCGTGTACACCCGGTTACACCCCCTACTCGTTATTGATCTGTCAAACGTATAGTTGTCATTGGACAGCGTTTAATAGCTAGACAACGTTTGTTTGAAAACTCGAAAACAACTAGTTATTCGCTACACGCTTAACGCTTGAACGCAAATGATATAGTATTACAGTGGTTGATGTTGTTGTTCTTGTTGTCGCCCTTGTTCTTATGCACCTATTAATGTTAGTCCCGAGGGAGGGGGGGTCGGGCAAAGGGTGGGGATTTGACATTTTATGGGACAAATTCCCCGTCAATATTTATCAAATTCCCCGTCAATATTTATCAAATTCCCCGTCAATATTTATCAAATTCTCCGTCAATATTTATCAAATTCCCCACCCTATTAGCTATGCTATGCAGTGGTGGATTAAGGGGGGGGGGGGGCTGACTGGGCTACAGCCAGGGGCCCATGGCCTCACGGATCCTAGGGGGGGCCTGGGGCCACTGATGTCTTATTAAAAAAGAATGCCCCAGGCCCCTAGGTGCAGTGCAAGAAGGGGCCTGGGGCCACTGATGTCTTATTAAAAAAGAATGCCCCAGGCCCCTAGGTGCAGTGCAAGAAGGGACCTGGGGGGCCCAATCAGAAATACAGCCAGGGGCCTTGGGTACCCTTAATCTGCCTCTGATGCTATGACAAGTAAATATACGTATAAACCAAAAGTGAGATGATATATTTCTCCACAGACTACAGATTTTGTCAACAAACAACATCTCAAAAGATCAACGAGTTTTTACAGTAATATTTTGCAAAAAAGAATCAAAAGATAAGAAATTATAGATATTTCATCACTGATACACTGATAAATATCAACAGATACATATATTAAACTTAATAAGGTGTTGGATATGCTTAAATTACCTCAGGCTCTTGTGACGACTCCAGCAGAACGACAGCAGAACGAAAGACAAACTCATGCCCAGTCTTCCTCAGCTACAATTAAAATTGACCAAAGTACCCCACCCTCAGGGAGAATTCAGTGTCAAAATCTCGACCCTGGGGACATGTGTTTTGATCAAAGCACTACCACTTTCCTGACCCCCCCTCCCCCCCCCCCCCATCGGGACTAACATTGATAGCTGCATTATTGTCATTGTTGCTGCTGTTCAGCCGTGGTTGTTGCTGCTGCTGCTGTTGTTGCCATGGCTGATGTAATTGTTGCTGTTGCTCTTGTCATTGTTGTTCCCGTTCTTGTTGTTCGGTTGTTGTTGTTGTTGCTGTTGTCGTTATTATTCTTGCTGTATATTCGCAGACTGAGACATCTACCTGAACATTAATTGTTAGGCCAAGTAAAAAAAATTAATAGTTTCTTGTCCTAACTTTGAAAAAAAAGGAGAACACGGTGGGTGCTTTTTTAATTTTAATTTCCATCCTTTGCTGTACGTGCATACCAAGGTTTAAGGACTTTTACCGATGTACCACACAAAAACCATGACGCGATCAAATGATATGGATTTCACTTCGACGACTTCGATATACTGTATTATAAAATTATGGTGCCAAAACAACATTTATGGCATGAAAGGAACCAAAAGGGCCGAAAGATGGTGCAAAAGTCCTCGAAAGCTAGACATTTTTGGCTAAAAAAAAAGAAATATTGAAGCGGCAGGAAAAAAGGATGCACGCGGGGACAAGAAACTATTAATTATTTTTACCTGGCCTTACTGCCCATGATGATGTTAGTCATTAAAAAGTGGTTTCTTGATTGGATAGGGGCTTTATTATAGTCAGGTGGTTTTAGCCATTAATTTAGGGTGGATTTTGATTATATCCAGGTTTTCTACCAGTTTGCAGTTAACTCAGAACCGTTCAGTTGCTGGAAACTTTGAAATGTCCTCATCAGATGCGGTTATCTTTAGAATGTAGAGTGATTTTCGGAGAACTGGCAATGATTTCTCAAAAAATGTGGTTTTGTTCCTAAAGCCTGGGTTTCATATAATCGCTACAATCGCTCAAAAAGGCTTTAAAGTGAAACGGAAAAACAGTTGTGGTTAAAATTACCAAAATACAATGGGTTTTGGAAGTTCAGACGCACTATAATGGACCCCTTGGATACATATAGAAATTGTATCAACATACTGTAACGTTTTTCATGATGTCTTACACTGCTAAAGTCAACCGAAAAATTTCGGCTGACTCGAGCGGGATTTGAACTCGCACCTTCGGGATTCCAGTCCGCCGCTCTACCTGTTGAGCTATCGAGCCACACAGGTAGAGCGGCGGACCGGAATCCCGAAGGTGCGAGTTCAAATCCCGCTCGAGTCAGCCGAAATTTTTCGGTTGACTTTAGCAGTGTAAGACATCATGAAAAATTTTCTCATGTTTCTGAGGATGATTCTGTAATAGAATTGAAACACTGCACGTCCTCACGGATAAGCGTTAAGTTATCGCGAGAATATCTCGTGCACTTAAGTTGGATAGAACTTGCCTCCAATCCCTGTGCGGCTCGATAGCTCAACAGGTAGAGCGGCGGACCGGAATCCCGAAGGTGCGAGTTCAAATCCCGCTCGAGTCAGCCGAAATTTTTCGGTTGACTTTAGCAGTGTAAGACATCATAAAAAATTTTCTCATGTTTCTGAGGATGATTCTGTAATAGAATTGAAACACTGCACGTCCTCACGGATAAGCGTTAAGTTGTCGCGAGAATATCTCGTGCACTTAAGTTGGATAGAACTTGCCTCCAATCCCTGTGCGGCTCGATAGCTCAACAGGTAGAGCGGCGGACCGGAATCCCGAAGGTGCGAGTTCAAATCCCGCTCGAGTCAGCCGAAATTTTTCGGTTGACTTTAGCAGTGTAAGACATCATGAAAAATTTTCTCATGTTTCTGAGGATGATTCTGTAATACTGTAACATAACAGCATTTTTTTACCTCTGTTCAGTTATAGAGTATCAGGAAACTTTTAATAAAACGAAAATACCGACGCAACCAGTCAATGAAAGCCTGAATTAAGGTATCTATGCAATCCTAGAAATGAAGGTAGCAGAGAAAAAACCTTGGGTACCTGTGCAAAGAGAAAGTCGTAAGTACAAATACTCATAGCCAAATGTTTTATTGTTAAATAATTTATCTTTGTATTGTATTGTATTGTATTGTATTGTATTGTATTGTATTGTATTGTATTGTATTGTATTGTATTGTATGCATGATCTTTTCTTTACAGAGATGGGAGTGAAGTTAGTGGAGAAAAGAGCTTGGGTATTAGGTTGAATTGCTTTCTATAGTAGACTTGGGGTTTGCTATTCCTTTTCCTGTCCTTACTGATCCTTAGTCCTAGCTGTAATCATTGTTCTCTTGAGATCAGTGAGCCCCTTGTCCCACTACCTATGAATTACCTGGTACCCCAGGTGCTTATCTCACCTCTCACCTCTACCGTAGGATGCACGCGGGGACAAGAAACTATTAATTATTTTTGCCTGGCCTTACTGCCCATGATGATGTTAGTCATTAAAAAGTGGTTTCTTGATTGGATAGGGGCTTTATTATAGTCAGGTGGTTTTAGCCATTAATTTAGGGTGGATTTTGATCATATCCAGGTTTTCTACCAGTTTGCAGTTAACTCAGAACCGTTCAGTTGCTGGAAACTTTGAAATGTCCTCATCAGATGCGGTTATCTTTAGAACGTAGAGTGATTTTCGGAGAACTGGCAATGATTTCTCAAAAAATGTGGTTTTGTTCCTAAAGCCTGGGTTTCATACAATCGCTACAATCGCTCAAAAAGGCTTTAAAGTGAAACGGAAAAACAGTTGTGGTTAAAATTACCAAAATACAATGGGTTTTGGAAGTTCAGACGCACTATAATGGACCCCTTGGATACATATAGAAATTGTAACATAACAGCATTTTTTTTACCTCTGTTCAGTTAGAGTATCAGGAAACTTTTAATAAAACGAAAATACCGACACAACCAATCAATGAAAGCCTGAATTAAGGTATCTATACAATCCTAGAAATGAAGGTGGCAGAGAAAAAACCTTGGGTACCTGTGCAAAGAGAAAATCGTAAGTACAAATACTCATAGCCAAATGTTTTATTGTTAAATAATTTATCTTTGTATTGTATGCATGATCTTTTCTTTACAGAGATGGGAGTGACGTTAGTGGAGAAAAGACCTTGAGTATTAGGTTGAATTGCTTTCTGTAGTAGAGTTGGGGTTTGCGATTCCTTTACCTGTCCTTACTGATCCTTAGTCCTAGCTGTAATCATTGTTCTCTTAAGGGCAATGAAACCTATTCCTACCCACTACCTATAAATTACCTGGTACCCCTGTCGCTTATCTCACCTCTACTGTAGAAAGCAATACAACTTCCTACCCAAGGACTTGATTCCGGCATAGTCAATCGAGATATGGTCTGGAAACTCGGCAAACTTCAAAGCGCCTATAATGAGCTGGAATTTTATGTTGAACCGTACCTTACACCGTGCACATCCTTTGTTTTTGGTTTATTAATATTTAAATAGCACGGTTGAGTGATTGAACTGAAACGTTGCTATTGGACAATTCGTTCATTATACTAAAATACAATGTGTTCAGTGACCGTGCACCGTGCACAAAAATGCATAAAGGCGAACAAAAAGATAAATCAAAGACTTTAGCTGAGTTTCCAGACCATATCTCGATTGACTATGATTCCGGGCTGCTATGTCTATTTCCACCTCTGCACTGAGAAAATCACAGCCACAAATACTGGGAGCTATAGGGTTCTATATTAAGTTGGTGGTTGCTGAGCTCAAATGCAGTAAAGCATTCCAAATGTATGAATCCAATTACAGAAGTGTACTGTGTTTTGGTCCAAAATCTGGTGATGAAAAATTGTGCTCAAAGGTAATTAATATACTAGTATGGGCCCCTAATGCATTTATGCAACTTGTGGTTCAGGACCTTGTTGCCAGTACAGTATAGGTTTTTCTGCAACATATGTTGCCTGTGGGATTCCTGGGCCTAAGTTGTTAATAATTATTAATAGTGTTTGATAAGAGACCATGAAGTAACCACATTGGGTGTGGTGTGTGGCTAATGGTTACCTCTGACTCTGCATTTCCTTACTAAAAGTATACATCTCCCTGCATTTTGTCCCAGCAGCCACTGACAGAACATTAAGGCTATCTCTGTACTGCAGGCATGATCTTTTCTTTGCAGCGATAGGAGTATAGAGATAGTAGAAAAAAGATCTTGGATATTAAGTTGAATTGCTTTTTATACTAGTAATAACCTTTGAGCACAATTTTTATCACCAGTTTTTGGACCAAAATACAGTACACTTCCGTAATTGGATTCATAATTTGGAATGCTCTACTGCAGTTGAGCTCAGCAACCACCAACTTAAAATAGAACCCTATAGCTCCCAGTATTTGTGGCTGTGATTTTCTCAGTGCAGAGGTGGAAATAGACATAGCAGGGAATTAAGTCCTTGGGTAGGAAGTTGTATTGCTTTCTACAGTAGAGGTGAGATAAGTGACAGGGGAACCAGGTAATTTATAGGTAGTGGGTAGGAATAGGTTTCATTGCCCTCAAGAGAACAATGATTACAGCTAGGACTAAGGATCAGTAAGGATAGGTAAAGGAATCACAAACCCCAACTCTACTACCCCTTGCATTATGCAACTTATAGTTAAGGGCTTGGTGGCAAGTATAGTTGTACAGCATATGTTGTCTGTGGGATATACCTGGTCTAAGCAGCTTAATTATAGTGTCGACAAGAGACGATGAAGAACAGCATACAGGTATGTGGAATAAAACCTTTTTAGACCTTCTCTGGGAAGGAGAAGGCTGTATTTGGGCTAAATATTCATATTTGAGTAGTTTTTTAAAAAAGTCAAAAAAACATGTAAAGGGGTTAGCCTTTACATTTTGACCGATTTTGGTCAACCGTTTTTGACCCTAACTTTCGAGTTAGGGTCAAAAACGGTTACAACCTTCTCGTTTTCACAGGTTTAAAACGAGCTTAGTTATCTAACCGGTTTTTGACCCAAACTCAAAAGTTTCAAAAGTGAACCAAATCGGTCAAAAAGTAAAGCCTAACCCCTTTACTTTTTGACCGATCTTAGCCATTTCTTTAGGTTTGGAAAAAAGGCCATAGTATGCATATTTAGCACAATTAAGGCCTTCTTGTGGTTCCAGAAGTTAAAAAAGGCTTTATTTGAGATAAATTATCGTGTTTACACCTTATTTTAAAAGTTGAAAAAATGGTCAAAATCCGTCAAAAAGTAAAGGCTAATCCCTTTACTTTTTGAACGATTTTGGCCCTTTTCCCAACTTCTGAAATAAGACTAAAATATGCATATTTAGCAGAAATAAACCCTTCTTGTTGCTCCACAAGTTAAAAACAGGCTTTATTTGGGCTAGATTATAGTTTTTTCACCTTACTTTAAAAGTTTCAAAAGTGAACAAAATCGGTCAAAAAGTAAAGGCTAACCCCTTTACTTCTTACCGATTTTGACCATTTTTTTAATTTTTGAAGAAAGGTTAAAATATGCATATTTAGCACAAAGAAAGCCTTTTTGTTGCTCCAGAAACTAAAAACAGGTTCTATTTGGGCTAAATTATCGTGTTTACACCTTATTTTAGAAGTTGAAAAAATGGCCAAAATCGGTCAAAAAGTAAAGTCTAACCCCTTTACTTTTTACCGATTTTGGCCATTTTTTCAACTTTTGAAGAAAGGTTAAAATATGCATATTTAGCACAAAGAAAGCCTTTTTGTTGCTCCAGAAACTAAAAACAGGTTCTATTTGGGCTAAATTATCGTGTTTACACCTTATTTTAGAAGTTGAAAAAATGGCCAAAATCGGTCAAAAAGTAAAGTCTAACCCCTTTACTTTTTACCGATTTTGGCCATTTTTTCAACTTTTGAAGAAAGGTTAAAATATGCATATTTAGCACAAAGAAAGCCTTTTTGTTGCTCCAGAAACTAAACACAGGTTCTATTTGGACTAAATTATCGTTTTTTCACGTTATTTTAAAAGTTGAAAAAATGGCCAAAATCGGTCACAAAGTAAAGGCTAACCCCTTTACTTTTTACTGTAAGGGATAACTTAATCACAAAGATCGTACTAATAATTAAACTGTTTAATTAAAAGTTAAATGATCAAATAACACAACTTGTGTTTTAAAATGGATTTATTTTGTAGATTGACTTATGAACGCACAAACAATGAAACAATTATTATTCTGTCCCCGTGTTCATGTTATCCGTAACGGTTTTGTATCCCAAGATTCGTTGCAGAAGGAATTTTCTTTGATTTATAGTCGCATTTATACTTTCATCTTCATCGTAGCCTTCTTTATCCATTAAACGTTTCATTGTTTTCATAATTTTCTTGTGGATACTGTCACGTTGAAGCTCCTTTACTAATCGAATGTACTTTTTGTATGTTTTTGCCATTTCTCTGGTATATTCTGGAACCAACGTAGCGTAGGCATGTTTCATAGCTTCGTCAACAGTAATGTTGTTTTCTTGCATTGTTTTTTCGACCAAAGCATATCGTTTAGGATCCACCTTTTCAAAAACTTCATTTAATATATATTCCCGGAGTGTGTCGTTTTCTTCATCTTCCTCGCATTCGGACTCGTCAGAATGTTCGCTAGTACTTTCCTTATCGATGGACAAGTTGTCTTCCGTCGGCGATATGCTGTTTTCTTCGTATGTACAAGAGTCGTCTTCTCCATCTTCCTCCGACTCATTGCTATTTTCTTCATCGCTGTATGCATCCATACTTTCATTAGTACAAGAGTCGTCTTGTCCATCTTCCTCCGACTCATTGCTATTTTTTTCATCGCTGTATGCATCCGTACTTTCATTAGTACAAGAGTCGTCTTCTCCATCTTCCTCCGACTCATTGCTATTTTCTTCATCGCTGTATGCATACGTACTTTCATTAGTACAAGAGTCGTTTTCTCCATCTTCCTCCGACTCATTGCTATTTTCTTCATTGCTGTATGCATCCGTACTTTCATTCTCCATCACTACATCGTTATGCTTATCTATATCGTATCCTCCCTCTGAAATATCTGAAATGTCACCTTGTTCCACCAGAAGCGGATAATCACAACACATGGCTTGATGTCGTCTTACGTTATACGCAGACGAAAAACGCTTCATACACTCGTTACACTGACAACAATTACCCATACTATCACCAGCAAAAATTGATGAGAAATGAAAAAACTAGCTGAGAGAAATGACTATATATTACAATCTATTGCCTATAGTTAACATGTGGTACAAAACGTTGCCGTGAATCGTGATGCATGAATTGTTCGATTGGACATGCACACTCTCGTAACAGGCAATATAGATAAATCCATACGCGAAGTTTGCTCATTATGTTCTCATTTTGCTCATCATGCGTGCGCATTTTGCTGATTCACATTCGCATTATGCTCATTGCGTGCGCATTGTGCTTATTCACATCATGCTCATCGCGTGCGCATTGTGCTCCACTCGCGTACTTTGCTCATTACGTGCGCATTGTGCTCATGCGCATTGTACTCATTTACAGTCGCATTGTGCTCATTCACATTCGGATTATGCTCATTGAGTGCGCATTTTGTTCATTTACATTCGCATTATGCTCATTTACAGTCGCATTGTGCTCATTGAGTTCGCATTGTGCTCATTCGCATTGTGCTCATTTACATTCGCATTGTGCTCATCTACATTCGCATTGTGCTCATTTACATTCGCATTGTGCTCATTTACATTCGCATTGTGCTCATTTACATTCGCATTGTGCTCATTTATCACATTGTGCTCATTTACAGTCGCATTATGCTCATTGATTGCGCATTGTGCTCATTTACAGTCGCATTGTGCTCATTCACATTCGGATTATGCTCATTGAGTGCGCATTGTGCTCATTCATGCACATTTGCATTTTGCTCATAACACTCGCGTACTTTGCTCATTACGTGCACATTGTGCTCATTCGCATTCGCATTATGCTCATTTACAGTCGCATTGTGCTCATTGAGTGCGCATTGTGCTCATTCGCATTCGCATTATGCTCATTTACAGTCGCATTGTGCTCATTGAGTGCGCATTGTGCTCATTCACATTCGCATTGTGCTCATTTACAGTCGCATTGTGCTCATTGAGTGCGGATTGTGCTCATTGAGTGCGCATTGTGCTCATTCGCATTCGCATTTTGCTCATTTACTTTCGCATTGTCGGTTTCCGTGGACTTAAGGGACGTAAGGTTTGTCTATCCATCTATCTTGACTCCCGGGGGGACTTAAGGGACGTAAGGGAACACAATGCGAATGTAAATGAGCACAATGCGCACTCAATGAGCATAATGCGAATGTAAATGAGCACAATGCGCACTCAATGAGCACAATGCGACTGTAAATGAGCATAATGCGAATGTAAATGAGCACAGTGCGAATGTAAATGAGCACAATGCAAATGTAAATGAGCACAATGCGCACTCAATGAGCACAATGCGACTGTAAATGATCACAATGCGACTGTAAATGAGCATAATGCGAATGTAAATGAGCATAATGCGAATGTAAATGAGCACAATGCGACTGTAAATGAACACAATGCGAATGTAAATGAGCACAATGCGCACTCAATGAGCACAATGCGAATGCGAATGAGCACAATGCGCACTCAATGAGCACAGTGCGACTGTAAATGATCACAATGCGACTGTAAATGAGCATAATGCGAATGTAAATGAGCACAATGCGAATGTAAATGAGCACAATGCGAATGTAAATGAGCACAATGCGAATGTAAATGAGCACAATGCGCACTCAATGAGCATAATGCGAATGTAAATGATCACAATGCGACTGTAAATGAGCACAATGCGAATGTAAATGAGCACAATGCGAATGTAAATGAGCATAATGCGAATGTAAATGACACAATGCGAATGTAAATGAGCATAATGCGAATGTAAATGAGCACAATGCGCACTCAATGAGCATAATGCGAATGTAAATGAGCATAATGCGAATGTAAATGAGCATAATGCGAATGTAAATGAGCATAATGCGACTGTAAATGAGCACAATGCGACTGTAAATGAGCACAATGCGACTGTAAATGAGCACAATGCGCACTCAATGAGCATAATGCGAATGTAAATGAGCATAATGCGAATGTAAATGAGCATAATGCGAATGTAAATTAGCACAATGCGAATGTAAATGAGCACAATGCGAATGTAAATGAGCACAATGCGAATGTAAATGAGCATAATGCGAATGTAAATGACACAATGCGAATGTAAATGAGCATAATGCGAATGTAAATGAGCACAATGCGCACTCAATGAGCATAATGCGAATGTAAATGAGCATAATGCGAATGTAAATGAGCATAATGCGAATGTAAATGAGCATAATGCGAATGTAAATGAGCACAATGCGACTGTAAATGAGCACAATGCGACTGTAAATGAGCATAATGCGAATGTAAATGGGCACAATGCGCACTCAATGAGCATAATGCGAATGTAAATGAGCATAATGCGAATGTAAATGAGCATAATGCGAATGTAAATTAGCACAATGCGAATGTAAATGAGCACAATGCGAATGTAAATGAGCATAATGCGAATGTAAATGACACAATGCGAATGTAAATTAGCACAATACGAATGTAAATGAGCACAATGCGAATGTAAATTAGCACAATGCGAATGCGAATGTGCACAATGCGCACTCAATGAGCATAATGCGACTGTAAATGAGCATAATGCGCTGTAAATGAGCACAATGCGCTGTAAATGAGCACAATGCGAATGTAAATGAGCACAATGCGCTGTAAATGAGCACAATGCGAATGTAAATGAGCACAATGCGAATGTAAATGAGCACAATGCGAATGCGAATGATCACAATGCGCACTCAGTGAGCATAATGCGACTGTAAATGAGCACAATGCGCAATCAATGAGCATAATGCGACTGTAAATGAGCACAATGCGACTGTAAATGAGCATAATGCGAATGTAAATGAGCACAATGCGAATGTAAATGAGCACAATGCGAATGTAAATGAGCACAATGCGCACTCAATGAGCATAATGCGAATGTAAATGAGCACAATGCGACTGTAAATGAGCACAATGCGAATGTAAATGAGCACAATGCGAATGTAAATGAGCATAATGCGAATGTAAATGACACAATGCGAATGTAAATGAGCATAATGCGAATGTAAATGAGCACAATGCGAATGTAAATGAGCACAATGCGAATGTAAATGAGCACAATGCGAATGTAAATGAGCACAATGCGCACTCAATGAGCATAATGCGAATGTAAATGAGCATAATGCGAATGTAAATGAGCATAATGCGAATGTAAATGAGCATAATGCGAATGTAAATGAGCATAATGCGACTGTAAATGAGCACAATGCGACTGTAAATGAGCATAATGCGAATGTAAATGAGCACAATGCGCACTCAATGAGCATAATGCGAATGTAAATGAGCATAATGCGAATGTAAATGAGCATAATGCGAATGTAAATGAGCATAATGCGAATGTAAATGAGCATAATGCGAATGTAAATGAGCATAATGCGAATGTAAATGAGCACAATGCGAATGTAAATGAGCACAATGCGAATGTAAATGAGCACAATGCGAATGTAAATGAGCACAATGCGAATGTAAATGAGCACAATGCGAATGTAAATGAGCACAATGCGAATGTAAATGAGCACAATGCGAATGTAAATGAGCACAATGCGAATGTAAATTAGCACAATGCGAATGCGAATGTGCACAATGCGCACTCAATGAGCATAATGCGACTGTAAATGAGCATAATGCGAATGTAAATGAGCACAATGCGCTGTAAATGAGCACAATGCGAATGTAAATGAGCACAATGCGAATGTAAATGAGCACAATGCGAATGTGAATGAGCACAATGCGCACTCAATGAGCATAATGCGACTGTAAATGAGCACAATGCGCAATCAATGAGCATAATGCGACTGTAAATGAGCACAATGCGACTGTAAATGAGCACAATGCGAATGTAAATGAGCACAATGCGAATGTAAATGAGCACAATGCGAATGTAAATGAGCACAATGCGAATGTAAATGAGCACAATGCGAATGTAGATGAGCACAATGCGAATGTAAATGAGCACAATGCGAATGAGCACAATGCGAACTCAATGAGCACAATGCGACTGTAAATGAGCATAATGCGAATGTAAATGAACAAAATGCGCACTCAATGAGCATAATCCGAATGTGAATGAGCACAATGCGACTGTAATGAGCAAAGTACGCGAGTGGAGCACAATGCGCACGCGATGAGCATGATGCGAATGTGAATAAGCACAATGCGCACGCAATGAGCATAATGCGAATGTGAATCAGCAAAATGCGCACGCATGATGAGCAAAATGAGAACATAATGAGGAAAATTCGCGTATGGATTTTGTTCGGAGATTTATATTGCCTGTTACGAGAGTGTGCATGTCCAATCGAACAATTCATGCATCACGATTCACGGCAACGTTTTTGTACCACATGTTAACTATAGGCAATAGATTGTAATATATAGTCATTTCTCTCAGCTAGTTTTTTCATTTCTCATCAATTTTTGCTGGTGATAGTATGGGTAATTGTTGTCAGTGTAACCAGTGTATGAAGCGTTTTTCGTCTGCGTATAACGTAAGACGACATCAAGCCATGTGTTGTGATTATCCGCTTCTGGTGGAACAAGGTGACATTTCAGATATTTCAGAGGGAGGATACGATATAGATAAGCATAACGATCTAGTGATGGAGAATGAAAGTACGGATGCATACAGCAATGAAGAAAATAGCAATGAGTTGGAGGAAGATGGACAAGACGACTCTTGTACTAATGAAAGTACGGATGCATACAGCGATGAAGAAAATAGCAATGAGTCGGAGGAAGATGGAGAAGACGACTCTTGTACATACGAAGAAAACAGCATATCGCCGACGGAAGACAACTTGTCCATCGATAAGGAAAGTACTAGCGAACATTCTGACGAGTCCGAATGCGAGGAAGATGAAGAAAACGACACACTGTGGGAATATATATTAAATGAAGTTTTTGAAAAGGTGGATTTTAAACGAAATGCTTTGGTCGAAAAAACAATGCAAGAAAACAACATTACTGTTGACGAAGCTATGAAACATGCCTACGCTACGTTGGTTCCAGAATATACCAGAGAAATGGCTAAAACATACAAAAAGTGTCATTCGATTAGTAAAGGAGCTTCAACGTGACAGTATCCACAAGAAAATTATGAAAACAATGAAACGTTTAATGTACTGTTTAATAAACGAGCAGGAGTGTTTTATCAGATATAAAGACACCAGGCGAAACCGAGTGTTTTTATATGTGATAAAACACGAACTGCGAGTTTATTGAACGCCTTCAAAAACGAACCACTTGGTAAGTTCATTGGCGTAGTAAGTTTGAAAAAATAACCTTGTCCAAGCCGAGAAAATCAAAGCTAAAGTTTATGTAAATCAGTAGGTATCTTTATCACATATAAAGACACGATACGGTCATGATTTTCTTTTGTGTTTTCCTCATGAATTATTAATGAGTTTTTGAAGGATAAAGAAGGCTAGGATGAAGATGAAAGTATAAATGCGGCTATAAATCAAAGAAAATTCCTTCTACAACGAATGTTGGGATACAAAACCGTTATGGATAACATGAACACGGGGACAGAATAATAATTGTTTCATTGTTTGTGCGTTCATAAGTCAATCTACAAAATAAATCCATTTTAAAACACAAGTTGTGTTATTTGATCATTTAACTTTTAATTAAACAGCTTAATTATTAGTACGATCTTTGTGTGATTAAGTTATCCCTTGCAGTAAAAAGTAAAGGGGTTAGCCTTTACTTTTTGACCGATTTTGGCCATTTTTTCAACTTTTAAAATAGGGTGAAAAAACGATAATTTAGCCCAAATAGAACCTGTTTTTAGTTTCTGGAGCAACAAAAAGGCTTTCTTTGTGCTAAATATGCATATTTTAACCTTTCTTCAAAAGTTGAAAAAATGGCCAAAATCGGTAAAAAGTGAAGGGGTTAGCCTTTACTTTTTGACCGATTTTTGCCATTTTTCGAACTTTTGAAATAGGGTAAAAAATGTCAAAGCCTTTCTAGACTACTTGTGGGAAGGAGAAGGCTGTATTTGGGCTACATATTCATATTTCAACTTTTTCAAAAAGTCGGAAAAAAATGTGAAGGGGTTAGGTTTTTGACCGATTTTGGCCATTTTTCGAACGTTTGAAATAGGGTAAAAAAATGTCAAATAAAGCCTTTTTAGACCGTCTCTGGGAAGAAGAAGGCTGTATTTTGGCTACATATTAATATTTGAACTTTTTTAAAAAGTCGGAAAAAAAGTAAAGGGGTTAGGCTTTACTTTTTGACCGATTTTTGCCATTTTTCGAACTTTTGAAATATGGTATATAATGTAAAATAAAGCCTTTTTAGACCTGTGGGAAGAAGAAGGCTGTATTTGGGTTAAATATAATTTATTTTTTTAATATTTTAAAAAAATTGGGGGGGGGGGGGGGATGTAAGGGGTTACTCTTTACTTTTTGACCGATTTTGGGCATTTTCAAACTTTTGAAATAGGGTCAAAAATGTCAAAGCCTTTTTTAATCTTCCGTGGGAAGGAGAAGGCTGTATTTGGGCTAGATATTCATATTTGAACATTTTAAAAAGTTGGAAAAAAAAGTAAAGGGGTCAGCCTTTACTTTTTGACCGATTTTGGGCATTTTCAAACTTTTGAAATAGGGTCAAAAATGTCAAAGCCTTTTTTAATCTTCCGTGGGAAGGAGAAGGCTGTATTTGGGCTAGATATTCATATTTGAACATTTTAAAAAGTTGGAAAAAAAAGTAAAGGGGTCAGCCTTTACTTTTTGACCGATTTTGGTCACTTTTGATACTTTTGAGTTAGGGTCAAAAACGGTTAAATAAAGTCGTTTTAAACCTTCTGTGAAAACGAGAAGGCTGTATTTTGGCTAAAAAAAATTTTTTTAAATCTGGGGGAAAATATGAAGGGTTAAGGAATGTTAGGAATTTGAAGTCAAATTTATGAATTTCTAAAACACTACAGAAAACAAAACACATTAAGATGAAAATCTATTTCTTGAAATGAAAACATACAAGCTTTTTTAATATATAAAATAAATACAATCCTAAATCCATGATCTTTTCCTTGACATGTTCCATTCCTACAAGAAATATAGAAGAATGATGTATAAATAGAAGGAAAAAATGGTAATTATCATTTTTCGACCCTATTTCAAAAGTTAGAAAAATGGCGGAAATCGGTCAAAAAGTAAAGGCTAACCCCTTTACTTTTTTTTTCAGGATTTTTTGCAAAAGATCAAAGGCTAACCCCTTTACTTTTTTTTTCCGGATTTTTTTTAAAAAATTAAAAAAAATTTTTTTAGCCCAAATACAGCAGCCTTCCCCTTTTCACAGAACGTTTAAAACAACTTTATTTAACCATTTTTGACCCTAACTCAAAAGTTTCAAAACTGACCAAAATCGGTCAAAAAGTAAAGGCTAACCCCTTTACTTTTTTTCCGGATTTTTTTCAAAAAATCAAAAATAATAATTTTTAGCCCAAATACAGCCTTCCCCTTTTCACAGAAGGTTTAAAACGACATTATTTAACCGTTTTTGACCCTAACTCAAAAGTTTCAAAAGTGACAAAAATCGGTCAAAAAGTAAAGGCTAACCCCTTTACTTTTTTTTTCCGGATTTTTTACAAAAAATCAAAGGGCTAACCCCTTTACTTTTTTTTTCCGGATTTTTTTAAAACAAATCAAAAATAATAATTTTTAGCCCAAATACAGCCTTCCCCTTTTCACAGAAGGTTTAAAACAACTTTATTTAACCATTTTTGACCCTAACTCAAAAGTTTCAAAACTGACCAAAATCGGTCAAAAAGTAAAGGCTAACCCCTTTACTTTTTTTTCCGGATTTGTTTCAAAAAATCAAAAATAATAATTTTTAGCCCAAATACAGCCTTCCCCTTTTCACAGAAGGTTTAAAACGACATTATTTAACCTTTTGTGACCCTAACTCAAAAGTTTCAAAAGGGACCAAAATCGGTCAAAAAGTAAAGGCTAACCCCTTTACTTTTTTTTTCAGGATTTTTTGCAAAAAATCAATGCCTAACCCCTTTACCTTTTTTTTCCAGGATTTTTTCCAAAAAATCAAAGGCTAACCCCTTTACTTTTCTTTTCCGGATTTTTTGCAAAAGATCAAAGGCTAACCCCTTTACTTTTTTTTTCCGAATTTTTTGCAAAAAATCAAAGGCTAACCCCTTTACTTTTTTTTTACGGATTTTCTTCAAAAAATCCAAAAAAATTGTTTTAGCCAAAATACAGCCTTCCCCTTTTCACAGAAGGTTTAAAAAGACATTATTTAACCGTTTTTGACCCTAACCCAAAAGTTTCAAAAGTGACCAAAATCGGTCAAAAAGTAAAGGCTAACCACATTACTCTTTTTTTCCGGATTTTTTGCAAAAAATCAAAGGCTAACCCCTTTACTTTTTTTTTCCGGATTTTTTGAAAAAAATCAAAGGCTAAGCCCTTTACTTTTTTTTTACGGATTTTCTTCAAAATATCCAAAAAAATTGTTTTAGCCAAAATACAGCCTTCCCCTTTTCACAGAAGGTTTAAAAAGACATTATTTAACCGTTTTTGACCCTAACCCAAAAGTTTCAAAAGTGACCAAAATCGGTCAAAAAGTAAAGGCTAACCACATTACTCTTTTTTTCCGGATTTTTTGCAAAAAATCAAAGGCTAACCCCTTTACTTTTTTTTTCCGGATTTTTTGAAAAAAATCAAAGGCTAAGCCCTTTACTTTTTTTTCCGGATTTTTTTCAAAAAATTAAAAAAAATTTTGTTCGCCCAAATACAGCCTTCCCCTTTTCACAGAAGGTTTAAAACAACTTTATTTAACCATTTTTGACCCTAACTCAAAAGTTTCAAAAGTGACCAAAATCGGTCAAAAAGTAAAGGCTAACCCCTTTACTTTTTTTTTTCAGGATTTTTTGCAAAAAATCGAAGGCTAAGCCCCTTTACTTTTTTTTTACGGATTTTCTTCAAAAAATCCAAAAACATTTTTTTAGCCCAAATACAGCCTTCCCCTTTTCACAGAAGGTTTAAAACAACTTTATTTAACCATTTTTGACCTTAACTCAAAAGTTTCAAAAGTGACCAAAATCGGTCAAAAATCAAAGGCTAACCCCTTTACTTTTTTTTCCGGATTTTTTGCAAAAAATCAAAGGCTAACCCCTTTACTTTTTTTTTCCGGATTTTTTTCAAAAAATAAAAAAAATTTTTTTTAGCCAAAATACAGCCTTCTCCTTTTCACAGAAGGTTTAAAACGACTTTATTTAACCGTTTTTGACCATAACTCAAAAGTTTCAAAAGTGACCAAAATCGGTCAAAAAGTAAAGGCTAACCCCTTTACTTTTTTTTCTGCATTTTTTTCAAAAAATCAAAAATAATAATTTTTAGCCCAAATACAGCCTTCCCCTTTTCACAGAAGGTTTAAAACGACATTATTTAACCGTTTTTGACCCTAACTCAAAAGTTTCAAAAGTGACAAAAATCGGTCAAAAAGTAAAGGCTAACCCCTCTACTTTTTTTTTCCGGATTTTTTGCAAAAAATCAATGCCTAACCCCTTTACTTTTTTTTTACGGATTTTTTACAAAATCAAAAGGCTAACCCCTTTACTTTTCCGGATTTTTTGCAAAAGATCAAAGGCTAACCCCTTTACTTTTTTTTTCCGAATTTTTTGCAAAAAATCAAAGGCTAACCCCTTTACTTTTTTTTTACGGATTTTCTTCAAAAAATCCAAAAAAATTGTTTTAGCCAAAATACAGCCTTCCCCTTTTCACAGAAGGTTTAAAAAGACATTATTTAACCGTTTTTGACCCTAACCCAAAAGTTTCAAAAGTGACCAAAATCGGTCAAAAAGTAAAGGCTAACCACATTACTCTTTTTTTCCGGATTTTTTGCAAAAAATCAAAGGCTAACCCCTTTACTTTTTTTTCCGGATTTTTTTCAAAAAATAAAAAAAAAATTTTTTCGCCCAAATACAGCCTTCCCCTTTTCACAGAAGGTTTAAAACAACTTTATTTAACCATTTTTGACCCTAACTCAAAAGTTTCAAAAGTGACCAAAATCGGTCAAAAAGTAAAGGCTAACCCCTTTACTTTTTTTTTCCGGATTTTTTGCAAAAAATCAAAGGCTAACCCCTTTACTTTTTTTTTAACGGATTTTCTTCAAAAAATCCAAAAAAATTGTTTTAGCCAAAATACAGCCTTCCCCTTTTCAAAGAAGGTTTAAAACGACTTTATTTAACCGTTTTTGACCCTAGCTCAAAAGTTTCAAAAGTGACCAAAATCGGTCAAAAAGTAAAGGCTAACCCCTTTACTTTTTAACCTTTTACTTTTTTTTTCAGGACCTTTTTTTCGTTTTTTGCAAAAAATCGAAGGCTAAGCCCCTTTACTTTTTTTTTACGGATTTTCTTCAAAAAATCCAAAAACATTT
Organism: Corallium rubrum; assembly: GCA_964035015.1. Lineage (NCBI taxonomy): Eukaryota > Metazoa > Cnidaria > Anthozoa > Scleralcyonacea > Coralliidae > Corallium > Corallium rubrum. The sequence continues at coordinate 7,094,514 of OZ036011.1, forward strand.
TTTTAGCCCAAATACAGCCTTCCCCTTTTCACAGAAGGTTTAAAACAACTTTATTTAACCATTTTTGACCTTAACTCAAAAGTTTCAAAAGTGACCAAAATCGGTCAAAAAGTAAAGGCTAACCCCTTTACTTTTTTTTCCGGATTTTTTGCAAAAAATCAAAGGCTAACCCCTTTACTTTTTTTTTCCGGATTTTTTTCAAAAAATAAAAAAAATTTTTTTTAGCCAAAATACAGCCTTCTCCTTTTCACAGAAGGTTTAAAACGACTTTATTTAACCGTTTTTGACCATAACTCAAAAGTTTCAAAAGTGACCAAAATCGGTCAAAAAGTAAAGGCTAACCCCTTTACTTTTTTTTCTGCATTTTTTTCAAAAAATCAAAAATAATAATTTTTAGCCCAAATACAGCCTTCCCCTTTTCACAGAAGGTTTAAAACGACATTATTTAACCGTTTTTGACCCTAACTCAAAAGTTTCAAAAGTGACAAAAATCGGTCAAAAAGTAAAGGCTAACCCCTTTACTTTTCTTTTCCGGATTTTTTGCAAAAGATCAAAGGCTAACCCCTTTACTTTTTTTTCCAGGATTTTTTGCAAAAAAATCAAAGCCTAACCCCTTTACTTTTTTTTCCAGGATTTTTTGCAAAAAATCAAAGGCTAACCCCTTTACTTTTTTTTTACGGATTTTTTTCAAAAAATAAAAAAAATTTTTTTTAGCCAAAATACAGCCTTCTCCTTTTCACAGAAGGTTTAAAACGACTTTATTTAACCGTTTTTGACCATAACTCAAAAGTTTCAAAAGTGACCAAAATCGGTCAAAAAGTAAAGGCTAACCCCTTTACTTTTTTTTCCGGATTTGTTTCAAAAAATCAAAAATAATAATTTTTAGCCCAAATACAGCCTTCCCCTTTTCACAGAAGGTTTAAAACGACATTATTTAACCTTTTGTGACCCTAACTCAAAAGTTTCAAAAGGGACCAAAATCGGTCAAAAAGTAAAGGCTAACCCCTTTACTTTTTTTTTCAGGATTTTTTGCAAAAAATCAATGCCTAACCCCTTTACCTTTTTTTTCCAGGATTTTTTCCAAAAAATCAAAGGCTAACCCCTTTACTTTTCTTTTCCGGATTTTTTGCAAAAGATCAAAGGCTAACCCCTTTACTTTTTTTTTTCCGAATTTTTTGCAAAAAATCAAAGGCTAACCCCTTTACTTTTTTTTTACGGATTTTCTTCAAAAAATCCAAAAAAATTGTTTTAGCCAAAATACAGCCTTCCCCTTTTCACAGAAGGTTTAAAAAGACATTATTTAACCGTTTTTGACCCTAACCCAAAAGTTTCAAAAGTGACCAAAATCGGTCAAAAAGTAAAGGCTAACCACATTACTCTTTTTTTCCGGATTTTTTGCAAAAAATCAAAGGCTAACCCCTTTACTTTTTTTTTCCGGATTTTTTGAAAAAAATCAAAGGCTAAGCCCTTTACTTTTTTTACGGATTTTCTTCAAAATATCCAAAAAAATTTTTTCGCCAAAATACAGCCTTCCCCTTTTCACAGAAGGTTTAAAACAACTTTATTTAACCGTTTTTGACCCTAACCCAAAAGTTTCAAAAGTGACCAAAATCGGTCAAAAAGTAAAGGCTAACCACATTACTCTTTTTTTCCGGATTTTTTGCAAAAAATCAAAGGCTAACCCCTTTACTTTTTTTTTCCGGATTTTTTGAAAAAAATCAAAGGCTAAGCCCTTTACTTTTTTTTCCGGATTTTTTTCAAAAAATTAAAAAAAATTTTGTTCGCCCAAATACAGCCTTCCCCTTTTCACAGAAGGTTTAAAACAACTTTATTTAACCATTTTTGACCCTAACTCAAAAGTTTCAAAAGTGACCAAAATCGGTCAAAAAGTAAAGGCTAACCCCTTTACTTTTTTTTTTCAGGATTTTTTGCAAAAAATCGAAGGCTAAGCCCCTTTACTTTTTTTTTACGGATTTTCTTCAAAAAATCCAAAAACATTTTTTTAGCCCAAATACAGCCTTCCCCTTTTCACAGAAGGTTTAAAACAACTTTATTTAACCATTTTTGACCTTAACTCAAAAGTTTCAAAAGTGACCAAAATCGGTCAAAAAGTAAAGGCTAACCCCTTTACTTTTTTTTCCGGATTTTTTGAAAAAAATCAAAGGCTAACCCCTTTACTTTTTTTTTCCGGATTTTTTTCAAAAAATAAAAAAAAATTTTTTTTAGCCAAAATACAGCCTTCTCCTTTTCACAGAAGGTTTAAAACGACTTTATTTAACCGTTTTTGACCATAACTCAAAAGTTTCAAAAGTGACCAAAATCGGTCAAAAAGTAAAGGCTAACCCCTTTACTTTTTTTCTGCATTTTTTTCAAAAAATCAAAAATAATAATTTTTAGCCCAAATACAGCCTTCCCCTTTTCACAGAAGGTTTAAAACGACATTATTTAACCGTTTTTGACCCTAACTCAAAAGTTTCAAAAGTGACAAAAATCGGTCAAAAAGTAAAGGCTAACCCCTTTACTTTTTTTTTCCGGATTTTTTGCAAAAAATCAAAGGCTAACCCCTTTACTTTTTTTTTACGGATTTTTTACAAAATCAAAAGGCTAACCCCTTTACTTTTCTTTTCCGGATTTTTTGCAAAAGATCAAAGGCTAACCCCTTTACTTTTTTTTTCCGAATTTTTTGCAAAAAATCAAAGGCTAACCCCTTTACTTTTTTTTAACGGATTTTCTTCAAAAAATCCAAAAAAATTGTTTTAGCCAAAATACAGCCTTCCCCTTTTCACAGAAGGTTTAAAACGACATTATTTAACCGTTTTTGACCCTAACTCAAAAGTTTCAAAAGTGACCAAAATCGGTCAAAAAGTAAAGGCTAACCACATTACTCTTTTTTTCCGGATTTTTTGCAAAAAATCAAAGGCTAACCCCTTTACTTTTTTTTCCGGATTTTTTTCAAAAAATAAAAAAAAATTTTTTTCGCCCAAATACAGCCTTCCCCTTTTCACAGAAGGTTTAAAACAACTTTATTTAACCATTTTTGACCCTAACTCAAAAGTTTCAAAAGTGACCAAAATCGGTCAAAAAGTAAAGGCTAACCCCTTTACTTTTTTTTTTCAGGATTTTTTGCAAAAAATCGAAGGCTAAGCCCCTTTACTTTTTTTTTACGGATTTTCTTCAAAAAATCCAAAAACATTTTTTTAGCCCAAATACAGCCTTCCCCTTTTCACAGAAGGTTTAAAACAACTTTATTTAACCATTTTTGACCTTAACTCAAAAGTTTCAAAAGTGACCAAAATCGGTCAAAAATCCAAGGCTAACCCCTTTACTTTTTTTTCCGGATTTTTTGAAAAAAATCAAAGGCTAACCCCTTTACTTTTTTTTTCCGGATTTTTTTCAAAAAATAAAAAAAAATTTTTTTAGCCAAAATACAGCCTTCTCCTTTTCACAGAAGGTTTAAAACGACTTTATTTAACCGTTTTTGACCATAACTCAAAAGTTTCAAAAGTGACCAAAATCGGTCAAAAAGTAAAGGCTAACCCCTTTACTTTTTTTTCTGCATTTTTTTCAAAAAATCAAAAATAATAATTTTTAGCCCAAATACAGCCTTCCCCTTTTCACAGAAGGTTTAAAACGACATTATTTAACCGTTTTTGACCCTAACTCAAAAGTTTCAAAAGTGACAAAAATCGGTCAAAAAGTAAAGGCTAACCCCTCTACTTTTTTTTTCCGGATTTTTTGCAAAAAATCAATGCCTAACCCCTTTACTTTTTTTTTACGGATTTTTTACAAAATCAAAAGGCTAACCCCTTTACTTTTCTTTTCCGGATTTTTTGCAAAAGATCAAAGGCTAACCCCTTTACTTTTTTTTTCCAGGATTTTTTGCAAAAAATCAAAGGCTAACCCCTTTACTTTTTTTTTACGGATTTTTTCAAAAAATAAAAAAAATTGTTTTAGCCAAAATACAGCCTTCCCCTTTTCACAGAAGGTTTAAAAAGACATTATTTAACCGTTTTTGACCCTAACCCAAAAGTTTCAAAAGTGACCAAAATCGGTCAAAAAGTAAAGGCTAACCACATTACTCTTTTTTTCCGGATTTTTTGCAAAAAATCAAAGGCTAACCCCTTTACTTTTTTTTCCGGATTTTTTTCAAAAAATAAAAAAAAATTTTTTTCGCCCAAATACAGCCTTCCCCTTTTCACAGAAGGTTTAAAACAACTTTATTTAACCATTTTTGACCCTAACTCAAAAGTTTCAAAAGTGACCAAAATCGGTCAAAAAGTAAAGGCTAACCCCTTTACTTTTTTTTTCCGGATTTTTTGCAAAAAATCAAAGGCTAACCCCTTTACTTTTTTTTAACGGATTTTCTTCAAAAAATCCAAAAAAATTGTTTTAGCCAAAATACAGCCTTCCCCTTTTCAAAGAAGGTTTAAAACGACTTTATTTAACCGTTTTTGACCCTAGCTCAAAAGTTTCAAAAGTGACCAAAATCGGTCAAAAAGTAAAGGCTAACCCCTTTACTTTTTTTTTTCAGGATTTTTTGCAAAAAATCGAAGGCTAAGCCCCTTTACTTTTTTTTTACGGATTTTCTTCAAAAAATCCAAAAAAATTTTTTTAGCCAAAATACAGCCTTCCCCTTTTCACAGAAGGTTTAAAAAGACATTATTTAACCGTTTTTGACCCTAACCCAAAAGTTTCAAAAGTGACCAAAATCGGTCAAAAAGTAAAGGCTAACCACATTACTCTTTTTTTCCGGATTTTTTGCACAAAGGCTAAGCCCCTTTACTTTTTTTTTACGGATTTTTTTCAAAAAATAAAAAAAAATTTTGTTCGCCCAAATACAGCCTTCCCCTTTTCACAGAAGGTTTAAAACAACTTTATTTAACCATTTTTGACCCTGACTCAAAAGTTTCAAAAGTGACCAAAATCGGTCAAAAAGTAAAGGCTAACCCCTTTACTTTTTTTTTTCCGGATTTTTTGCAAAAAATCAAAGGCTAACCCCTTTACTTTTTTTTTCCGGATTTTTTTCAAAAAATAAAAAAAATTTTTTTTAGCCAAAATACAGCCTTCTCCTTTTCACAGAATGTTTAAAACGACTTTATTTAACCATTTTTGACCTTAACTCAAAAGTTTCAAAAGTGACCAAAATCGGTCAAAAAGTAAAGGCTAACCCCTCTACTTTTTTTTTACGGATTTTCTTCAAAAAACCCAAAAAAACTGTTTTAGCCAAAATACAACCTTCGCCTTTTCAAAGAAGGTTTAAAACGACTTTATTTAACCGTTTTTGACCCTAACTCAAAAGTTTCAAAAGTGACCAAAATCGGTCAAAAAGTAAAGGCTAACCCCTTTACTTTTTTTTTTTCAGGATTTTTTGCAAAAAATCGAAGGCTAAGCCCCTTTACTTTTTTTTTACAGATTTTCTTCAAAAAATCCAAAAACATTTTTTTAGCCCAAATACAGCCTTCCCCTTTTCACAGAAGGTTTAAAACAACTTTATTTAACCATTTTTGACCTTAACTCAAAAGTTTCAAAAGTGACCAAAATCGGTCAAAAATCCAAGGCTAACCCCTTTACTTTTTTTTCCGGATTTTTTGAAAAAAATCAAAGGCTAACCCCTTTACTTTTTTTTTCCGGATTTTTTTCAAAAAATAAAAAAAATTTTTTTTAGCCAAAATACAGCCTTCTCCTTTTCACACAAAGTTTAAAACGACTTTATTTAACCGTTTTTGACCATAACTCAAAAGTTTCAAAAGTGACCAAAATCGGTCAAAAAGTAAAGGCTAACCCCTTTACTTTTTTTTCTGGATTTTTTTCAAAAAATCAAAAATAATAATTTTTAGCCCAAATACAGCCTTCCCCTTTTCACAGAAGGTTTAAAACGACATTATTTAACCGTTTTTGACCCTAACTCAAAAGTTTCAAAAGTGACAAAAATCGGTCAAAAAGTAAAGGCTAACCCCTTTACTTTTTTTTTCCGGATTTTTTGCAAAAAATCAAAGGCTAACCCCTTTACTTTTCTTTTCCGGATTTTTTGCAAAAGATCAAAGGCTAACCCCTTTACTCTTTTTTTCCGGATTTTTTGCAAAAAATCAAAGGCTAACCCCTTTACTTTTTTTTCCGGATTTTTTTCAAAAAATAAAAAAAAAATTTTTTCGCCCAAATACAGCCTTCCCCTTTTCACAGAAGGTTTAAAACAACTTTATTTAACCATTTTTGACCCTAACTCAAAAGTTTCAAAAGTGACCCAAATCGGTCAAAAAGTAAAGGCTAACCCCTTTACTTTTTTTTTTCAGGATTTTTTGCAAAAAATCGAAGGCTAAGCCCCTTTACTTTTTTTTTACGGATTTTCTTCAAAAAATCCAAAAACATTTTTTTAGCCCAAATACAGTCTTCCCCTTTTCACAGAAGGTTTAAAACAACTTTATTTAACCATTTTTGACCTTAACTCAAAAGTTTCAAAAGTGACCAAAATCGGTCAAAAAGTAAAGGCTAACCCCTCTACTTTTTTTTTACGGATTTTCTTCAAAAAACCCAAAAAAACTGTTTTAGCCAAAATACAACCTTCCCCTTTTCAAAGAAGGTTTAAAACGACTTTATTTAACCGTTTTTGACCCTAACTCAAAAGTTTCAAAAGTGACCAAAATCGGTCAAAAAGTAAAGGCTAACCCCTTTACTTTTTTTTTTTCAGGATTTTTTGGAAAAAATCGAAGGCTAAGCCCCTTTACTTTTTTTTTACAGATTTTCTTCAAAAAATCCAAAAACATTTTTTTAGCCCAAATACAGCCTTCCCCTTTTCACAGAAGGTTTAAAACAACTTTATTTAACCATTTTTGACCTTAACTCAAAAGTTTCAAAAGTGACCAAAATCGGTCAAAAATCCAAGGCTAACCCCTTTACTTTTTTTTCCGGATTTTTTGAAAAAAATCAAAGGCTAACCCCTTTACTTTTTTTTTCCGGATTTTTTTCAAAAAATAAAAAAAATTTTTTTTAGCCAAAATACAGCCTTCTCCTTTTCACACAAGGTTTAAAACGACTTTATTTAACCGTTTTTGACCATAACTCAAAAGTTTCAAAAGTGACCAAAATCGGTCAAAAAGTAAAGGCTAACCCCTTTACTTTTTTTTCTGGATTTTTTTCAAAAAATCAAAAATAATAATTTTTAGCCCAAATACAGCCTTCCCCTTTTCACAGAAGGTTTAAAACGACATTATTTAACCGTTTTTGACCCTAACTCAAAAGTTTCAAAAGTGACAAAAATCGGTCAAAAAGTAAAGGCTAACCCCTTTACTTTTTTTTTCCGGATTTTTTGCAAAAAATCAAAGGCTAACCCCTTTACTTTTCTTTTCCGGATTTTTTGCAAAAGATCAAAGGCTAACCCCTTTACTCTTTTTTTCCGGATTTTTTGCAAAAAATCAAAGGCTAACCCCTTTACTTTTTTTTCCGGATTTTTTTCAAAAAATAAAAAAAAAATTTTTTCGCCCAAATACAGCCTTCCCCTTTTCACAGAAGGTTTAAAACAACTTTATTTAACCATTTTTGACCCTAACTCAAAAGTTTCAAAAGTGACCCAAATCGGTCAAAAAGTAAAGGCTAACCCCTTTACTTTTTTTTTTCAGGATTTTTTGCAAAAAATCGAAGGCTAAGCCCCTTTACTTTTTTTTTACGGATTTTCTTCAAAAAATCCAAAAACATTTTTTTAGCCCAAATACAGTCTTCCCCTTTTCACAGAAGGTTTAAAACAACTTTATTTAACCATTTTTGACCTTAACTCAAAAGTTTCAAAAGTGACCAAAATCGGTCAAAAAGTAAAGGCTAACCCCTCTACTTTTTTTTTACGGATTTTCTTCAAAAAACCCAAAAAAACTGTTTTAGCCAAAATACAACCTTCCCCTTTTCAAAGAAGGTTTAAAACGACTTTATTTAACCGTTTTTGACCCTAACTCAAAAGTTTCAAAAGTGACCAAAATCGGTCAAAAAGTAAAGGCTAACCCCTTTACTTTTTTTTTTCAGGATTTTTTGGAAAAAATCGAAGGCTAAGCCCCTTTACTTTTTTTTTACAGATTTTCTTCAAAAAATCCAAAAACATTTTTTTAGCCCAAATACAGCCTTCCCCTTTTCACAGAAGGTTTAAAACAACTTTATTTAACCATTTTTGACCTTAACTCAAAAGTTTCAAAAGTGACCAAAATCGGTCAAAAATCCAAGGCTAACCCCTTTACTTTTTTTTCCGGATTTTTTGAAAAAAATCAAAGGCTAACCCCTTTACTTTTTTTTTCCGGATTTTTTTCAAAAAATAAAAAAAATTTTTTTTAGCCAAAATACAGCCTTCTCCTTTTCACAGAAGGTTTAAAACGACTTTATTTAACCGTTTTTGACCATAACTCAAAAGTTTCAAAAGTGACCAAAATCGGTCAAAAAGTAAAGGCTAACCCCTTTACTTTTTTTTTCTGGATTTTTTTCAAAAAATCAAAAATAATAATTTTTAGCCCAAATACAGCCTTCCCCTTTTCACAGGTTTAAAACGACATTATTTAACCGTTTTTGACCCTAACTCAAAAGTTTCAAAAGTGACAAAAATCGGTCAAAAAGTAAAGGCTAACCCCTTTACTTTTTTTTCCGGATTTTTTGCAAAAAATCAAAGGCTAACCCCTTTACTTTTCTTTTCCGGATTTTTTGCAAAAGATCAAAGGCTAACCCCTTTACTCTTTTTTTCCGGATTTTTTGCAAAAAATCAAAGGCTAACCCCTTTACTTTTTTTTCCGGATTTTTTTCAAAAAATAAAAAAAAAATTTTTTCGCCCAAATACAGCCTTCCCCTTTTCACAGAAGGTTTAAAACAACTTTATTTAACCATTTTTGACCCTAACTCAAAAGTTTCAAAAGTGACCCAAATCGGTCAAAAAGTAAAGGCTAACCCCTTTACTTTTTTTTTTCAGGATTTTTTGCAAAAAATCGAAGGCTAAGCCCCTTTACTTTTTTTTTACGGATTTTCTTCAAAAAATCCAAAAACATTTTTTTAGCCCAAATACAGTCTTCCCCTTTTCACAGAAGGTTTAAAACAACTTTATTTAACCATTTTTGACCTTAACTCAAAAGTTTCAAAAGTGACCAAAATCGGTCAAAAAGTAAAGGCTAACCCCTCTACTTTTTTTTTACGGATTTTCTTCAAAAAACCCAAAAAAACTGTTTTAGCCAAAATACAACCTTCCCCTTTTCAAAGAAGGTTTAAAACGACTTTATTTAACCGTTTTTGACCCTAACTCAAAAGTTTCAAAAGTGACCAAAATCGGTCAAAAAGTAAAGGCTAACCCCTTTACTTTTTTTTTTCAGGATTTTTTGCAAAAAATCGAAGGCTAAGCCCCTTTACTTTTTTTTTTACAGATTTTCTTCAAAAAATCCAAAAACATTTTTTAGCCCAAATACAGCCTTCCCCTTTTCACAGAAGGTTTAAAACAACTTTATTTAACCATTTTTGACCTTAACTCAAAAGTTTCAAAAGTGACCAAAATCGGTCAAAAATCAAAGGCTAACCCCTTTACTTTTTTTTCCGGATTTTTTGAAAAAAATCAAAGGCTAACCCCTTTACTTTTTTTTTCCGGATTTTTTTCAAAAAATTAAAAAAATTTTTTTTAGCCAAAATACAGCCTTCTCCTTTTCACACAAGGTTTAAAACGACTTTATTTAACCGTTTTTGACCATAACTCAAAAGTTTCAAAAGTGACCAAAATCGGTCAAAAAGTAAAGGCTAACCCCTTTACTTTTTTTTCTGGATTTTTTTCAAAAAATCAAAAATAATAATTTTTAGCCCAAATACAGCCTTCCCCTTTTCACAGAAGGTTTAAAACGACATTATTTAACCGTTTTTGACCCTAACTCAAAAGTTTCAAAAGTGACAAAAATCGGTCAAAAAGTAAAGGCTAACCCCTTTACTTTTTTTTCCGGATTTTTTGCAAAAAATCAAAGGCTAACCCCTTTACTTTTCTTTTCCGGATTTTTTGCAAAAGATCAAAGGCTAACCCCTTTACTTTTTTTTTCCGAATTTTTTGCAAAAAATCAAAGGCTAACCCCTTTACTTTTTTTTTACGGATTTTCTTCAAAAAATCCAAAAAAATTGTTTTAGCCAAAATACAGCCTTCCCCTTTTCACAGAAGGTTTAAAAAGACATTATTTAACCGTTTTTGACCCTAACCCAAAAGTTTCAAAAGTGACCAAAATCGGTCAAAAATTAAAGGCTAACCACATTACTCTTTTTTTCCGGATTTTTTGCAAAAAATCAAAGGCTAACCCCTTTACTTTTTTTTCCGGATTTTTTTCAAAAAATAAAAAAAATTTTTTTTCGCCCAAATACAGCCTTCCCCTTTTCACAGAAGGTTTAAAACAACTTTATTTAACCATTTTTGACCCTAACTCAAAAGTTTCAAAAGTGACCCAAATCGGTCAAAAAGTAAAGGCTAACCCCTTTACTTTTTTTTTTCAGGATTTTTTGCAAAAAATCGAAGGCTAAGCCCCTTTACTTTTTTTTTACGGATTTTCTTCAAAAAATCCAAAAACATTTTTTTAGCCCAAATACAGTCTTCCCCTTTTCACAGAAGGTTTAAAACAACTTTATTTAACCATTTTTGACCTTAACTCAAAAGTTTCAAAAGTGACCAAAATCGGTCAAAAAGTAAAGGCTAACCCCTCTACTTTTTTTTTACGGATTTTCTTCAAAAAACCCAAAAAAACTGTTTTAGCCAAAATACAACCTTCCCCTTTTCAAAGAAGGTTTAAAACGACTTTATTTAACCGTTTTTGACCCTAACTCAAAAGTTTCAAAAGTGACCAAAATCGGTCAAAAAGTAAAGGCTAACCCCTTTACTTTTTTTTTTTCAGGATTTTTTGCAAAAAATCGAAGGCTAAGCCCCTTTACTTTTTTTTTACAGATTTTCTTCAAAAAATCCAAAAACATTTTTTTAGCCCAAATACAGCCTTCCCCTTTTCACAGAAGGTTTAAAACAACTTTATTTAACCATTTTTGACCTTAACTCAAAAGTTTCAAAAGTGACCAAAATCGGTCAAAAATCCAAGGCTAACCCCTTTACTTTTTTTTCCGGATTTTTTGCAAAAAATCAAAGGCTAACCCCTTTACTTTTTTTTTCCGGATTTTTTTCAAAAAATAAAAAAAACATTTTTTTAGCCGAAATACAGCCTTCTCCTTTTCACAGAAGGTTTAAAACGACTTTATTTAACCGTTTTTGACCATAACTCAAAAGTTTCAAAAGTGACCAAAATCGGTCAAAAAGTAAAGGCTAACCCCTTTACTTTTTTTTCTGGATTTTTTTCAAAAAATCAAAAATAATAATTTTTAGCCCAAATACAGCCTTCCCCTTTTCACAGAAGGTTTAAAACGACATTATTTAACCGTTTTTGACCCTAACTCAAAAGTTTCAAAAGTGACAAAAATCGGTCAAAAAGTAAAGGCTAACCCCTTTACTTTTTTTTTCCGGATTTTTTGCAAAAAATCAAACGCTAACCCCTTTACTTTTTTTTTACGGATTTTCTTCAAAAAAATCCAAAAAAATTGTTTTAGCCAAAATACAGCCTTCCCATTTTCACAGAAGGTTTAAAACGACTTTATTTAACCGTTTTTGACCCTAACTCAAAAGTTTCAAAAGTGACCAAAATCGGTCAAAAAGTAAAGGCTAACCCCTTTACTTTTTTTTTACGGATTTTCTTCAAAAAACCCAAAAAAACTGTTTTAGCCAAAATACAACCTTCCCCTTTTCAAAGAAGGTTTAAAACGACTTTATTTAACCGTTTTTGACCCTAACTCAAAAGTTTCAAAAGTGACCAAAATCGGTCAAAAAGTAAAGGCTAACCCCTTTACTTTTTTTTTTCAGGATTTTTTGCAAAAAATCGAAGGCTAAGCCCCTTTACTTTTTTTTTACGGATTTTCTTCAAAAAATCCAAAAACATTTTTTTAGCCCAAATACAGCCTTCCCCTTTTCACAGAAGGTTTAAAACAACTTTATTTAACCATTTTTGACCTTAACTCAAAAGTTTCAAAAGTGACCAAAATCGGTCAAAAAGTAAAGGCTAACCCCTCTATTTTTTTTTTACGGATTTTCTTCAAAAAACCCAAAAAAACTGTTTTAGCCAAAATACAACCGTCCCCTTTTCAAAGAAGGTTTAAAACGACTTTATTTAACCGTTTTTGACCCTAACTCAAAAGTTTCAAAAGTGACCAAAATCGGTCAAAAAGTAAAGGCTAACCCCTTTACTTTTTTTTCAGGATTTTTTGAAAAAAATCAAAGGCTAAGCCCCTTTACTTTTTTTACAGATTTTCTTCAAAAAATCCAAAAACATTTTTTTAGCCCAAATACAGCCTTCCCCTTTTCACAGAAGGTTTAAAACAACTTTATTTAACCATTTTTGACCTTAACTCAAAAGTTTCAAAAGTGACCAAAATCGGTCAAAAATCCAAGGCTAACCCCTTTACTTTTTTTTCCGGATTTTTTGAAAAAAATCAAAGGCTAACCCCTTTACTTTTTTTTTCCGGATTTTTTTCAAAAAATAAAAAAAATTTTTTTTAGCCAAAATACAGCCTTCTCCTTTTCACAGAAGGTTTAAAACGACTTTATTTAACCGTTTTTGACCATAACTCAAAAGTTTCAAAAGTGACCAAAATCGGTCAAAAAGTAAAGGCTAACCCCTTTACTTTTTTTTCTGGATTTTTTTCAAAAAATCAAAAATAATAATTTTTAGCCCAAATACAGCCTTCCCCTTTTCACAGAAGGTTTAAAACGACATTATTTAACCGTTTTTGACCCTAACTCAAAAGTTTCAAAAGTGACAAAAATCGGTCAAAAAGTAAAGGCTAACCCCTTTACTTTTTTTTTCCGGATTTTTTGCAAAAAATCAAACGCTAACACCTTTACTTTTTTTTTACGGATTTTCTTCAAAAAATCCAAAAAAATTGTTTTAGCCAAAATACAGCCTTCCCATTTTCACAGAAGGTTTAAAACGACTTTATTTAACCGTTTTTGACCCTAACTCAAAAGTTTCAAAAGTGACCAAAATCGGTCAAAAAGTAAAGGCTAACCCCTTTACTTTTTTTTTACGGATTTTCTTCAAAAAACCCAAAAAAACTGTTTTAGCCAAAATACAACCTTCCCCTTTTCAAAGAAGGTTTAAAACGACTTTATTTAACCGTTTTTGACCCTAACTCAAAAGTTTCAAAAGTGACCAAAATCGGTCAAAAAGTAAAGGCTAACCCCTTTACTTTTTTTTTTCAGGATTTTTTGCAAAAAATCGAAGGCTAAGCCCCTTTACTTTTTTTTTACGGATTTTCTTCAAAAAATCCAAAAACATTTTTTTAGCCCAAATACAGCCTTCCCCTTTTCACAGAAGGTTTAAAACAACTTTATTTAACCATTTTTGACCTTAACTCAAAAGTTTCAAAAGTGACCAAAATCGGTCAAAAATCAAAGGCTAACCCCTTTACTTTTTTTTCCGGATTTTTTGCAAAAAATCAAAGGCTAACCCCTTTACTTTTTTTTTCCGGATTTTTTTCAAAAAATAAAAAAAATTTTTTTTAGCCAAAATACAGCCTTCTCCTTTTCACAGAAGGTTTAAAACGACTTTATTTAACCGTTTTTGACCATAACTCAAAAGTTTCAAAAGTGACCAAAATCGGTCAAAAAGTAAAGGCTAACCCCTTTACTTTTTTTTCTGGATTTTTTTCAAAAAATCAAAAATAATAATTTTTAGCCCAAATACAGCCTTCCCCTTTTCACAGAAGGTTTAAAACGACATTATTTAACCGTTTTTGACCCTAACTCAAAAGTTTCAAAAGTGACAAAAATCGGTCAAAAAGTAAAGGCTAACCCCTTTACTTTTTTTTTCCGGATTTTTTGCAAAAAATCAAAGGCTAACCCCTTTACTTTTCTTTTCCGGATTTTTTGCAAAAGATCAAAGGCTAACCCCTTTACTTTTTTTTTCCGAATTTTTTGCAAAAAATCAAAGGCTAACCCCTTTACTTTTTTTTTACGGATTTTCTTCAAAAAATCCAAAAAAATTGTTTTAGCCAAAATACAGCCTTCCCCTTTTCACAGAAGGTTTAAAAAGACATTATTTAACCGTTTTTGACCCTAACCCAAAAGTTTCAAAAGTGACCAAAATCGGTCAAAAAGTAAAGGCTAACCACATTACTCTTTTTTTCCGGATTTTTTGCAAAAAATCAAAGGCTAACCCCTTTACTTTTTTTTCCGGATTTTTTTCAAAAAATAAAAAAAAATTTTTTTCGCCCAAATACAGCCTTCCCCTTTTCACAGAAGGTTTAAAACAACTTTATTTAACCATTTTTGACCCTAACTCAAAAGTTTCAAAAGTGACCAAAATCGGTCAAAAAGTAAAGGCTAACCCCTTTACTTTTTTTTTCCGGATTTTTTGCAAAAAATCAAACGCTAACCCCTTTACTTATTTTTTACGGATTTTCTTCAAAAAATCCAAAAAAATTGTTTTAGCCAAAATACAGCCTTCCCATTTTCACAGAAGGTTTAAAACGACTTTATTTAACCGTTTTTGACCCTAACTCAAAAGTTTCAAAAGTGACCAAAATCGGTCAAAAAGTAAAGGCTAACCCCTTTACTTTTTTTTTCCGGATTTTTTGCAAAAAATCAAACGCTAACCCCTTTACTTTTTTTTTACGGATTTTCTTCAAAAAATCCAAAAAAATTGTTTTAGCCAAAATACAGCCTTCCCATTTTCACAGAAGGTTTAAAACGACTTTATTTAACCGTTTTTGACCCTAACTCAAAAGTTTCAAAAGTGACCAAAATCGGTCAAAAAGTAAAGGCTAACCCCTTTACTTTTTTTTCTGGATTTTTTTCAAAAAATCAAAAATAATAATTTTTAGCCCAAATACAGCCTTCCCCTTTTCACAGAAGGTTTAAAACGACATTATTTAACCGTTTTTGACCCTAACTCAAAAGTTTCAAAAGTGACAAAAATCGGTCAAAAAGTAAAGGCTAACCTCTACTTTTTTTTTCCGGATTTTTTGCAAAAATTCAAATACTAACCCCTTTACCTTTTTTTTCCGGATTTTTTTCAAAAAATCAAAAATAATAATTTTTATCCCAAATACAGCCTTCCCTTTTTCACAGAAGGTTTAAAACAACTTTATTTAACCATTTTTTGCAAAAAATCAAAGGCTAACGCTTTACTTTTTCCCCCGGATTTTTTTGCAAAAAATCAAAGGCTAACCCCTTTACTTCTTTTTTTTCCGGATTTTTTCCAAAAAATCAAAGGCTTACCCCTTTACTTTTTTTTTACGGATTTTCTTCAAAAAATCCAAAAAAATTGTTTTAGCCCAAATACAGCCTTCCCCTTTTCACAGAAGGTTTAAAACAACTTTATTTATCCATTTTTGACCCTAACTCAACAGTTTCAAAAGTGACCAAAATCGGTCAAAAAGTAAATGCTAACCCCTTTACTTTTTTTTCCGGATTTTTTGAAAAAAATCAAAGGCTAACCCCTTTACTTTTTTTTTCCGGATTTTTTGCAAAATATCAAAGGCTAACCCCTTTACTTTATTTTTCCGGATTTTTTTCAAAAAATCAAAAATAATAATTTGTAGCCCAAATACCGCCTTCCCCTTTTCACAGAAGGTTTAAAACAACTTTATTTAACCATTTTTGACCTTAACTCAAAAGTTTCAAAAGTGACCAAAATCGGTCAAAAAGTAAAGGCTAACCCTTTACTTTTTTCCCCGGATTTTTTTCGAAAAATTAAAAAAAAAAATTTTTTTTAGCCAAAATACAGCCTGCCCCTTTTGACAGAAGGTTTAAAACGGCTTTATTTTATCGTTTTTCAAGCATCTACAAATAGGCGCAATGGAGCGGAATAAAATCGGAAATTATCTGAACGTCGTAGATTTGCGAAATTTTTAAAGCTTATCGTTCTTGAACTACGTCAAATTTTACAATAAAACTTTAGCAAAATATATAAATATTTTATTTTTATTTGATTTAAAGCTTCCTTTGTGACACAAATATAAAAGTGAACAAAGAAAAAATTTACTTACAAAAGGATCACAACGAGGGCCAATCACAACCGAGCGAGACTCCAATCTGTATGAAAGCCCATACATAGAAACTATATAGAACAATACAGAAATAGCACTTAATATGCATTAAGGTGGCTTCCATACAGTTTTTTGAAAAATGGAAAATACATGTTTGAGAGTCCAAAACACGTGATTAAACAATTTGGAAAAAGAATAAAACTAAATGTTATGCATAGTTAAACAGTTTGACAATCAAAAACTGCTACCAAATAAATAGCAACAGTTGTTGCTATGGCAGCAATGACGTTTCAAAATGGCTGCCAGTTACCCTTCAAACTAATTTAATTCGGAAAAAACTTCGTTTACCCCCAATTTTTTTTTCATTAAAACTTTCCTTGAAGTATGAGTAATCAATAGGCTGATTTTAAAAAAATTCTGTAGAACGAATATTTTAAAAAATCAACAAACATGATTTCCCCTTGGAAAAAATATTTCGTTCTACAGAATTTTTTTAAAATCGGCCTATTGATTATTCATACTTCAAGAAAAGTTTTAATGGAAAAAAAATTGGGGGTCACCAAAGCTCTTTCCGAATTAAATTAGTTTGAAGGGTAATTGGCAGCCATTTTGAAACGTCATTGTTGCCATAGCAACAACTGTTGGTATTTGTTTAGTAACAGTTTTTGATTGTCAGACTGTTTAATTATGCATAACATTTAGTTTTATTTCCAAATTGTTTATGTATACGTGTTTTGGACTCGCAAACTTGTATTTTCCATTTTTCAAGAAACTGTATGGAGCCACCTTAAACCGTAAAAAGCAAAATTAAAATTTAGTGTTTTAGTGACATTGTTTAAATTTTGTTAAGTTTCCCACAGAGGAACATTTAGGACATATTGTCATTAAAAATTGTAAGCAGAACATAGTAATAATGGTTAAACAAGCCAGTTTTGAACGGTTTCATAGTAGGCGAGGATTTAACAGAGACAACAATCGAAATATAGTAAGGTTAGATATACTGCCGAAACAGAGAACGTAGGGGTCTAACGTTTCGAGCGAAGGCCCTTCGTCAGAGAGAAAAACGTTTCGAGCGAAGGCCCTTCGTCAGAGAGAAAAACGTTTTTCTCTCTGACGAAGGGCCTTCGCTCGAAACGTTAGACTCCTACGTTCTCTGTTTCGGCAGTATATATAACCTTACTATATTTCGATTGTTGTTTCTACACTGCATGCCTACGCAGCACGCTACTTTTTTAACAGAGACAGCCGGGTAGAGCTTTCCACAACAATTCGATTGAAATAACTTCGTTGGAAAAGTTGGGTTCGGCATAAGTTTGATTTGTAGTCGAGTGAGCAAGTCTGTCTGGTGCAATTAGTATTAGTTTTTGTTGAATAAACTTAGAAAAATCAATATTGTAATAGCCTTTAATTGCTTTAAAGAAAAAAATAAGATCTTTGACTTCGTGCCAATATATGACACGGGTAAGAGATTTAATTTTAAAAGTCTTTCGTTATATGGCTATAGGGTACACTAGAATGTATTTGGTTGCTCGCCAAAGAAGCGAAGTTGTTTCATTATTTCGAAGTTCCCTGTTGGACGTAGAGTAAATATGGAAGAATTGTCGACATGGATATTAACATTCAAAGATAAACTTGATGAGAAAACGTATAATTTAATGGTTGATACTCTCAATGCGAATCATTTTACCAGTAGACTTCAGCTGAAATTGCTGACCTCGGATCAAATCGATCTGATGATTTGAACTACCGTATTACCTTGAATAAAAGCCGCGGCGTTTATTAAATTTTTTCGCATTGCGGGTGCGGCGTCTGTTCGAGGGCGGCGTTTATTCAAGGGCGGCGTTTATTGTAATGTTTTTTAACATCAACTGTGAATTTATTGTTTAATTCAAATTCATAACCAATTTTAACACTTATCCCCCAAAAAATAAAGTTTATATGTAGTAGCAGAGCAATGAAAATATAGCCACTTTGAATTAAACAACATTGTAATTGAGAAGAATAAATATCCTAAACTGTTTTAGATTTAATGGTGTCATATTTTTTAAAGAAAAGTACTCAAGCTCCAAAATTATGAATGCTTCAAATAAACGCCGCATCGATGAGAAAAAGTGCGGCGTTTATTCAAGGGTGGCGTTTATTCAAGGGCGGCGTTTAATAATATTTTTTGTTTCTCCTGCGGCGTTAATTCGAGGGCAGCGTTTATTCGAGGGAGGCGTTTATTCAAGGAAATACGGTACTCAAATTCCAAACTTCGCAATTTCGCAACTTCGCAACCTAATTGGCTACTACGTAATGAATTTGCCAAGTTCGTGGTCAACTTCGGAAATAACGAACTTCGGAATGCCTTCGTCAAAAGTTATGTGAAATCGTCTGAAAGCGAAGTTGATTTTACGTTGCATTTCATTAGCTATCAAATCTCAATGAGAATTGATACAAGCTAAATATAATTAGCTAAACGTAGTTAAAGAATTGATCTTTGATGTTGATGTCCAAACAAATACGAAACATCCATAAACCACAATTCAGAAACTTTGTTCGTTTCCACTTAAATTAAGGACTGTACGTTTTTAATTATTTCAAATTTGGTAATCGTGAGCCGATCCGAGCCGACTGCCAAACAACTTTTCCAATCCAATCCGATCCGAAATGAACATTTTTACTCCAAATCCGAACGAACCCGACCGGGAAATTTGAGTAAACTGTTGTCCTCGAAAAGTAAACAAACATAGACAGATTGACAAACTAATATTTAAGTGGGAAGAGTCGTCACTCTTAGCCAGCAACAAGCAATACTTCACGCGAAGAACAAGGGAATCTATTAGGATTGCAAAACATCTCTCAGGAGTGACAGCCATTAAACAGCACGTGGTGTGCCCTATTCGGAGAACATTCTTGATTTGTAATTCTTTGAACGTTTTCATGGCGATAAAGTAATATAAATAAGTTTTGTGGAAACACCACGTAAAATATTTCTTTGTAAAATATATAAAATATAAAATATAAAATATATTTATATATTATTTATATATTTATATAATATATATAAAATATATTTTAATATAAAATATTTCTTTGCATAAAAGCGCAACAAGAAAAGTCTGCTGTTGCCAAACACGCTTGGAAGTATGACCATCGTGTTAAGTGGGAAGAGTCATCACTCTTAGCCAGCGACAAGCAATACTTCACGCGAAGAACAAGAGAATCCATTGAGATCGCAAAACATCACACTATTTCTCAGGAGGGACAGCCATTAAATAGCACGTGGCGTGCCCTATTCGGAGAACATTCTTGATTTTGTTTTCTAATTAATAAAATTAACGTGATACGCCATTGTATTCTTATGTGATTTAATTGATCAGTTGCTTAATTTATAAATGACGTGAGCCAACAGTTTGTTATTATTGCTCTGATGAAGGCCTGAGTCAACAGGCCGAAAGCTTAGCAAAGAAATATTTTACGTGGTGTTTCCACAAAACTTATTTATATTCTTGATTTGGTTTTTCTAATTAATAAAATTAACGTGATACGCCATTGTATTCTTACGTGATTTAATTGATCAGTTGCTTGTAGTTTATAAATGACGTGAGCCAACAGCTTGTCGTTATTGCTCTGATGAAGGCCTGAGTCAACAGGCCGAAAGCTTAGCAAAGAAATATTTTACGTGGTGTTTCCACAAAACTTATGTATAAAGCAATATTTAACAAATAAATTCCCAACGTAGCCAGGTGAAGAACCAGAGTAGCGTTACACTACACGCGTAAAAATCTCGCAAGTTGTTACAGCATTGTTGCCTGAACAATGCTGTAACAACTTGCAACAATGCTGTAACAAGTTGTTGACATATGTAAACAACACTGATAAATGAACAACATTGTTCATCATTGTTTCAACAAGTTGTTACAGCTTGATGAAACAACAACCGTTGTTCATGCATGTTGTAACAACCGAAGAACGTGTTGATACATCAACCATGTTCACCATTGTTGTAACATTGTTGTTCATCCTTGTCATTTCGTCATACTGTTACAACATGTTGTATCATGTGCGAACAACGTTGTTGGCTATAAAAATGTGCTGTTGGAACAACTTGTTCGTGACTGTTGATTTATCCATGGACAAGTTGTTCCAACCATAAGTGAACAACTTGTTGACAACTTGTTTACAGCGAGCAGCACAATATTGCTCACGCCTGCATGTTGACAACTGTGAACAAGTTGTGCGTTTTTACACGTGTAGTTAAACTGAAACCAATATTTGTTTACACTTTCAACAAGCAAAATATCAATAACAATGCTTTATACTATATTTGAAAGCAGGTAGATCTATTCATCGTTACAGGTTTTTGCTTGCCTTTATATAACGACACAAACGAAAACAGTTATCGGCAAGTAGCCGTTGCCACATTTTATCAAAACGTCACATAGAACACAGATTGTAGTCATAAAGGTAATTTACTATAAGTATCGCTAAATCGCTTATTTTTTATCGCGATATTTGTCATCTTGACACATCCGATTGACTCAGGGGAGTCAAAACAGCGTTTTTGCAACATTTGGGAGCAAATCATAAGCAGGAGTTATTTCATGTACAATCAATCACATACGCCACAAGGACACTTGTGCGGTGTACAGTATAGGACAGTATATGATTTTTGAAGTGCAAACGGTAAGTACACTACATTATTTCAAGTTATATAAAGTACAAAGTTGTCCTCAGGCTTAGCAACGTATTTGATGGAGTTTAGATAAGTTCAATTACTGTTGAGTACCGTGTATCCAAGCTTATATATATATATATATATATATATATATATATATATATATATATATATATACATATATATAATATATATATATATATATATATATATATATATATATATATATATATATAAGTAGGCTTACCTCAAAATGTTGAGTGTTGCAACTGTCAGTTTCACGCGCGGCGATGTTCAGGCCTGAAGATCGCCCCGCGTGAAACTGACAGTTGCAACACTCAACATTTTGAGGTAAGCCTACTTATACTATATTCGCTCTACCCTTATGGTATTGAGCACTTTCCGACATTCCGTGAACAAAGTCACACGTGCTCGTTTTTATTTGTATATGTGTATATAATGTATATAATGCATATAATGTATATAATGTATATAATGTATATATATATATATATATATATATATATAATGTATGTATATATATATATAATGTATGTATATATATATATATTGTGCGCACGCTCACTGCTTGCAGTTTGAGCGCTCTGGCATGGTTTTGATGTCCCACAATTTGTGAGGCACCAAAGGTGACTTAAATAGCAGTTAAATTCATCCTGCTTATCAGCACTACACTGATGAGGCCCAAAAGGCCGAAACGGTACCGTCTGTATATATATATATATATTTAGCATATACCCCGCAGGTGAATAGTGCTTTTCAAGCAATCTGATTGGTTCCTCTAGCCCGGGATATCCTGCACTATTCACCTGCGGGCAAAACAAAATGGCGGTGAATAATTGTTAAATATTCCCACTATCTCGGCTTGCTCCTATATAGTATCATTTTGTTTAAGTAGATAATTAGATACTTTAAGTCTAGTTCTCTCTTGCCGTAAGAACCAGGGACAGTTCTGTCCCTCACACTTGTCGTGACTTGTAAGAATTGTAAGGATCGGGGATTTTTCCTATCTCCGATCGTCCCAGACGAGTGGTTTCAGTGTTCACACATCTCGTAACTGTCGTAAGAATCCCAGATCGTCGCGGGTTGAGTGCCAGCCTGGGTCAGCTCGCCATCCCTGCATGGTTATTCTTTTTTCGTGTTTACATGAACCGGGGTTGGCTGCTATTTGTCCCAACCCGGATCAGCTTTTCTCAGCCCGGGTCAGCTTTTCTCAACACAAATTATCATATTGCCAAGTGCCAACACTTTACACGAGCCCGGGTCAAATCAACCCGTGTTTACACACCTCTCCAACCCGGGTCGACCAGGGTCTTGGAAAGGGTCACCCGGCAAGACGGGTTGACCCAGCTATCGTGTAAACGCTAACAGGGGTTTATTCGTAGACAGGTTGACCCGGGTTGGCTCTCAACGCTAACTTCTCGTAGTTTGCGTTTAGCTTGGAACACATTTTAGCTTTGTCATACTGCTAGTTTGCTACCGACTGCTGTTAACTATACTCGCGAGTGATGCACAGAGAGACTTCAAATGTTTCACTGCATGCTGCTGCCACTGCCAGTGCTGCGTATTTGTCTGATAGCATATAGGTGCTGTTACACGATGCGATTTTTCTTGCAACTTGCAAGAAATCACTGAATGTTGTAAGTTGCATAAAAAAATCGCAACGTGTAACACCCCGTATATAGCAACTTGCGATTTTGTCATTTTTGCCGTGTTGCAAGTTGCAAGAAAAGTTGGATGGGTTCTACTTTTTGCTGCAACTTACAACAAAAATCGCAAGTTGCTGAACGTGTAACACCCTTCCTGCAACTTGCGATATTTTTTTTCCATGTGTAAATTTGTTGCAAATTGCAAGAAAAATAGCATCGTGTAACAGCACCTTATGTTTTGCTGCAAATCAACACCTTCCTCTACAATACTCTTACTGATCAACTATAAGTTTTTCAGACTCGTCAATGAATTGGAAAGACCCTAGGGAACTTTTGTTTTCTTGCTTTTTTTTTTTTTTTTTTTGGGGGGGGGGGGGGGGGGGGGGGGGGGGGGGGGGGCTTATTTTAAAGCCTGGTTCTCAAATGTCGCCGATGGTCGCTGACCCATGATTTAGATGCATGTTAAGTAAAAGAATAAAAGCACTGCCTTTCTGCATTGTTCTTTATTACTTAACATGCTGCTGCACTTCCCGTTTTAACATGCATCTAAATCACAAATCGCCGATGATATGGCGACATATGACAACCAAGCCTTAAGGGTGTATTTCGGGGGCGGGGTATTTTCGGTGGGGTTATTTTCGGCGAGCATATTTCGGTGGCCTTATTTCCGTGGGCTTATTTTGGAAATGCGGGTTTTTTTCAAATGGTGTGTTTTCGTAGAGTCGTCCCCCCCCCCCCCCAGGGGGTTTATTCTCGGGGAGGGGAGGGGTTATAGCAAGTTTGCATAATCGCTAAACTCTTTTTTTTTATTTTCCACTATAGTTCTTTGGCTAACTGCTCTTTGGGAGCAAAACAATGATCTCAATAAACGTAAGAAAAATTAAACATTCAAAATTTGTATTGATTTCGGATTTTAATCTTGTATCATGCATGGACTTTAGTTTAAGAAATTGCAGTTTGATGTTAGTTAAGAAATGGCTCATGGTTTAGCGTGCTCCATCGAGTTATGGATGCACGCGGGAAATTGGGAGAGCACGAAAAAATCGTAAGAGTTGGTCGAGGCCCAGCCAAGACCAACTCTAGATTTTTGAGTGCTCTCCAAATTTCCCAAGTGCATCCATAACTCGATGGAGCACAGTAAACCATGAGCCATTTCTTTTATAACATAGCATTAAATCCTTTCACAAGCCAGCGAATCACTTTGGTTGTGTTTTCTACTTTCGTAGCCAAGTCTTTTTTGTTCATTAAAATTCAACCAAAAGGACAGTTTAAACTCGGTTACCCAGACCCAGTTTATGTCTTCTGGGTCGTTGTTCTTTATTACTCAATAAAATTAAATGACTCGGTATTTTGATAATATAAAAGGCCATAAAAAGTCAGTTTAAAACTCAGTTTTTGTTTTGAAATTTTCCCCCGCACTTTTTTGCCGTGCTCCATCGAGTTATGGAGCACACACGACAGCCAATCAAAAACTTTGCTATATCAAAGTTATGTTATAATAATAATTGTCAGTTGTATGCTGTAGCTACAAGCTGTGTTAGTTAGTAATACTCAGGGGAAAAAAACCCAAAAAAATAACACAGCTTGTACAGCAAACAACTGACAATTATGCATGGATTTGTTACAAGACTTGTTAGTTGTTCATCCCCACACTGTATGTGTTTTAATTGCAGAAAAAAATAAAGACTTCAATATATGTGATCATTACCATTTGTATTATCTACACTATCACAACGCTTTTGACCATGAGAAGGCGTTCAGGTAATTTAAAATTTATTTAGTTTATGAAGGAGACCAGGCCCCTATACAGTTTCATTGAGTCCGCAATCAACGTATTAGTTGGGTAGTTACAATACTTTTCGTCTTCACATGTGTGTTGAGTTTTAGTACAGTATTGGCCAGTTTTCCTCGAATTGTAGCTTTGTCAAATGAAATATATCGATTGATTATAAAGAATACCAATTTTCCCGTCTAGAAATGTCAATGCTGGATGTACAACACAGACATGTTTATGATGAAGGTAATGTTTTCCCTTAAAAAATATGCAATCACATTTAATATACGTTCAATCTTCAAACTCGACACCGCCAAATGCTTAGGCCAACTTCTGTCGACTTTCAACTGTTGAGGCGAAACCCCCCTTGAGATATACGAGGCCGTTCTCTGCCTTACAAAGCGCTATCTAAACCCAATACTTTGGTTTGTATTTATTCTACCAGAGATCTCGAGCAAATTCAAACGTCATTCTCGAAGATGGTACGACATCAATCAGCATAGCAACAAAGAAGATTTTCTAAAGGAGGAGTTCTTAAATCTTCACCGAAGTAACGAGTTTCCTGAGGACGACCCATGTCCTTATTTGGGCGTGAGGAAACCGAGAGACGGCAGGAAGTACCCGAACGACTACAGTGGTATTACGTGTGTACCGCACAGGTAATATATGAAAGCAATGTACTGCCAGAGTCTAGTCATGTTAAGCCGCAGACAGAGACTATATTTGGGCCATATCTCTAGAGATTAGCGCTATATTTGTATCGTGATTAAGGTTTGTCACTATGGAAGAGATACACAGACAGGTGTGAGAAGGACGGACGAACGGACGAACGGACGAACAGACAGACAGACAGACAGACAGACAGACAGACAGACAGACAGACAGACAGACAGACAGACAGACAGACAGACAGACAGACAGACAGACAGACAGACAGACAGACAGACAGACAGACAGACAGACAGACAGACAGACAGACAGACAGACAGACAGACAGACAGACAGACAGACAGACAAGCAGGCAGGCAGGCAGGCAGGCAGACAGACAGACAGTATGGACATACCAAATGTGTTGTTTGGCTAGTTTCTGATCAGAAACATCATCTTTATCGATAATTTGGCATTTGGAGCTTATTTGAGAAAAAAAACTTTTTTCGACTCAGAATGGCGAGATAAGCGTTTTTCAACATTTTGAACGTGGCAAAGCTGCCAAAATAGAAAAGTTGAGGGAATCATTCCAAATGTGTTGTTTTGCTGGTTTCTGATCAGAAACATCATTTTTACTGATAATTTCGCATTTGGAGCTTATTTGAGAAAAAACTTTTTTCGACTCAGAATGGCGAGATAAGCGTAAGGCTGTATAGACGCTACTTACAAACGAACGAATGAACAGATGGACTTGGGCTATTTGGGTTGACCAGTCAAAGCTCGAATTTCTAAACCCGCTCCTGATGAGATTGAGGAAATGATAAGTGTCAATTATCAGTCAGAAATCACATTTGTAAATGAAAAGCATTCACTGTTATGTCTCCTGAAAATATATTTTTCCATTTATAGACCAAATGAGGCGGCTTGTGAAGAAGCGTACGAGATGTATGGTTCAGCAAGTGACCTCCCAGTGGAAGAATGCGACGAGATTAAATACACGGAACTATGTACCTTCCTCCCGAATAAAACAAACGACATTCACAGCTTAAGATGCGACTGGTCTGTTTGCTCTCCCCGTCAACCTTACATCGGAGAAATGAGCGAAAAATACGGCAAGGTAGTACGCTGGAAGTACAACCCGGACGACAGACAGATTGCAGAAATCATTTACAGAACTACAATTAATGGGTTCAATTTTGTGTTTTTCAAATGTGGATCGTTACGACAAGTGTTGATACTGCCACATAAACTTCGCTTATCTTCCAAACGAGAAAAACACAAGCGTATCAATGTTAATATTATAGTAATAGACTCAATAGCAAGACCTCATTTTTATCGTTCACTTCCCCGAACAGTCAACGCCTTGCGTGATATTGTGTACAACGATAGCATTCGGTCAACTGTGTTGGACTTTGAACTTCTACAGAGCGTCAGTCAACATACCATGGACAACTGTAGACCTCTGTACTCTGGAGTTACCTCAGGTGGGTGAGTGAGTGAGTGGGTGAGTGAGTGGGTGAGTGAGTGAGTGGGTGAGTGGGTAAGCGGGTGAGTGGGTGAGCGAGTGAGTGGGTGAGCGAGTGGGTGAGTGAGTGGGTGAGCGAGTGGGAGAGCGAGTGGGTGAGCGAGTGGGTGAGCGAGTGGGTGAGCGAGCGAGTGAGTGAGTGAGTGAGTGAGTGAGTGAGTGAGTGAGTGAGTGAGTGAGTGAGTGAGTGAGTGAGTGAGTGAGTGAGTGAGTGAGTGAGTGAGTGAGTGAGTGAGTGAGTGAGTGAGTGAATGAGTCGAACAAGCAATCAAGTTTATTAATATTTTTACAAAAGAAAAATCGCTAAACTGATTGGCCAATAAAAATCCGGAAATTTTAAAATCTGAAAAATGAGCAAAAATAGTTTTATCGCTGAATATTGATTTATTTCATTTTTGGAAAATCCAAGAAATCTTTAGCGAATCTGTAAACTCCCTGGCAAATCCATAAATTTGTCGGAAAACCAAAAGTTTCGCAAAAATTCCTAAAAATCCGAAAATAAGTCCGAAAAAACCAACGCGAAAATTCCTGAAAGGTCAAAAAATCTCGTACAGTTTCACTTGCCAAATATAATTTGTTCCTCTCAATTCAAGGTGTTTATAGTGAGTTCAGCAGTAAATGGAGGCGATCCATTAAGTCCTTGGGAATTCCTGTTTTGTTTGGAAAATTCAAAGAACTTGGTTATCAAACTCTATTTCAAGAAGAAGGTTGTTGGTACGACAAGTGGGGACTGATGCTGACAGATGTGGAGAGATATCCAACGCCAACAGATAAGAGTGGTTTTGCAGAACGGTAAGGGTCCTTTTACTCAGCCATTTGTAATGTGAACAGTTCCAGAGCTATTAGGAACCTTAAGAGGCTAGGACGACGACAACGGTTAGAACGCAACATCCATTTTACAATTTAAAGAAGTCACGGTTAACTGACTATTATATTTGATATTTGGAGCTAGTTTAATGACTTTCCAAACGTCCCAGCGCTGCTAAAATGATTGTAGTGTCCGTATTGAGCTCAATCTCAAGCAACAGTTCTCATCTTTTGGCCATTGACGACGTCGTGAAGACGTGAAAATGCTCTAAGTGGCGTTGTATAAAGAACGAGAACGGTGTTGAGATTACTCCTGGGGTAAAAAAAATCATTCTCTTTGACTTTGTTTTTCAAAAAGAATTATTTTGTTTGAAGGAAATTGTCGTCATTGGAGTCGCCATCGTAGATCTTAAGGTCCTTTGATGCGATAAATATCGCCAACTTCTGGTTTAGATGCATGTTAAGCAATTACGAACGAGCAGAAAAGCGAGGAAGATGAAACCACTGCACAATCCGCGGACTGTTTTACTACTTAACATGCGTCTCTAAATTAGAAGTTGGTGATATTTATCGCAATCAAAAATCGCACGTGTTAAACGGGCCTTTAGTCCACATTGTTGCAGTACTGTATCATGTTGCAACGACTTAAAGTGTATATGAAACGGACATTAAGTTTGTCTTATTTGAAAGAACTCTTAAAATAATGGGGAATATCAATTTACAGCTTTTTCATATTTTACTTAGTTCTTGAGATATTTAGACTTATGTGATATTCAAATGAGATAACTTATGGTTCGTTTTTTTCTAATTAACATATTCGAAAATCGCGAATATTTTTAAGATTATTGAACAAAATCACTTGAAACTTTGCATATTGCTACAGTTCATGCAACTAAACATGAAAGACAAGCCACAAGTGATTTTGATCAATAATCTTTAAAATATTCACGATTTTCGAATATGTTAATTAGAAAAAAACGAACCATAAGTTATCTCATTTGAATATCACGTAAGTCTAAATATCTCAAGAACTAAGTAAAATATGAAAAAGCTGTAAATTGATATTCCCCATTATTTTAAGAGTTCTTTCAAATAAGACAAACTTAATTTTCGTTCCATATACACTTTAACCACGCTATTCTTTCGCTGCATAGGTGGGAGCAACTGCAGAAACGATGGAGTGACTATTTCATTGATGATTTCGGTCTGACCCATTTTACATGCGAAGTTGTCGAACAGTATGGTCGGACCAACGACCTTGATTTTCCAGAGAAAGTCTGCTTCAATGGTGACTTTATAAGTACATATTATCTCAAATATCACCTTGACTACCTCAAGTCCATACGTGACCATGATAACGCCGTCCCGTTACTACACTACCTTCATCTTGTCACAGGACACACCTCCTCTGGAGTCCGAATACGAAACGATGACGTAGGACTAGCTAATTACGTCAGTGAGGTGGCACGTGATCCGAATACGCTGACCATATTATTATCGGATCACGGGCACTCGAGGACCGATTACGGCCAAACCGTAGAAGGACGCTTCGAGCTGTTTAACCCACTTATGTTCGTCGTTCTTCCGGAAAACGTCGCCCGCTTACTCGGGGTAAACCAAGTGAAGTCATTGGTCGAAAACCAACGTCGGTTGTTTACGACACTCGACATTCATCGGATGCTTATGGCCATTCACGATCCGGAAATGTCAAAGTCCACAGACTATAGGGTCAATGGGTTGCTGTCAGTGTTGCCAAGCAACCGTACGTGCGAAAACCTGCCGCTCACGCCCATGACCAGGTGCAAGTGCGAGGGCTGGGATCAACGCGTGGAGAATAATTCCCCACGACACGCGTGGCTCGCGGAGTTTGCTCTAGGCCAGTTAAACAATATGATACAAGAGCAGTTTTTGAAAGGTATGTGTGTAGAGCATGTGTAGAGCATATGTAGAGCACGTGTACAGCACGTATAGAGCATGTGTAGAGCATGTGTACAGTATGTGTAGAGCACGTGTAGAGCATGTGTAGAGCATCTGTAGAGCATGTGTACAGTATATGTAGAGCATGTGTAGAGCACGTGCACAGCACGTGTAGAGCACGTGTACAATGTGAACACAGTATTTCAGAAATCAAGTATTTTATCGAATTTCTATTACAAAGTTGTAAGGGGGCTGCGAGTATACTCTATGAGGAAGGTTTACTAGTGAACTAAAGGTTCAAAGTGAAAACACATTAAACACCACATCAAACAATTTAGAGTCCGAGAAAATTCTGAGTGTTGAGGAGGAACATATTGATTTGCAGGCAAAACATTTGGCTAACTATAACAAATGAGCAGTACGGGCATAGCAGCTGAAGTCTGAAGTCTGCCTCTCCGCAGAAGTCGGGAGTGGTCAGGCAACAGTGAGTGGCAGTCTAGCAGTCAGCAACAGTGAGTAGCAATCTAGCAGTCAGCAACAGTGAATAGCAGACTAGCAGTCAGTACTCAGTACGGCAGAGCTTATCCAGGCAAAGCTGGAAAGCCCGTGAAAAACCCACAACGCCCTGAGAACGGGTTTACTGGTCGGTTGTCATATCATGCGTCTGGGCGACTTTGTGGCTTGATAAAACATTATCAGGCACATAATAGAAATATCCACACTACTGACATAGTGCTATACATGGTTAAAAACGCAACAAGAAGTGTGTTATGTAACACATGAAGGTGTATAACAAACTAGTGTGTTGATTTACACACCTAGGTGTCTTTTTAACACACCTTCTAATAACACTTTTGACTAACACACCTTTTCAAAAATACGGTACTTCTATATTGTAGTACCATAATACCTATACCGAAATACCAACACACTATAGTATAGTGTGTTACCAACACACAAGAGTATCGTGCGTGCGTATATACCGTAATACCAACACACTATAGTATAGTACGTATATGTATTAAAGAAATACCAAATGGTTTTCCATGTTTGGATACTCTGATCCAAACACGTGGGACATTGCGAGACTGGAGAAAAGCGTGAAAACACGAGCCGTAGGCGAGTGTTTTTAGCTTTTCGAAAGTCAAGCAATTTCCCAAGTGTTTGGATAAGAGTTTCCAAACATGGAAAAAAACATTTGGTATTTCTTTTATAAAATAATCACAAGGGAATATGATATACTGTCCGACATTTTCAAAAAATCGTTTTGGCGGGAATTTTCCGTGTTTGAATACTCTGATCCAAACACGGCAATTGACCAATCAGGGCTCGCGTAGTATACATGTTATTTTATAAAGCGTAATACAAACACACTAGAATATAGTGTATTGATTTACATACCTAGGTGTTTTTATCACACCTTCTAATAATACGGTTAGATATACTGCCGAAACAAAGAAGGTAGGAGTCTAAATAATACTACTTTTGACTAACACACCTTTTCAAAAATCCGATATATCTACAATAACTGTACTTCTAGTATACTTAAGTATTGTACTTACGAATTTCCTTTGATAATTTTTGGGACCATGCATTCTTCTTCAGCTCAGGGGGGGAGGAGAGCAATGCGCGCGATTTATACACTCACCTAATGATGTCGAGAGTGAAAATAAAATGAAAATAACGTTAATTCGTGAGTAAAGGTAAAGTGTGATAAAATGCACACTGTCGTTTCAGTTTTACATATAGTTACTCGGAGAGAGAGAGAGGGAGGGAGGGAGGGAGGGAGGGAGGGAGAGAGAGAGAGAGAGAGAGAGAGAGAGAGAGAGAGAGAGAGAGAGAGAGAGAGAGAGAGAGAGAGATAGAGAGAGAGAGATAGAGAGAGAGAGAGTAGATAGAGTAGATAGAGTAGATAGAGTAGATAGAGTAGATAGTTAGTATAGGTAATTAAGGAGAGCCTGTTTGTAAGCCTGTAAGTTTGTAATATATAACAAGTAATATTAGGCATTTCACTCGATTAAACTGGATGTTCTGGGTAATTTTGGTGAAGAAAAATTTCGAGTGTAGAATATATATATTATACACTCGAAATTTTCCTCCACCAAATTTACTCATTCCGAGTGCAGAATTTACACTCGAAATTTTCCTTCACAAAATGTATGTTTGTAAGGCTTTTTCCTCAGGCACCTACCCTGCGAGGCAGAGCCCCTTTCCGACCTACGCAGGCTTCAGGGGAAAGTGGACCAACAAACTCGATATTTCTTTTTTAGCATGCGTGAACGGTTGCCAAGATACTATTTGGGGCCCAGGCTCTAACGCGTTACTTCCCATTTTCCTGCTAACGTGTGTTCATAAACTAGAACTTGTTTGACCAGTTTAAAACCTGACCGACCAGTTTAAAACCTGACTGACTCGCCCCAACGTTGGGGCGAAGATCTAGTTTGTTGGCAGAGCCCACTTTCCCCCGAAACCTGCGTAGGTCGGAAAGGGGCTCTGACTCGCAGGGTATCAGGCACCCTGACTATACATAAAAGTTGGTGTGTGTTTTTTTGCCTTTTCAGACCGTGATGGCCAGTCAAGTGGAGGTTACGGTTCGTGCATGCGCCTCCGAGGCCTGGAGACCAAGAACAACGTCGAAAGACAACTAACTATGAACTTGGTGATAACCATGGACCTCATCGTCGAATCACCATTACCAAATATCAACGAAATCTTCCAAGTATTGATCAAAACGCCATTGATACCCAACGAAGACATCGCAAACGCCGAACTGATAAAATTCGACAGACACTCCCTCTACAGCCGATACGCCCACTGCGCTGACGACGGAGTCGATATTAAGCTATGCGCATGCGTGGTAAAGAATACCCATGATTCCGCGCGCACGGTTGACGAAATCCGGAAGTTGGCGACACGAAGCATGTTCGGCGCCGAGACTGAGGAGAAGGAACTTGACGATTTAGGATGTCTGTTGCTGTTGAGCAGAAAACAGAATTACAGTATTTCGTATGAGGTGACTAACGTTTGTGATCGGACATTTAGGGTACAAGTAAAAGGTGAAATATATAACATGCTTTTAACAGCAAAACTGCCTTTAGATATTTTAGTGAAGCCAAAGACAATACATTTTATACTGTCAGCAACGCGTTATGTGGTAAACGATAGTTTCTTTAATATTATAACGACCTATGAACTCATAGAAAATAACAGTTCAAAACAATAATAAAAGTTAAAAAAAAAGTTGAAATAAAAACAGAAGTTGAAATAAAAAGTAATCTTTTAAAAAAAAAAATAATAAAATCTCTGAAACTATTTTTAAAAAATTCAAAGACTTTTCTTAAAAATAAAAATATTTTTAAAAAATAAAATAATAAATAAAAATATAAGTAAATAAAAATGAAAAAACCAAAAAAACCAATAGTTTTCGATAGTTTCGATATGTGGTAAACGATAGTTTCTTTAATATTATAACGACTTATGAGCTCATAGAAAATAACAGTTAGTATAAAAATATAAAAGTTATAATAAAAGTTAAGAAAAAAAGTTGAAATTAAAACAAAAGTTGAAATAAAAAGTAATCTTTTAAAAAAAAAAAAAATAAAATCTTAAACTATTTTTAAAAAATTCAAAGACTTTTCTTAAAAATAAAAATATTTTTAAAAAATAAAATAATAAATAAAAAGATAAGTAAATAAAAATGAAAAAACAAAAAACAAAACAAAAACAAACTCAGGATGTTTTATGGTAAGGAGTTTCGTTATCAAAACTATTCTCGGCAGTTTACCACCTTTTCACTTTGCTCTATTCTAAGCACTGCCTAAGCAACACTAACTACTTATTGACCGAGCGTGAGGTCTGTACTAGTGAAATATCGGACCGATGTTTTTTTAGTACGGACCGAGACGAGCGCAGCGAGTTGAGGTCTGTGCAAAAAACAGAGGTCCGATATTTCACTAGTACAGACCGAACAAGCGAGGTCAATAAGTAGTTTATTATATGGCCATAAATGTTGTGAACGTTCTGTGAAAACTCGATCTATCTTTCTTGCGAACTAAACGAAAATGACAGACATTTTCCCATTTTTAAAGTACTTTCTGTTGAGTTAGAATCCTGAACTTTCTACCTCAAATAGAATTTTTTAATTGCTTTTGTTTGACATATTGCTCAAGATCGTACGTTAAGTTGTTGAATAAAAAATCATCTGAAATTCTAATACTTGTGAGAAGTAAATGTTATATACGAACAATGTTACGAACGTTTTGGACATTTTAAAAACTTTCACAAAACGTGGAAACTCGAACTATACATCAAATGAAAGCTTATAAAATTTCTAACAACATACCTGCACGATATATTTCAACAATGAGTAGTTCTGAAATTATAATCCATCTTGTTGCCGATATACTGACATGACTGCCATTTTGTTTATAAAATTAACTTACGGTCCCGAACGGCAGCTTCCGCTCTGAGCGGGCGGATACGGGAAATATCCGACCGCTTATGAACCAATCAAATTACAGGATTTCCGTATTCGGACTCTCAGCGCTGCTGCCGGATTAGTAATCTACCCGTCCAAAACTGTACCCGCACTCCTGGGGGCATGCCCCCCCCCCCCCGCCCCCCGCCCGAAATTTTTTGAAATCAGGTCTTCTGAAAACGTGATTCTGAGCATTCTGGAAAACAAAAGTACTCTAAATTGGAGAGCAAACAGCAGCAAAATCTATCGTTTTCTTTGTCCATATTTAACGATTAGTCACCCATAGAGATCATATAAATACTAGAGGGGGCATCCTATCTTAATTTCAGTCAACCGCGGGTAACCAATTGAACGCCGCCATCTTGGATTTTTTAGGAGGCAAACATTAGGCGCGTTGGTTGGCAAAGGACTGGGTCTAGTACATTTGCCAACCAATTGACTGAAATATCATAGGTAATGGCGGCCCCCATGTGGTTACCAAATTTTCCCGCCAATGCCCCCTCTAGTATTTATATGATCTCTATGTAGTCACCCAGAGGTGGTTGGACAAGTACCACGTGAATATCTCGACCAATGAAATGGCTTATTTTCTCAATCGTTTGATCGGCTGAAAATTTTGCATTGGACTTAGAATACCGAATATTACGCTATTGTCATTCATTTTTTTCTTTAAAAAAGCAGCGATATCGTTTGATATATTGTTGGACTATCCATATCTGCAGGATTTTGCAAGGTAAATGTATTTTTCTACTTTATTTTGATGGTTTATGTAGGTCGCGTCGCCCTAAGCGAAGACCCGACTTCCGGTTTGTCAACAATATTCAAAGCAAAAAATCTCGAATTCCCATGGTTCGAATTCTCTAATTTTTGCGTAATAAGTTGAACGAATGTCTAATCTTGGATTCTATCCAGACGACCCCCGGTGACCTCTCAACCGTTTTCGAGATATTCGCCTTTGAATCGACCATGGTATTTCGGCATTTGCTAAGATGGCGCCTAATAAATTTAAGAGGGCCTTTACAGGCTATTTCGCCACTAAAGCCTTGTTTTTTTCTCAAGAATTTTGGAAGTTTCCTAATATTTCGAGCTTTATTCTTTAGAGTAAGTGTAGAATAAGTGGTGGACAATTATTAAAGAGTAAAATTTGGTATTTGTCTGTTTTTATGGTGCAAAACGCTTGACCTCGCTGTATTAAAACACCATCATGCTGGAAAAATATGTACATATCAGGCCTACATATATTCTGTAAATATTATTGCAGAATGTACTGAACTTTCTTAAAGATCTGCTATATATGTATACAGGCCTGATATGTATAGATATTTTTTTATATATTAAATAACATTGTGTTCCATGGCAGCATATGATTATTAAAATTGATGTGTCGGTAATTATTTGTAGTTTATTGTTGTTGGTTATTGTTATTGTGAATAATATATTATAGTTGTAGTATGAATTTTTTTTTTGCTAATTTGTTATAATTTGTTGTTGTTGTTGTTCGTATTGTTTTTTAGTATACAAATATTTATTATAGGACTTTAGCCAAGTGTGTGTGTGGGGGGGGGGGGGGGGGGGGCATGTGCCCTTGTGTCCACCCTTTGATTTGTACACCCATGAAGTGAATACAATAGTTAGGCATTGGCTATACAGTCAACTTTAAGACATGAAAGGGTTAATAATTCCATCTCACTTCCTATTTTTTACAGGAAGTGAAGAGATACAGCACAGATGTCAGTGTTGGAATAACTTGCCTGGGCACAAGCACCAATCTGAACAGGATTTTTATGATTATAAATTGATGGATGCTCTTTTGCCAAATAACATTCAAATATGTAGTTTAATATTTTGCATGTTATCAGTTGTATAATTACATAACAATGCATAATTGTGGATATAACTAATAAAATTTTAACAGAGGTATTATCTCACATAGTATACAATTCAAATGCTGTATCTCAAAGCCTAATTAAGTGCCTGGATATTATTCATCCCTTTGCCTTTGAGTGCTACTGCATGTACATACTGATAGACAGTGAACTCTGTCTAAGACAGACACCCTTGGGCTGGACTTTGTCTGTCTTATAGTTTGATTACCCATTCACTTTTCTGATGCCCTCTCTAAAGTTGATGTTTTCTTGGCAGGGGGGGGGGGGGTGCTTGACTGCAAAAATGTAAGATCAATATTGAGCAACATTTTAATTTTATTCAAGTTCCTTATTTACATATATATTTAGGATACAGGAAATACTATACACTTTATTTGATAAAATAGGAATATTTGAACATTTGGCCAGTTATATACCAAGTTTATCAACAGATTCTGGAGGCAATTCAATAAATTATCTCGATTTTGGATTTTGAATTCACCTTAATACAAAGAAAAATACAGATAGTTATTGAATGATAAATTTTAGGCTAGCTTTATTCACAATTTTATAAAATTTGGGATACAAGTAAGCTAAAGTATGAAGGAAGAGGGAAATCATAAACCACTAAACAACAAATAATGTTGATTTCTCAAATCCCACCTCACGCTTTTCTCCAGTTGTAACGAATCACACGTTGCACCACACAACCAAATCATCCATTGTAAATATCTAAATTCATTTCTGATTTGGTCCATTATTTGTAACATAAAATGCGTCGAATCCGAAGGATTGAGTAGTCCTTGAAAACTATCTTGAATGCCCATCCGCCATTGTCATGAATATACGCCAAATAAAGCACAATCTGATCAATGATCGTCACGGATTGTTCTCGTATTTTCCTGCCCATCAGATTTATAAATTCTGGATCAACTGTGACGAGTTTTCAACAGTTTTTGTGCATCTCATCCACAGAGGAGAGTTCATTCCTCGTCTGCGGTCAGATGCAAAATGAATCGATTTTAGCGTTAGGACCATGATGCTTTGCGTGACTTGTCCAACCTCCTCTGGTAGTCACCCACATTATTTTGTACTGAAAACACGTGCATTTGTGTCAGTGGTTGTAGAATGCAATTATGCTAATACGTGATGTTGTCACGTTGATAGGGTTATGGTTGACGTCCGCCCGCTGCAGATTAAAATAATCGCCAAATTTAGTCCTAAAATACTAAATATTTCGCAAAAACATAGGAACTTGTATCTTGTGGTCAAGGTATATGCAATGACTGTTGAATGTCATAGCAAAACTAAAGCTTGTACGGTTGTATTAAAGAACTAAAGATGAAATATTCGAGTTTTGTTTTAATAAATTTTTGCCCGTCCACTTTCAAAAATGCCCGACCAAAAGACTGGTGGACGGGCCTCTGGCTAAGCCCATGATTGTTATAACGCTGTTATATGGCGCTGTATATGTCACGCTGACCAAACACCGCTGCCAAACGTTTGCGCATGTATGAATTCGCTGAGTAAACATTGCAAGAAATTGGGAACTAGCCATGGCGACAACAACCAGACAGTGAAGACTAAGTAAGACTCGACTATTCATTTGTGTTTTAAAAACAGGGTAAAGAAAATTACGAAGGGGTAAATTCAGAATATGTTACAATATTGACAAAGAAGCCATGTACAAATTACCTACCTTATCTTTTTGGTAGTATGCTCATAATTTTAACTCTTGTGTCGGACTCTTGGACCAGTCCAAATATTTCAGTGTTTTCCCGCTCTTTTTCTGAGGTCGAGCTCGGACGTCGCACATGTGCCAAACGTTTGGCAGCGGTGTTACGCTGACCTCATTAAACAAGTTTAAAATATATATAATTTTCGCTATTATTACTATTACGCGTTATTCTAACCAGACTCTGAACTGGCAAGCTAGGATATATACTTAATACTAATACAAATATTTAAATATTTAGCGTTGCATTGTTACCTCAAACAGACGACTAAAACAACCTTGAAATTATTTACCACCCCACCATGTCTTTGCGCCACATTATATATCACTTATAAAGTGTCCGTTAAATTTATAATATTTGCCACTTTCTATTATCATCAATACTAAAGTTTCATCTGATGCTTTTCTCTTCTGCTAAAGTTGACCTAAAATTGTTTAAAAATGACGTCAGCTCAAAGAAACGCAGGAGTTTGGGGAGTGACCAAACAGTAAAAGCTTGGTAAATTAATTTTCTCGAAATAGGTTTGTTTACAAAAACCCCAAGAGAAACTCACTTCGTCTTCCACTGTGATACTGTGTAACTTTGCGTGTCCCTGGGTTGACGTCATTTCTTGTACATTAATTACCCCTTAGCTGTTAGTTACCTCAAGATGTAACTTCCCCTAACTATATCATTCTCAGAAATTGCAGCTTGATGTTAGTAATAATTGTTAGTTGTTTGCTGTACAAGCTGTGTTAGTCAGTAATACCCAGAAAAACTCTGAGCTCTAAGCCTTAGAGCTCAGAGTTTTTCTGAGTATTACTAACTAACACAGCTTGTACAGCAAACAACTAACAATTATTATATCATTCTCATTTGATCATTGTGCGTTAGCCAGGTACCCTGGCCCATATTTCAAAAGTAATATGGGCCAGGTAACCACTAATTTTAGCGAAATTTTAGCCAATAGGAAAGCAGAAGTCTTTATGGCAATTCCATGAAAACATGGACATGGGAAGAAAAAAAATAGTTGAGCATTTTGACAAATTAAAGCTAAAAACATAATAGTGGTTTTAATAAGATATGAAATTTAAACTTGACCACATTATCACATACATGATTTTCAAGCATACCATTGATATTGTTATTTATTTCACAAATTGTTTCAAAATATGGGTAAAATTCTTGGCTTTCCTATTCTCCCTACTTAAACTTAATAAGTGTGTTGAACTTTGTATACACTTTATCACTATTAGTTTATGATTTAAGAAATATTTTTTCATCAGTTGCATCTGACAAGTTAAAAAGATCATGAATTAAATATAATGGTAGTTTGATGGACAAATGTAACATCAATCACAGTAACGTCTGTCAGTCACAGAGTTTTTTGGTCACGTACACGTGTGTGATTATTATTGTGAATTTGTGTTACCATCCATATTACAAACATATAATAAGGATATATCTTTGAGTTAGTATTTTTGTGTTCATGCATTCCTTTGGGCTGAAAATGAATATAATTATAGTTACTTTTTTTTCATGTCCATTCTTGGTAACGTCAGTCACACTCATTGAATGTCGAATAAAATTGTTATGCTAATGTC
This sequence comes from Corallium rubrum, assembly GCA_964035015.1. Taxonomy (NCBI): domain Eukaryota; kingdom Metazoa; phylum Cnidaria; class Anthozoa; order Scleralcyonacea; family Coralliidae; genus Corallium; species Corallium rubrum. Next base: position 7,133,232 of record OZ036011.1, read on the forward strand.
TGTTCACCAAATTTTTAATGTTGTTCATTAGATCTAACCCATTACGCCAGCCTAATTGCAGAGCTAGAATGTAATTAGTACTCATTTAATCTGTCGAAATGTAACGTCAGTCACAATGGAATTACCCTTATTGGTTACCTGGCTGTAGTATATTAATATTACAGTTGATTTCATATTACTTTACCGCCGTGTGTTGCGAAGTTCGTTGGGAAGTTCAGATATTCGTTCAGAAGTTCAGAATTACGTTGCCAGGGTTGAAAATCATCCAATCAAATTGCGAGCTTTGGATCAAAACTCATTCTGATTGGATAATTTTTCAACCTTGGCAACGTAATTCCGAACTTCCGAACGAATATCTGAACTTCCCAACGAACTTCGCAACACACGGCGGTAAAGTAATGTGAAATCAACTGTAATCACGTGATCTAGGCTAAGTTGAGAACAGCGACCGCATGGTCTGGACAGTTGAGTTAGGACTCGAGTACTTGATCGAATAGTATCGGAGACTAAACAAGTAATACATTAAGATTGTAAACAACTTTATATTGTTCTTTATTAAACATATTCAAGTAAGATCAGAATATTACAATGGCGACGACGGGCGAAGATCCTACGGGAAGCCAAGCCACAGCAAACAATCAACAATCGACAACAATAAACGTCCCACGAAGCGGATTACCACCTTTTCCACCGTTCGACCCACACAGCGATCGAACAACACTCAGTACAAAATGGCGCAAATGGCAGCGAAGATTCGAGAACCTCATGATAAGTCTTCGAGAGAATGATCCAACAGTTAAACGAGCTCTACTTCTTACGTATGTAGGTGAGCAAACGAACGATATTTTTGACACTTTGCCAAACACAGGAACGGATTACGACACGGCGATTCTACGTTTAACAGAACATTTCTCACCGACCGAAAACAAGGATATGGCTATATTCGACTTCCGACAAGTAAAGCAACAAAGTGGAGAATCCATCGACGAATTCTACCGCCGACTAAAAGAAAAAGCCTGTCTTTGTGGATTCCACGATGAAGATAACGAAATTAAAACGCAAGTCATACACAAAACGTCAGACCCTCGTTTACGTCGCAAAGCCCTTCGTGAACAGCTAGATTTGAAAAACATCCTAACCTACGGAAAAACCTTGGAAAAATCCGACCTGAGTGCTCGAAAGCTAGAACAAGTAGAGAAACACGAAACGGCAACCAGCGAAACGACAAATCATATCGAATTCAACAAGCGTCAATACGGCCAAAGCGGAAATCAACATAATCAGCGACCTCGACAAAACAAAGGCGCTCGTCATCCTCAAAATAACACCAAACCGCAACAACCAAGTAAGCAATTATGTCGAAATTGCGGAGGAACCTATCCCCATCAAAATGGCAAGTACAACTGTCCTGCACATGGAAAAGAATGCCATAACTGTCGTAAAATTGGACATTTTGCGAAATATTGTCTATCGAAGACATTGTCAAAGCCGCCCAGACAAAAGACAGATGTCAACAAGAAGTACGCCGACAACATCACTTCAGAAGCTCCTCCAAGCAGTGACACCGATGACGAATTTACGTTTAACTTGTACGATAAACAGAAACAACCGCAAGTTACAGTCTCCATCGCTAAGATCCCAATTCGTGTTATTATCGACTCAGGTTCGACAGTCAACATAATAAACGAAAACACATTCAACGTCATCAAACGAAGCAACCGCAACGTGAATCTAGAAAAATCAAACGCTAAAATTTATCCATACGGCGCAGAGAAACCACTGCAAGTCTTAGGACAATTCACCGCCACTGTAGTCCACGACTCGACGTCAACAACAGCGACATTCCAAGTCACCAAAAGTTCAACAAAGTGCCTACTCAGCTGTAATACATCTACTGTTTTAGGACTGTTAAAAACATTTGTTAACAACGTCAATGTTCAACATCCTAATCCAGACGTACAGCGAATTATCAACAAGCATAAATCATTGTTTCAAGGCATTGGAAAGCTCAAAGGAACAGAAGTTAAGCTAGAAATCGACGAGAACATCACACCAGTAGTTCAACGCGCTAGAAGAATACCTCATAGCATGAAATCTAAGGTAAATGCAAAGCTTAAAGAAATGCTCGAACAGGATATTATTGAGAAAGCTGAAGGTGCTACGCCTTGGCTAACACCGCTCATTGCTATTCCAAAAAAGTCCGGTGATGTTCGACTAGTTTTGGATATGAGAGTACCTAATCAAGCTCTTAAAAGACGACGTGTACAGATGCCAACCGTCGACGAGATTTTACAGAAAATGCAAGGAGCAACCGTCTTCACTGAAGTTGACCTATCGCAGGGATATTTACAGATATCCTTAGCACCAGAGTCCAGATATATTACAGCTTTTCCAACTCCTGAAGATGGACCACATCGGTTCAAAAGGTTAATCATGGGAGCCTGTCCCTCGGGGGAATACTTTCATGAAGAAATCCATAACATTATCAGAAATATACCAAACTGTGCCAATATTTCTGATAACATTTGGCTATGGTCCGACAACATGACAACACACCTGAAAGATTTGGATCACCTTTTGACAACCCGTGAGAAGAGTGGAATCACCCTAAGGCAACAAAAGTGCTCATTTGCTGTCCCAAGAATTAATGTGTTTGGACACATAGTATCCAGCAATGGTATTCAACCAGATGAAGTAAAGATCAGTGCAATTACCACGGCTCCACGACCAAAGTGTGCAGCAGAAGTTCGATCGTTTCTCGGGCTAACAAATTACTGTTCTCGCTATATTGACAATTATAGCAGTATAACCTACCCCCTACGCCAGTTGACAAAAGCAAATGCAAAGTTTCATTGGACGGATCAGCATCAAGCAGCCTTTGACAAGTTGAAGACATCACTCAGCAACTCTCCTGTACTAGCACATTTCAATCTATCGTCTCCTACACGACTAGTCACCGACGCCTCACCTTGGGCTGTTGGAGCAATCCTTCTTCAGCAACAACCTGACATGTCATATCGTCCAGTTGCCTATGGTAGTAGATCGTTAACTGTGACAGAGATGAAATATGCCCAGATTGAGCGAGAAGCACTAGCAATCGTGTATGGATGTGAACATTTTCACACATATCTCTATGGGAAAACATTTGAATTAGAGACAGACCACCGACCCCTTGAACACCTATTCCAGCCTAAAGTTCGTCCAGCAGGAAAACCACCACCAGCCAGAATTGAACGTTGGATTCTACGGCTTCAAGAGTATGATTTTACAGTTATTTATCGACCTGGTGCAAAGAATCTAGCAGATCCCTTATCCAGACTACCATTACCAACAACAGCACGCAGCAGTATGGAATCCTGTGCTGAGCGATATATATGCAACCTGGTACAACAGATGACACCGTGTGCAATGGAAACCGAAGAAATCAGACAAGCATCTCTGGCAGACCAAGAAATCAAGCAAGCAAACCATGCACTAGCAACCAACCAACTGCATTCACTTCCAAAAGCTTTTCAAAGTATATCAGATGAGTTATCTACAACAAACGACATCTTACTACGTGGAAACCGAATTGTACTTCCAAAGAGCCTCCAAACAAAAGCAGTACTACTAGCCACGAGGACCACGCTGGGATAACACAAACCAAACAACGTCTGCGTTCGAAATTATGGTGGCCAAAAATGGATGCATTTGTGGAAGAGCACATCAACAAATGTCACGCCTGCCAAGTAACAGGAAATCCATCACGTCCTGAACCAGTCCAGCCCACAGAACTACCTAACGAAAGATGGTCGTCATTAGCTATTGATGTATGTGGACCGTTCCCCACTGGTGAATATGTAGTCACGCTTATCGATTACTATTCTCGATGGCCAGAAGCTAAAATTATGAAATCTATTACATCAAGCAACATCCTCGCATGGCTTGATGAAGTTTTCGCAACCCATGGATACCCAAAGCAGATCAAATCTGACAACGCTTCCTATTTTAAATCAAACGAGTTTTATACAACACTCAAATCCTGGGGTGTTACTGTAAAGTACGTAACAGAGTACTGGCCTCAAGCAAACGGACTTGTAGAACGTTTCAACAAGGTACTATTGAAACATGTACAAACATCTTTGGTTGAAGGAAAAGATTGGAGAAAAACACTCCCAACTCTACTTAGAAACTACCGCACCACTCCACACCGAACAACTGGAGAAACACCATCACATCTCCTGATGCATAGAGAATTGAGAACCAAGATACCATCACAAGTAACTGATATTCCACTTTTTAATGATTTAGACACTCGACGAGCTGATGAACAATCAAAACAAAAGGGAAAGGAATATGCGGATACACGACGACATGCCAAGCCAAAGGACATTCAGCCAGGAGATTATGTCTTAGTTCAGCAAAAACACCAAAACAAGTTTTCTACAACTTTTCATAAAGACCCGATAAAAGTCATCAAGGTAAATGGATCCCAAATCGTAGTTAAAGATAATGATGGACAGACTCATCGCAGAAACTCAGCACATGTAAAGAAAGTTCCACATGAAGGAATCCTGATCTCCATTGATGAAGAGATTGACAATGACACAGTCACCGAAAACCAAGAAATTGACCTAGCACCAGAACCACCAAACCAACCCATTCATCCACCTGAAGCAATAGAAGAAATCCCTCCACCAGTTCCACAAAGAAGATCAACCCGCACTCACAAAGCACCAGAATATTACCAGTCAGGATACACTTGAGTTATAAACGATATACAATAATGTAGAACCTAATAAACGATAAGTACATTACGTTTATTAATACTAGTAAGGGAGGAATGTAGTATATTAATATTAATCACGTGATCTAGGCTAAGTTGAGAACAGCGACCGCATGGTCTGGACAGTTGAGTTAGGACTCGAGTACTTGATCGAATAGTATCGGAGACTAAACAAGTAATACATTAAGATTGTAAACAACTTTATATTGTTCTTTATTAAACATATTCAAGTAAGATCAGAATATTACACTGGCCCATATTCTTTGATTGGGCCAGGGTACCAGGCTAGGTGTGCGTGTGCCTGTGTGCATCTGTTTGTGTTCGCAGGCGCGTGTTAACAACTTATTTATTTCAACCATTAACTGATTGTTCATCCCAGTATACATTAAGCTTCAACTAACGTGTTTTTTTACTCCTTCTGTTGGTGTAATAGCTGTGATACCAATGATTCATCCACTTGTCCAGCACCATCAATTATGTTGGCGGGAACAGCTACATCTGCGAAACATTTAGAAAACATAAAAATATATACTATAGTTTACCAATCACTCTCTGTTCGATATCCCATCATAAATATTAAGTGATGTTACCTATTTTCTTTGGTTGAGCAAGTCGGAGATTTTCCATAATTTCTAAAAATTCTTCTTTACTTTTGCTCAACCGTGGATTTTTGAGCTTCTCTTCTTCAACTGATGTAACAGTCATACCTTAAAATAAGAACACGCATGAGCTAGGATCGTTCTGTTAAAATAAAAAAATTTGCATGAAAGCATTTGTGTTGGTCTGTTATATTTTCTATAATAGAAATGTTTAAAATAGCAACTTTGCACACTACTGTACACTGCACCGCACCATACACCGCACCCCCTACCATACCCTCAAGTACTCTCTAATACCTCTAATACCCTCCAGTACCCTCTACACACCACACTACACCACACCGCATAGATTTGCTCCAAGTCCGCATCTCTTTTTCTGGCGGGAAAGAGGCAGGCGGGCGGAGGAAAGGCGAGCGGGCGGAAAGGCGGGAAGTGAGGCACCTCCCATCTCCCGCCTTTCCGCCCGCCCGTCTGCCTCTCTCCCGCCCGCCTGCCACTCTCCTGCCCACCAGCCTCTCTCCCGCCAGAAAAAGAGAGGCGGACTTGGAGCAAGTCTACGCACCGCGCCACACCACATTACACTACAATGCACCACTACACCGTACTACCAGAGTGCAATATAATTCCAAAAACTTGGTCTGACATTATGTCAGACCAACCCAGGTTTTGGTCGGACATGATCGGACACTAATTATTTTTGAATTCAATAGAGAAAACTTTTTTTAAATTTTAATTTAACAACTTAAAAGAAAAGCAAATAAACTTAAATAGAAGAAAAGTTGTACTCTGGCACAATCGTATGCACAATGGTAAATAGAACAACGACTTAGTCACAGTATAAATATAAAATACTTATCCTAATACATGACAAAAAATATTAACAGGTATTACTAATTTACTATATAACATAATATAAGTTCAGTACTAAGTACTTAATTAAGCAGATTATACGGACAGTTTGAGAAATTAGCTTCAAAGTGTAAAAACAAGCGAATAAGCGATATTTCGCACTTAACGACTCAAAACAGAGTGCGCTAGAAAAGGCTTGCTCAATGCGGGAAAACATCTTCTCTTGCACGTGTAACCGATTACGTTTTAGTTTTGCGAGAATGAGGGAGAAATTACTGCGGCCAAATGGTCGGCCAAAATGTCCGTGCAGTGCAATCAATGGACGGCCATATCCACGTTTTGCGTGGAATATGGCCGGTGGCCGACCGTTACATTGCACTCTGCGCACTACACCCCACCGCACCGCACCACACCACACCACACCACACCACACCACACCACACCGTACCACACCACACTAAACTAAGGTTGTTTTGAGGTTCTGTTTCTTATTGGTTGTTTAAAGGGTATTGGCAATAAAAATTAAGTTTATCTCATTTGAAAGAACTCGTCAAATGGTATAAGAAGACCTTTTACAATTTTTCCGTATCTGTTTTGGTTTTGGAAATATTTCGACCAAACTCAGCGTGCTGTCCGCCATCTTGGAATTATTTTCGATATGCAAAATTATGCATGTGACGACATAAGCAGGGTAAAGTGAAATTTTATCTTGCCAACCTTATGACATTATGAGCTAGAAACCCGATTTTTTGTTGCGCTATTTCCATTTTAAATTGACCCACAACATTTAAAAAGCCCTCCGTGGAAATTTGGGTACCCACGGAGTAGTTTCATCAGGTTTACCCTGCTTGTGACGTCACCAATTTCCTAGTTAATTAGACCCAATATTACAACAAGATGGCGGACAGCACGCTGTCTTTGGTCGAAATATTTCAAAACACAAGAAAGATATAGAAAAATTTCCAAAGGTCTTCTTACACCATTTGGCGAGTTCTTTCAACTGAGACAAACTTAATTTTTATTGCCAATACCCTTTAAAAACCAGAAACCAATCGAATTCAAAACAAGACGTTAGCAATAATTTTCATCAAATGAATTGGTCAAATTGAGGAGTATACATGTATTGCAACGATATTTTAGGAACGCTTCTATTGCCACAACAGTCATTTTGTTCAGTCAGATTTATTCACTTCATATAGTCACATGCATTTTAATTAATAATAAGATATAATGAGAGACAAAGATCTCTAAATTAGTTTAATAACATAGATTACCCCAATCCAATATCCGGTAGTTTACCGCATTCGTTAAAAAGGCTTGCAGTGACAGCTTTCATATTACAAGCAAGTGTAACGAAGGTGTAATGCTCCAGCTTGCAAACTTAAATATCACCAGTTCAATCTCTCCAGATTGAAAATATTTGAATACGATGTCAACTACGAATACAACCGAATCAGAATCTCTTTCAAACTGCACAGGAACTTTTGCAGTTGGGAATGTTTACAGTGCCAGTGCAAACGGCGCCCATTTATATACAAACATAGCCGTTATTGTCATCAACGCGCTGCTCTCAATCTTTGGAACACTCGAAAACACTCTCGTCCTCGCCGCCTATACGACCAACAACCGTTTAAAGACATCGTCGAATATGCTTCTTGTTGTGCTTGCCGTCACCGATGTTCTAATAACAGCCGTTATTCAACCCGTTTTTGTCGTACGAAAATTCAACGAAATCTTGGGCGTAGACAACTGTCTCGCTGGAGCTTTCTCCACACTGGGAAGCTACTCTTGCTGTGGTTTATCGTTAATAACCATAGTTCTTCTAAGTATTGAGCGTTTTATTACACTGGCTTATCCGTATCGTTACCAGAATATTATCAACACCACACGTCTTAAACTAGCAATTGCTGTAACGTGGTTCACGATATTGGCATTAGCGGGGTCTCGCTTTGGACTTATTACGACTGCTGTGTTTTTTTACAGTACAGTAGCTGTTATTATACTCAGTGTCTCTACAGTAGTTCCAATATGGATCTGGATCCATTTTCTCATTGCGCGTCACAAGAAAAGAATCGAGAAATCGCAACGACCTTCGATTGTAGTTATGGAGGACATCAATCGTCAAAAAGCGCTCGAAACGACAAAAACGAGTTACCTTATAATCGCGGTTATTTCATGCTCTTATTTTCCGGTAGTCGTCGTGACCATATATACTACGATAAATCCGTTTACATTTACTCTCGACTATTTGGTATATCCTTGGGTGATAACTATAGTATTTGCTAACTCTGCATTAAATCCGTTTCTTCTATTTTGGCGAAAGAAAATATTCTGGGAAACCGCCAAAAGCCTTTTGTGCAAAATGATATCAATTAAAAAGACGACACGTGTAAACCCGAATTTTCTAAATTAAAAACAACTGTAATACAAATATTGGTGAAGGGAAATTTCGAGTGTAGAATGTGTAGAATATATATATTATAAGACCAAACCGGAACCAGTTGCGAAAAATGCAACATCAAGGCCAGGGATTATTTTAAGGAATTTTTATCACTGCACAGAGCTGAAAAAGGCATAAAATCTAACTTCAGTAGCACGTTAAACAGCGATGGTGCACTGAGTAGTTCGGTAGCTCGTCAATAATCAACTAGTCATATTGTCATAGTATACATAAGCGGCCCTCCTTTTCCCAATTTTTAATCCCTTTCACACAGCATACATTCGCATTTTCAGAATAACAGTGGTCAAACAGTAGCACGCGGGCACAGACGCATCGATCTGAGAGAAGCCTTAAGCATGTTATGTTGGGTAGTCAGGCTAAATAGTAAGAACACTAGCCTCATGTATCTTGAAAGTTGAAATTAAGGGCATAAGGCTGTTAGTTTACGGTACGCTTAACGTTATCAGAAGATAGTGGACCAGGGTCCTTTAACTTATCGTCTTATTTGTGTATTTGCTTGGAATGTAGTATCTATACTGTGCCTTTGAACATAATTTCTGATACAATTCTTTCACGAATAACACGCAATCTTACATATTAAAGAAAAATCTATCACTGCACAAAATTGCGCTTATCACTGCACAAATCTCATTTATCACTGCACAAATTGGTTATCACTGCACGTTAAAATAATCCCTGATCAAGGCCTTCCAGGCTTCCAGTTAGGAATTGAACCCGCGACCCTGCGATGCTAGTGCAGTGCTCTGACCACTGAACTATACGGAAGCCGTTGCCAAGAGCTTGGCCACGAGTTCTGTATATATAATGTGGCAATGCTGAGAGTAGAAATGGGTAATACCACAAGTAATATTTAGCATTTCACTCGACTAAACTGGATGTTCTACCGTAGGTAATTTTGGTGAAGGAAAATTCCTAGTGTAGAATAAGACCAAACCGGGACCAGTTGAGAAAAATGCATCAAGGCTTTGATGTTGCGTTTCTCGCAGCTGGTCCCGGTTTGTTGAAATGGCAAATATTACTTGTAATAGAAATAGCAAACTGAAAAGGTCGTAAACTGCTGAGAATAGTTTTAATTACGAAATATTCAAAGTTTACTGATAAGTTCAATGTGCGTGTGGCAGTCTGGTCAAATCACACTGACAATAACAATTTGTTGTGAAAATAGTTTCCCGCTCCTTTTTGGTCGGCAGCTCACGCAAGTGCAAAACGTTTGCCAGCGGTGTTCATCGCAGCTTGAACACATTGAAAACATTGAGTTGAACCCACGTTTTGGTACATTTCAGTACATTAGGTTTTGAAACGTTTCGGTACGTTTGGTTACGTTTTAGTACGTTTCGGTAGGTTTTGCCACGTTACGTTTTGTTACGTTTCGGTAGGTTTACAGTAGGTTTTGAAGGTCTGGGACGTTTCGGATGTTTGGTTACGTTTTAGTACGTTTTGGTACGTTTGGTTACGTTTTGGTACGTCTGGTTACGTTTTGGTACGTTTCGGTAGGTTTTGGTACGTTTCGGTTACGTTTTGCCATTTTGGTATGAGTTTAGTTACGTTTTAGTACGTTGGGTTACGTTTTAGCACGTTTCGGTAGGTTTTGTTACGTTTTGGTAGGTTTTGTCACGTTTCGGTAGGTTTTGTCACGTTTCGGTAGGTTTTGTCACGTTTCGGTACGTTTTGTTACGTTTCGGTAGGTTTTGTCACGTTTCGGTAGGTTTTGTTACGTTTCGATAACCCTTTCAGTACGAAGGTCTTACTCTAGTATTTCACTCTGGTTATCAACGCCAAACAATTTTACTCGTCAATAGAGAAACCCCTGTTACTCTATGGGTTAATACGGCATGATTGGTGTTGACATAAACACTGTTCTTCAACAACACTGTGTATCTCAAAATACGAGCGTATATGGGTCAGATAGACATACATCAAACTTTTAGCGATATTTACCTTGGTAATCATGTCCAGGGTACAGTAAAAAATGTGAGGGCAGCGACAGTATCTTTAAGTGTACAGAATCATATAATGTTGAAGCATTTCCTATAGAGAAAACAACAAGATAACATGTGACAATCTAGTGAAAATCAGGTTACAACTGCCAAAATAAAAGTGAACTATATTAAAGAAGACAATGCATGTATTCCAATTAAAAAAGAGGATTTGAGGCTTTGAGCTTGAGAACGTGTTACAGTTAGTGTTTAGTTTTCACTGACCTTGCTGAAAGTCTGTTCTTCCACAAGCTCTAATTAACAATGCATCACCAGTGAACGCCATTTCATTGCCAAGATCAACAAATGTTGTGCAGCCTGACCAAAAAAGAAAACAGCAAAATGCCATCAACTACGAATCCTCAGACATCCTAGGCAGCAATGGGTCAACTAAACTAAACTAAACTAAACTAATCTTATTTATACTGGATATCTCTATCAGTTAAAAGCTAACTGTTCTTCCTAGAGGTCCAGTAAGGGCCATCCCTCATTGGTCCAGTGTTTCTACAGGAGGAAACCAGAGTACCCGGAGGAAACCTGCGATGTTTGGTAGAGTCAAACTGGAAGCACTGTTCTCGCATGCGGCCAAGGTGAAATTTTAATCAGATAACTGCTGAGAGCAGGAATTGAACCCGGGTCGCAGAGGTGAAAGGCACGTGCGCGGCTAACCACTGTGCCACCTGCCTGAGCTGTCCAAAAATGACCCTCTATTTTTTTTTTACTCTGTCTAACGCCAGCCAATTTTACTTGTCAAAAAGGAACCCTCAGACATCCTAGACATGAAAGAGATACCAGAAACCCGCACAAATAAGCAATGGTCAAAATTAAACGAGATAGAATAATTTCAATGTGACATCTTGATTTCTGTGGGCAATGGTGCCGGAAAATCAAGTTCAGGTCAATTTGTGTGAAACGTCTAATGAACGTTAAGACTTAAGAAAACCTTGTCTTTCACAGCTGAATCAACACCGCTGACAAACGTTTGTGCATGCGTGAATTCGCTAGAGCAAACATTGCAAGAAAAGTGGGAACTAGCCATGGCGACAACAACCAGACAGTGAAGACTAAGTAAGACTTGACTATTCATTTGTGTTTTAAAAAAAGGGTAAAGAAAAGTATGAAGGGGTAAATCCAGAATATTGACAAGGAAGCCATGCACAAATTACCTACCTTATCTTTTTGGTAGTATGCTTATAATTTTAACTTTTGTGTCGGACTCTCGGACCAGTCCAAATATTTCAGTGTTTTCGCGCTCTTTTTCTGAGGACGAGCTCGGCCGTCACACATGCGCAAAACGTTTGGCAACGGTGTCAGCTGAATCAGGGTACAGCACAATGAATTTTGCAAGTTGGAATATGAATATAAGATACTGTTTTGGCTAAAAAATATGTGACATTAAGCCCCTTTATCCTTTGGTGGAGTCATGTATTATTCTACATGTTATACTGTACTTGTACACAATACAAAAAATATAAGACAAATACAACATGTACTAGCTACCATACCATTTGTGTGTCCTGGAGTTGAACGACATTCTAAGACCTAACATAAAGAACAAAAAATTCCTTTGTCTAAATGAAATACATGTATATGTAACCATGTACTGTACAGTCTGTCATCATTTGGTGCTTTATAGTCCGTTTCAGCTTGGTTTTGAAATCTGATACGTATACATGTAATTGAAACGAACATTCCGAACTAAGTTGCAATTCCGAACTACGTTGCGAGGTAGATACAAATTTAAGTCGGCAATTTGTTTCTGCTTAACCAAGTATCTATTATTATATTCTATACAACAAATAATCTTCTTCTCCGTGATTTTACCAAAGGAATTCAATTCAAAACTTATTAACTTCGAACTTCACGACGAACTTCACAACGAACTTCGCGAACTTCGATCCATACCAAGTTCCCAACGTTCCAATTAACGAATGTTGACAAACGAATCTCAAAAGCAAGCTGAAACTGACAATAACATTTTTTCAAAAATGAAAAATTTATTAACTGTTGTCACTAACAAACAGCAATGGATTATAGCTCTTACTTTAGGTATTGTCTTAAAAATTACAAGAAGGTTTTACAGGGGGAGACACACATGGCAGAAACTGTAAAGTGCTGCCTCCAACTGTAACCTTAACATTGGTAAAACGTTAGTTCAGTGGTTAAAAAAAACTTGGGTTTGATTTCTGATTGGGGCAGTCGATATATAACTTTTCTCCACAGCAGTAATTCAACCTTATTTGGACTTAATTTTCTTCATTTACAAACACAGTGTCAAAGGACAACTAAATATTTGTACTTAGAATGGTTTGAGTCAAACCTTACTTCGTCCTGGTTAAAGACACCTAACTCTTCCTTCACAGTAGGTGGAATAGATCTCCCCCATTGAATTATGCAACATTGGATATATTGACAGTAAGGATAGTAAGGATATTTCTAGTGGTTAGAGCACTGGTATGTTAAGCCAGAGCGCTTGGGTTCGATTCCCAATAGACGACTTTCAGGCTCATGCGCAGTAGCAACTTTACTTCAAATTTTCATCGGAGGTAAAAACAACTGTTTGAGCTGGAAAGATCATATTAAAAATAGTAAAAGTGCAAAGTTTAAAATAAATCGGACAAATAGTGCGAAAGCTACGCTCTTCGGAAGTTTTGCTCTCCACTAGGGATTTAGTAGGGATTTTGGCTTGGCGTGCAACTCCCATCCACCAAGCCAAAATCCCTATTAAATCACTAATACTGTAAATCCCTGTTGGAATGGTCAACTTTCCACTTGTGAAACTTTTTCCATTTGTTAAGCAATTAGTTTCAAACTTTGCACTTCTACTATTTTCAATATGCTCGTTCCAGCTAAAACAGTTGTTTTTATCTCCGACGAAAATTTGAATATTTGTTGCTACTGCGCATGATCGTGAAAGTCGGCTATTGGGGAAGTCACATACCTGCCAACTTTACCAAACACTTAATCTGGAGTTTTTAAAATATAATGATAAAAAACCTGGAGATTGACACTGAGCCAAACCTGGAGATTGCTGCATGTGATCTTCATCGCCACTTAATTGCACCATTTTGATTTTGACTGACCAAACAGTGTCAAGCATTGCAGGCATTACTGATAATGATTAAGACTGTATTCAGGTGCTTTGTGCCTCGGACGAAGGGCATGGTGGAAAATGCGGAGTGCGGAGTGCGGTGTGCGGAGTGCGGTGTGCGGAGTGCGGAGTGCGGTGTGCGGAGTGCGGAAGAAAATAGAAACGCCGACTACTAAAACTTCTCATTATAATAAGATAATAATAACAAAATTCAAAGGTCTGATCGTTTGATTTTCAAATTTTACACTACCGAAGCTTATCGCGCAGCTGGTAGTTGTTATTACGTGTCCTATTTCAAACAACAAAGCCGTTTCGTTTAAATAAGTCTTTGTGTTAAGTAAAAAACCGTGTCTAAACCAAGCCAATATCATGCGTATAGTCGTGTCTGGTTGTTACTTTGCTCAACGTATGAAAACGTACCACGTTCATCGTAAAAGAGCATGGAAAACGTCGCGCGTGCCGACCTGACTCCGCATTTTCCACCACAGTAGAAAATGCGGAGTCTGATAAATAGCTTCTGGCAGTTCAGGCAATATAATCTCGTTGTCTTGTCATAAACCAACTAACCAAGCCAATATTATTCGTATAGTCGTGTATGGTTGTTACCTTGCTTAACGTGTGAAAACGTACCACGTTCATCGTAAAAAAGCATGGAAAACGTCGCGCGTGGCGACCTGACTCCGCATTTTCCACCACAGCAGAAAATGCGGAGTCTGATAAATAGCTTCTGGCAGTTCAGGCAATATAATCTCGTTGTCTTGTCATAAACCAACTAACCAAGCCAATATTATTCGTATAGTCGTGTATGGTTGTTACCTTGCTTAACGTGTGAAAACGTACCACGTTCATCGTAAAAAAGCATGGAAAACGTCGCGCGTGGCGACCTGACTCCGCATTTTCCACCACAGTAGAAAATGCGGAGTCTGATAAATAGCTTCTGGCAGTTCAGGCAATATAATCTCGTTGTCTTGTCATAAACCAACTAACCAAGCCAATAATTATTCGTATAGTCGTGTATGGTTGTTACCTTGCTTAACGTGTGAAAACGTACCACGTTCATCGTAAGAAAGCATGGAAAACGTCGCGCGTGCCGACCAGACTCCGCATTTTCCACCACAGTAGAAAATGCGGAGTCTGATAAATAGCTTCTGGCAGTTCAGGCAATATAATCTCGTTGTCTTATCATAAACCAACTAACCAAGCCAATATTATTCGTATAGTCGTGTATGGTTGTTACCTTGCTTAGCGTGTGAAAACGTACCACGTTCATCGTAAAAAAGCATGGAAAACGTCGCGCGTGGCGACCTGACTCCGCATTTTCCACCACAGTAAAAAATGCGGAGTCTGATAAATAGCTTCTATAGCAGTTCATGCAATAATCTGATTGTCTTGTTCGAAACCAAATCAATATCATTCGTACAGTCGTGTCTGGTTTTTACCTTGCTTAACGTGTGAAAAAGACAAAAACTGGCGTATAGGTAGTAGAATTGTATTTTCATTACACTTTGATATCTACTGATATGTATAAACTAACATATTTATTAAACTTGTAGTAAAACATTAAAGTGTCCACAACCCAACGTCTAATATTAGAGGTATAGCTTATGCATGCATGAACTAAATAATCAATTCGTTTATACGTAATTACCCAAAGATGTTTGCTTTTGGGCTTATTAACATGCTATCAGGTACCACGTGTGAGAACAAAGCATGTACAGCAATGATGTGACGTCACTTACGAAATTGGGTAATTTTTGTTTAATAAACTGCATCAGGATTTAAATGAGAAAGTGAATAAAATATAGTCGATATATATAAAATATCGTAATAAAGTCCAAACTCGAACAAGGGCATATTTCTTCATTTATTGTAGAATATTGTACAAAACTGATAGCTACTTAAATGGCGTCAAGGTGCTTAACATTTGTGAAAACAGGACCGTCATAGAATATAAATTAAAGAAAAGCCCAAACCAACAATTAATATTTCAGCATTTGATCATTGAGCTGAAAAGGTCTTGCAGAATTTTAAATTCAAATATAATATTGTAGTTGAGGTCATAGTCACTTTAAATGAATCATATATAGAATTTCGATGATGTATATTTTACAAAATTACGTTACATGTCGTTAAGAAGCTATCGGCATTAATTAACAACCATGAGCACAAATTGCAACCCTAAATATAATTAAATAACGCGGCGGATTAGAATTTGTTTCGAGCGAGTACAACCAAACTGAGTTCTATAGGTGTTTATCAAATTAACATAACTAGAAACTCAACCGGTAAAATTACCTACAATAACTGATATAAGGTAATATATATAGCAACCATTCAGTTTAGTGCTATATATATTGTGTTTATGTAGACTCTGTTACATTCCCAAGCTTGCTCTAATGTATTCTCTATGAGATAGACCTAGGTGAGGCTCCATTTGTGGAGGGATGCAACACATACTTCCCAAAAAGTTCGGTTGTCTGCGCTGAACACAAGCTAGTGCACAATGGAAGTAAACGTTGGACACTTTACTCTGTACTTGCCCTCTATACAACCATTCTCTGCACATCTTTGAGACGATGACCAAGTCGTAAGGAGCTTCTGGGATGACGCCGGCATCTTGTTTAAGTGGATTACCACATCCGAAGCACATCGAGGTCTGACCAGGGCAGAACTGCAATAAATATACCATGAACTGACCGGCGTTTGGATTTGGAAAACTTGGAGTATTTCCTCTTTGTTGGGGCCAATTTGCGTGACACACTGGTGTCTGTTGGCATTGCTCAAAAACACTTTGGGAGGCTGGGTTTATCTGACGTGTTGCTGGTAATCCGATTGTTGGACGAAACTGTGGTAACTGGGACGAGGCTTGCTGAACATGCAGTTGATAATTGTGATGAGACTGGTTGGAATACTGGGAACGAAGGTTGGATTATTGGATATTGAGGAGGCGTGAAAAGTGGCTGTTGGTGAGATAAAGGAGATGGAAAACGTTCTGGCGGTAAAGGGCGACGTCCCATTTGCTGTTGGTTGTTGGGATAACTTGTACGCGGTGTACCACTGCTGACGTCGCTGACACGGGATACAACTGTCGTTGGCTTTTTCTTCGATGAGTTTTTTCCCACTTTTCTTGGGGCTCTCTCTCCTTTTTTCCCCCTACCTTTCGGCATACCAAATGTTATGGCATTAGAGAAATTTATCCCTCCTGTGTTTCGCTTCGTACGAGCAAGCCAGCTAATGAATTCTTTGATTCTGCCTTGCTTCATGAACGCCACCAGCGAATGCGCACAAATAGACGATGACGCAAATCCTGGACAATCTGCGCATTCGGCCTTTCCGTTGGGAAACAGGTTGACGACGTGCGGCTTTCGTGGATTTGAGGTAGATTCTACCACAATCGTATCAGTGGACTGAGGTATTACAGCTCCAGCTTTATTACTTAATGAGAGGGCTTTGTTAATTACGGTTGATAATAATTGCCTTGGAATCCAGTCGACGCCAGCTTGGAGGAATTCATGCATGATGGAATTGTCGCTGCCAGCAACAATTTTACTGATGTTGGTGGTGCTTGATGACGCTTCTTCTTCCAGAGACAGCTTGTGCAATCGCTGCACAACTCTTTGTTTTTGGTCTTCTCTCATTCATTCTTGCCACTCTTCAGTTGACACTTCAAGAAATTTAAACTTCTCTCTAAATCTGTATTCGCCTCGTCCCACGACGGCCAATTCGATTTCTTGTTGTTGTTGGTTAACGAGTTTTGCTAAACACACACAAAATGTAAACTCGTCGACTTTCTTTGCACCTCTGCATTCCGATTTCACAAACTCTTAGATTATCCTGTTCGTTTGTTCAGATCTGTTTGTCGTGAATCGGTCAGGCGGGCAACCTAGACCAGCTCTTTGGCGAACTGGACTGATGACGGAATTTAGGAATTCTTGTCGTTTTCTTGCTTTAAACCATTGGAAGAAAGTGTTTCCACTTGCATGCAGTGCAGACCATTTTCTCTCAAGGTTACTAAGCATTGCATCAAACTTTTCTTCATTCGCTGCATCAGTCAACCCACTTTCAAAAACACTGCCCAATCTCTTCCCGAAAATATCAGCGACAATGTCACTCTTAACGCTCGTTGTTATTCCTAACTCTTGCAGCTTCTTCTCTACGTTTTTCTTCAGATGTAATTCACAAAGCAGATTGATCGCTCGATCAAAGTTGTTGCGGAATCCCGATATGAGAGCCTGCTCGTCGTCTGTACCAAATGACAAGACGTCTCGCAACCCTGGTTCCAAGGTCTTTAGTGTTCCGCTGAAAGTTGAATAAGTTTCCTCGGTTTTCTTTTCGTGTAGTAGAACAGGGCCGATGATAGATGGGTGCTTTCCGTCCCGCCTGTTTTCGAGTAGTAGGTGTTGGTACGTTATTGGCGTGACATTGTAATGTCCAATGTTGAATGTTGGGTCAACAGTGAATGGGCGGTATTCGACTGGACTGCAACAGAAGCGCTTCATGTCATTTAGCTGTCTGTCTGACGTCATAACACAAAGCGGTTCTGGAGCAACTCTAACATCTCTGATAAATGCGCTGTTTCTCTCTGAAGCTTGTTTTTTGCTTTCACCAAGTAGGCGGTACCAAGGATCATCATCGTCAACGTTTCCGGAAAGATTTTTCTTTCTACGTTTACCTGTTTCTGGTTGATATCTTGCTGAGTCTTTTACCTGTTATAAAACATTAAAAAATACTATGTATTGCTTAACTTCAATTTGCGTGATACATTCATTTTAATATCCGATAATTTTAATATCATCCCATTTTCGGTTACATATCAAAGTACTTATGAAGTGAAGCCATCGATCGTCCTTATTTAATAACATTTTTAAACAATTATGAATCCATTTAAATGTTTCCTCGTCCATTTACCTTTTTCCTGCAGATACAGTGAAAACTTGCGTATAAGAACCTAGTAGTTAAAATCTTACCAGGCTGAAATTTTGGCATTTAACCCCGACTATAAAGGCTGTCAGCCTAAATACTAAAACATCTCGTAGGGGCTTGGCACCTAGCCTGTTGCCATGTGTAGTTAAAAAACTGTCAAGTTTCGTTCTTGTGCCGATACTTGTTTTAACGTTTCTCTGAGATCGCCCGTCTAGCATGTGAGCTCATTGTGCTCAAATTTTAAATGCCTATTCTGTATATACACTTCGAATTCATGAGGAAAATTCAAACGAAATTAAGGTTTAATCAATGTATGTTTACCTGGTACAGAACTGATATCAGTGTCTAAATGTGATACAGAACTGATATCAATGTCTGTATAAAATGTGATACAGACTGAAATTTTATTAAACAGTTCTGTATGACATTTACACACACTGATATCAGTTCTGTACCGGGTAAACAGACATTGATTGAACCTTAATTTCTTTTGAATTTTCCTCATGAATTATTAATGAGTTTTAGAAGTAGTATTTACAGAATTCGTGTCCGAAAAAACGGTAACTGAAAAAACAAAATGCTAACAGAACTCTCCATTATTCAGAAGCTACTTCTGAAGGGAAAAGATTACAGATGGTCGACTGTTCATTTAATAGTCACTCCAAAAGGTCTTCAGCAGTTACAAGATATTCGCGTAGACTATATGATAGTTCAAAAGAAAGAGGTTCCTAGCATACCTGTTGTCTATCTCTTGGTAACTGTCCCAAGCTCGAGCAACTTGCAAGCCCTCCTAGTTCCTCATTAACAGCCTTGTAAATAACTTCGCGAGGGTTCATTTCAGTAGACGCCTGCTTCATAAATGATTTTCTGCTTTCCCACGTTCGCACATACGTTCGGCGTGGTGATTTTGAGTTCTTATGTTGTCGATACTTGATGGGATGTTCCTTTCCGCCTCTGAAAGAGTATTGCACCAAACAGTATCGATGCTGTTCACCATCGGACCCTATGGAGATTTTCTTAGATCAGCAGGAGACTTTCGCAAGTCATCAGGAGACTTTCGCAAGTCAGCAGGAGATTTTCTCATATCATCAGGAGACTTTCGCAAGTCAGCAGGAGATTTTCTCATATCAGCAGGAGACTTTCGCAAGTCAGCAGGAGATTTTCTCATATCAGCAGGAGACTTTCGCAAGTCAGCAGGAGATTTTCTCATATCATCAGGAGACTTTCGCAAGTCAGCAGGAGATTTTCTTAGATCAGCAGGAGACTTTCGCAAGTCAGCAGGAGATTTTCTCATATCAGCAGGAGATTTTCTCATATCAGCAGGAGATTTTCTCTTATCATCAGGAGACTTTTGCAAGTCAGCAGGAGATTTTCTTAGATCAGCAGGAGACTTTTTCAGGTCAGCAGAAAATTTTCTCAAGTCAGCAGGAGACTTTTTCAGATCAGCAGGAGATTTTCTCAGATCAGCAGGAGACTTTCTCATATCAGCAGGAGTCGACTTTCGCAAGTTAGCAGGAGACTTTCGGTCTATGCTCTCGTTTTCACTTGAAAATTAGAATGAAAATAATGATTAATGAGATATTGAGGAAAAGTGGATTTGGGTATCTTAACTTGACTAGTAATTAGAAGAATATGCTACTTTAATACCGCCCAGTATTCATGTACAAGGTCTGTAGTGAATATTTAACACCAAGTTACCTGCTTGAACATTCGGTAAAAAAACAATTATATTACATGTTATAATTTACCTGTCACTGAATTTTGGACTTCCTTTCCGTGTCAGATCTAATATCTTTCTCTCATTCTTTCGTTCAACCTTGCTGCTGTATTACAAAAAAGAGAAGAAAAACAAAATCAAATATATAAATTTCCAATACTGAAAATAACACGCGCCTGTACCATGGCAGTGCAAATAAAGGTGCCCAGTATTTACTCGATTAAGCGCTGCATATAAAAGCAAAAATATTAGAGGTCCGTCCCCGAATAATCGCCACAACTGAATAAACTTTAAGAGCACTTAATTGAGTAAATACGGTATTTTTTTGTTTGTCGATAGTTAATATTCTACAGTAAAATCTACGACTGACTTAAAATATTTATATAATATTTTATACTTAACTGAATGGTGACTTGCCTGTTATCTATCTGGATTAACTAAGTGCATCGACTACCACAAATGAAATGGTATAGTATTGTGGGCTTAACTGCTTTTATGATACAATTGAGATACAGATATAAACCATACCTACTACAAATTAGTCCATGACCTTTGATTTGCGTCCGGGCGTTCTTTTCCACATTTTGGTCGGCTTTTTGTATGTCACATAATTTTCTTTTTATATCCACTGCAGACGGTCTTTTGGAAGGGTCGGTCTCGGTGCAGGTTTCAAATATTTCCTGAATCGGAAGCCAGTTCGTAGTTTGCATCTTCCGGTACTTAAAAGATCCAGTAAGGCGTTTGTTATGTTGTAACAACTCTTGCACCTGATCGATAGCACTTGTGTCATGATTTATATCCAATTGATATGGGTACTTTAAATCAGGGTTTAGCAAGTTAAACATAACCATACCAAAAGCCCACATATCAACTCTTTTGAGATCTTTGAATGATGCAGACTTTAGTCTGGAAGATTTTAATATAATTTCGGGAGCCATATACACAGGTGTTCCTCTGTGAAAAGAAAAAAATGAGAATACAATCTATAAATTTCATGTATAAAAATCAAATAATTTTCCACAATGACTATGCAAATTGAAATACGAGTGTATATAAATGGATAAAGAAGAATTTTGAACTCGTGCTCATTAATGAATATAATAATAATAATAATAATAATAATAATAATAATAATAATAATAATAATAATAATAATAATAACAATATATTATAACTTGAATTCACTTCAAAAAAACTGCGAAACATCCATAGGAACCTACCTGTTAACCCTCTTTGTACTGGACTGTACGATAGCGGTCTGTATCTGACGGGATTTACTCTCTCCAAAGTCGGCAAGCTTGCAAATTATTGGCGCTTCTTCAAAGACAGCCCATCTCTCTTCATCCGACAAATGGCAGTAATGCTGGTTGCTTACTAGGATGTTTCTCGGCTTCAGGTCTCGATGCGCCGTATCGTTATTGTGCAAGTAGGCTAGGCCTTCGGCAATATCGCTGCAAATCTTGCTATGAAGTTTGTCATTGAAACAAACAAACCCGTCAATCCTGTCCAAATAATTCAATAAGTCACTCAAGTTACTGACTCGTTTTGATATCTCAAATGGGGAAAATTCAAAATAAACATACTCCAACATGATTGAGCATGGCGAACAGCAAAATCCTTTAAACGACACCACGTTGTTGTGCTGTAACGAATTGATTAGTTTGGCCTCCTTTATAAATCCATCCTCATCTTCGACCGACTCGCTGAGGATCTTCTTTACGACCACTGTATCTTGAACGTAGCGCGCTTTGTATACAACACCAAACGCTCCGTGACCAATTACCTCTTTCTCTTTTAATACTCCAAAATCAAAGGATGGTAGATCACAAGTGATCTTGCGCGGTATTGTTTTCAAAATGGGCAGTTTAA
>OZ036011.1:7160481-7217981 GCA_964035015.1 Corallium rubrum
ACACTTGTTTGTAAGGCATGGTTTCCATGCATACAAACCATGCATACAGTACTGCAGGGCCACTGAGAGAATTGTGGGGCCTGGGGCAAAGTATCGATTACAGAATCCCTGGTGGGTGGGTCCATCTGAAGGCTTCTGCACCAGTTCAGGAAGGCTATTAGGCCAGTTCAGAATGGGGGGAAAATAAGCTGGATTGGAGTCAAATCTAAATTTGACCATTATAGACTTACTAGGCCTCTCCAACAACACCTCTGGCTCTGGGTACAGATTCCACACTTTATCTATAAATACTGGACAACCCTAGGCCTGTCAGTTATATCTCAACCCTTTCATTCCCATGAGCAGTGCCAGTACTTAAGCTCTACTCTCCAGAGACTATGTGAAGTCAAATTTCCAGGGTATCCCCAGGGGTGGGGGGTGGGTGGGTGGGATGTTGAAGTTTTGAATAGAGCTGTCTAATGCCATGTGATTAAATACCTCTTGGAAAGAGGACATTTAGATATTCAGTCACAGTTTGTTTTAATTCTCTTCCAGCACAATGATTTTTAATCATTTATACTCAGATTTCTTGGAATCAAATTGTACTGATAGTTTTTAGTTGTTCATGCCTGCAGTATTTATTGTATTTAGTTAGATTTCTATTCTGAATTTGTAATTTAGTAAATTTTTGCAGTTTATACCATGTAATTGGTATTTAGATTTCAGGGCCCCTCTGAATACCAGCCTCATAGCTGACTGGGTTACCCTGAATAAATAAAGTTTATCTATCTATCTACTTATCAAGGGGTGGGAGTTAAGTTAATTAATAAACTAACTTCTTTAACTGTTAATTCTCCCTAGAGCTGGTCGAGTAAGGGACATCCCTCATTGGTCTATACAGTACATTGAACCATATTATCATCAAAATCACCGCAATCTGATTAGAGCGATTTTAGCTAGTTGTTTAGGCCAGACTGAAAAGTTTGTAAAATGCACAACAGGAATGAGATTTCAGCCACCATTTCGCACAGGCATCTTGTAAAAATTGCACAGGCTTGTGCAGGCCAAATGACTGGTTTCCAGTGTGGCCACAATTAACAAAATGGTGGTTACAATCAGTTTTTCATGCATTTTTCACTAAATCTGTGTAAAAATTCAGCAATCAAACCAGTCTGGTGTTTGGGAATTGAGTAAAAAATTGGAGCAACTCATTGAAATCATGCCTTAATAGTGGAGCCAATTATCACAGATACCCAATTAAAGTTATTCACATTTTATGATCTGAGCCGATGATGAGCCCCTTCTACTAGCACCAGCAAGAGGGGTGAGGTGAGAGAGGGGTGAGGTGAGAGAGGGGTGAGGTGAGAGAGTGGTGGCTGGGCCCCCCCCCCCCCCCAATTGTTTCCAGAGTGAGTGGTTTCCAGATTCATTCAAATCCAATTGCTGGGGTAAGTGAAGTCAGGGTCAGCCATCCTGAAAGCACAGTCATTCAAGTAGGTGGTCTGGAAACTCAGCTGAAGTCTTTGGTCTATCTTTTTGTTCGCCTTTATGCATTTTTGTGCACGGTGCACGGTCACTGAACACATTGTATTTTAGTATAATGAAGGAATTGTCCAATAGCAACGTTTCAGTTCAATCACTCAACTGTGCTATTTAAATATTAACAAACCTAAAACAAAGGATGTGCACGGTGTAAGGTACAGTTCAACATAAAATCCCAGCTCATTATAGGCACTTTGAAGTTTGCCGAGTTTCCAGACCATATCTCAATTGACTATGCTGAAAGTCAATATTCAACTGTGTGTAACCATAATGACGCACTTCAATAGACCCAAAATTCAAATTCTTTTTCAGGGGGGTACACTCGACCCCCCTAAAAATGTGTTGTCACTTTTTAACAACATACACTATTCCCCCCACAAAACTACCAGTTCCACTGGTAGCCTGTGTACAGCCTGAATCACAATCAGAAATGGCAGCTGTCGAGGTTCGCGAAATATGGGCCAACCTGTATTAGCTACGCATATATAGAATGAATATCTAATATCTTGCGTGTAAACATCATCAACACATGGCTGACAGGTCATTTGAGCCAGCGGCCCAGCACACACATGGACTGCGAACTGTCCCATGAAAGTGGCTGATTTTCTATGCGATTTCCAATCGTGATACACAAGCCTGCAATTCAGTCTGAAAACTCGCACAATAGCTTGTCAACCCTCTGCTGTGCTTCTCAGATGCCAGGTGCATTCCATGTCAACCCTACGCTGAAGATAAGCCACAGGTGTTCAGGTGATCTGCCAAGGGAGGTCAAGACTCACACAAGCACCGACACTACCCACTGACTTATATAGTTATATGGCTGTGTATATGCACTGAGTGCAGTGTGATTGTGCACCAGCACACCAAGCACTTTTGAAACTCACGCCGAAGATCTTCAGCGTGACCTACATGAAATGCACCCTGGCTCAGATGTGAGAAGTAGAGTTTAATTGACCAAATCACAAGCTCTGTCTTATTCCAGTTACAATTAGTTCTCTAGGAATCCTTGTGACATGAAATAATAAAATCAAATAGACAATTATGAATCATATGAGTATTAGACCACTCACAATCTACACAAGCTCAGCAGGGGGTCAACAAGTGCAAAAAATGAAAAAAAAATGTGCAAAAAAAAAAAATACACAAATTATGCCACTGGCATAATTCCTGGTAAATACATGATGTACAGCATGTTGAGATAAAGGTTCATATGTAAAGATAGGACCTTTGCCCTCTGAAATGACGTCCTTAAATGGGTCCCAGTACTAGTCTGATAATTTCATGCACTGCTTCACGTTTCAAGCCACACTCAAAATTAATATTATCTTAAAACATGCAAGTTGTCATTTCTTTGTTACATAGACATAAAAATGATAAATTGATAATTTAAAACAAAACTTCTACTAAATATACACCAGATACAAAGAGCCTGTTTCAGATTTCAGAATTGTGACCAGGCACCAACAATTTAGCCCTTCCATAAAGTTAACTGGTACAATTTCCTAATATTTTAAACCATGTTCTATTCAACAACGGGAAAACACAACCGAAAATAACAAGTTCAATAGCTTTACGATTCATTTTGCGGTGTAGGACATCATAAAATCTTTTAGAGCCAACAACCAAATTTACAGCGACAAGTTTGAACATAATTGTCGGCGTAAATATTCCCAGAAAGCAATTAGAATTTTAGAATAACAATGTATTACAATAAATTTTATTTATGTGTCTTACCTGGCGAAAGATAAGCCTTGATTTGGACATTTTTTTTCAGTACTTTTCCTTCGAAGATCTTGTACAACTTCCAACTCGATTCTGTTGCTCGTGCTCAGCCTCTAGCCCGCCCCCTTGCAATTAACCATGGGTGGGGGAGGGGAGGGGAGAGAGCGTACAAGTCCATGCGTCTAACAAGGTATTAATAATTTTAATATTACCGGTAATAAATAATGCTCATTACAGAAACCTTGGTACAGGTGCCGACAGTGGCGGATACAGTTATATGCTCAGTTATTTCTTTCAGAATATTTAACAAGGGCGCGGGGGTGGTGGCAGGGGAGCGCCCAAGGTGCGACAAACTTCCAGGGGGTCCGGGGGCATGCTTCCCCGGAAACATTTTGAATTTTAGAGTCTCTGAAATAGCATTTCCTGCATTTTGAGGGGGATTTGAAAGAGTTTTGAAGGATATAAATTACCAAACAAAATACCCAAATATATGAATACAGCATACCATACCATACCATACCATACCATACCATACCATACCATACCATACCATACAAGGCATAATCATCTAGGAGGACATGTCGTCATTGTCGTGGACCCATGGGCATATGTTTCATAAGTTTATGTTCCAAAATGACTATGTATATTCAGATTTCAGATTGAGATTGTATACAATACGTCTATATAATCGTGATTCTTACTGTATCTATATATACTTACTGTATCTATACTATATCTTGACATTGTTGCCATGAAAGTGTTTATAAAGAAAAAATTACCGCATTGTTTCTCAACACTAAACAATCACCCTTTTAATGGAGCATATTACCCTGGATAGACCATAACGCATTGCGAATTCAAGATGGCGCCGCTATTGGTGAAAAGGTCTATTGCAACTACTATTGTCACTATTGTAACCGTACTATTGCAACTACAGTGACAGCAATTACTGTAACACTAAGAGCGCAATTACTGTAACAACAATTGCAATTACTGTAACAGTAACTGTAACTAATGTGACAATAACAGCAATTAAAACTACAGTAACAGCAACTTCTGTAACGGTAACAGCAACTACTGTAACAGTAACAGTAACAGTAACAGCAACTACTGTAACGGTAACAGCAACTACTGTAACAGTAACAGCAACTACTGTAACGGTAACAGCAACTTCTGTAACGGTAACAGCAACTACTGTAACGGTAACAGCGACTACTGTAACGGTAACAGCAACTACTGTAACGGTAACAGCGACTACTGTAACGGTAACAGCGACTACTGTAACGGTAACAGCAACTACTGTAACGGTAACAGCGACTACTGTAACGGTAACAGCGACTACTGTAACGGTAACAGCAACTTCTGTAACGGTAACAGCAACTACTGTAACAGTAACAGCGACTACTGCAACAGTAACAGCAACTACTGTAACGGTAACAGCAACTACTGTAACGGTAACAGCGACTACTGTAACGGTAACAGCAACTTCTGTAACGGTAACAGCAACTACTGTAACGGTAACAGCAACTACTGTAACGGTAACAGCAACTACTGTAACGGTAACAGCAACTTCTGTAACGGTAACAGCAACTACTGTAACGGTAACAGCAACTACTGTAACGGTAACAGCAACTACTGTAACGGTAACAGCAACTACTGTAACGGTAACAGCAACTACTGTAACGGTAACAGCAACTTCTGTAACGGTAACAGCAACTACTGTAACGGTAACAGCAACTACTGTAACGGTAACAGCAACTACTGTAACGGTAACAGCAACAGCAACTACTGTAACGGTAACAGCAACTACTGTAACGGTAACAGCAACTACTGTAACGGCAACAGCAACTACTGTAACGGTAACAGCAACAGCAACTACTGTAACAGCAACAGCAACTACTGTAACGGTAACAGCAACTACTGTAACGGTAACAGCAACTACTGTAACGGTAACAGCAACTACTGTAACGGTAACAGCAACTACTGTAACAGTAACAGCAACTACTGTAACGGTAACAGCAACTTCTGTGACGGTAACAGCAACTACTGTAACGGTAACAGCAACTTCTGTAACAGTAACAGTAACAGCAACTTCTGTAACAGTAACAGTAACAGCAACTACTGTAACAGTAACAGTAACAGCAACTACTGTAACAGTAACAGCAACTTCTGTAACGGTAACAGCAACTACTGTAACAGTAACAGCAACTTCTGTAACGGTAACAGCAACTACTGTAACGGTAACAGCAACTACTGTAACAGTAACAGTAACAGCAACTACTGTAACAGTAACAGTAACAGCAACTACTGTAACAGTAACAGCAACTTCTGTAACGGTAACAGCAACTACTGTAACAGTAACAGCAACTTCTGTAACGGTAACAGCAACTACTGTAACAGTAACAGCAACTACTGTAACAGTAACAGCAACTTCTGTAACGGTAACAGCAACTTCTGTAACGGTAACAGCAACTACTGTAACGGTAACAGCAACTACTGTAACAGTAACAGCAACTTCTGTAACGGTAACAGCAACTACTGTAACAGTAACAGCAACTTCTGTAACGGTAACAGCAACTACTGTAACAGTAACAGCAACTACTGTAACAGTAACAGCAACTACTGTAACAGTAACAGCAACTTCTGTAACGGTAACAGCAACTTCTGTAACGGTAACAGCAACTACTGTAACGGTAACAGCAACTACTGTAACGGTAACAGCAACTACTGTAACAGTAACAGCAACTACTGTAACGGTAACAGCAACTTCTGTAACAGTAACAGCAACTACTGTAACAGCAACTTCTGTAACGGTAACAGCAACTACTGTAACAGTAACAGCAACTTCTGTAACGGTAACAGCAACTCTGTAACGGTAACAGCAACTTCTGTAACGGTAACAGCAACTACTGTAACAGTAACAGTAACAGCAACTACTGTAACGGTAACAGCAACTTCTGTAACTGTAGTTACAAAAAAACAAACTGTAACTGTGACAGCACTGATGATACCCAAATGGTGGCACAAAGAGCATGTTAAAGTTGGGATACAGCTTTTCAACCCTTTGTACAAACTCTACAAAAACATAAGGCCAACATCAGAGACATGGATCAAAAACGTTAAAAACACAAATATGGACCAAGCAGAGATTGCAATAACGCAAAATGTATTATTAACAGGCATATACAATATCGTTCGGTCACTGGCGTACAGGAAGTAAAAGATGAAAAGCAACTGCAAAATGTAAAAAACATGCATGATCACATAATTTCATGTAACATGGTTGCGGGGATTTATTTTGTTCCCACAGGTCCATTAACAACTATTATATTCATTTTTACTAATCCCACCTCCGTCGATGTCAAACCAAGGTCTGAATAGAACTAATCATACTCGGTTTGACGTTAACGGAGGTGACAACAAAAGAAATTCCCGCAAACAAAAGAAATTCCTGCAAAGATGATATTACAAAGGAATAGCATAAAAAGAGGTGCATTAGCTATTAAAATTTTACTAAATGACCCTCATCGAGCGGGACGTTTAATAGCTAATACACCTATTTTTATGCTATTACTTATAATAATAGTTCAGTGTATACTCAGTATGTATACGTTATGATATAGTACTATCAGCTTGGAGTTTGTAAAGTTTGCTAGCTCATGCTCTACGGCAAGCTGTTGTTAGATGTTATTACAGGGAAAACTCTGAGCTCTAGACAACTCAAACACGCAACCTCCGATTGGGCAACAAAAATTAAGTTTGTCTAATTTGAAAGAACTCATAAAATTGTAACAGAAGTTCTTTTACAATTTTTTCGTATCTTTCTTCGCTTTCAATATATTTCAATTTGTTTAATATGTAAATGAGATGGTCTCTGATGTCAGGAGCAGGGTACAGTATTTTCACACGTAGCAAAATCAGTTCTATCTCTAAATTTGTTCAACGAAATCACTTGAAACTGTGCACATAAAAACGCCTTGTGACACTGAACATTTCAAAACTGATGTTGTTTTGTGTAAAAATACTGTACTCTGCTCCTGACGTCAGAGCCCATCTCATTTACATGTTAAACAAATTGAAATATCTTGCAAACGAAGAAAGACACGAAAAAGTTGCAAAAGATCTTCTATTACAATTAATTTCACGAGTTCTTTCAAATTAAACAAACTTAATTTTTATTGCCAATAGCCTTTAACTACAAAGCGATTTGTAACCCAACAAGTATTTTTGACATACACGGTTCAACTCGTTCCCGGGAACAAACCTCTGGCAACTGCATAAGTTCTAGCGACTCAATGCGTCTGGCTAGCATTCAGAGGGTTGTGAATTCGAGTCTCTCCCGTATTTATAAAGATGGCCGACGATGTATATTCTTCTTTTACATAATTACATGTAGCCTTTCTATATCTGGCCTCGTTCTTGCGTAAAAGTTCTCTTCAATTATAAACGCAAGACCGAGGTCCGAAAACCTGAAAATAAATTGGCGGCCATCTTTATGAATACGGTGTATTAACACTTAACGACAGCTTGTATACAGCAAAAACTAACAAAACTTTAGCTATGTATATAACTTGGCGATTCAGCGTCAATGACGATGGTGTCACTGCGCGATTTCTCGCTCCAGAAAATATTCCTGAATCCTAACACGTTCATACAACCGACAACAAAGCCGGCTTTGCTTATTAGAGTGTATTATAAGTATTCGAAGACTTGTTTCCACGCACATTGAAATAACTTATTCCGTGATAAACATTACAGACATATTTAGCGTCAAATAATTTAGAATCTACGCGAATAGTTACAGGGCAGTTATGGACTTGTAGCTATAAATATAGATATATACATTTTGTGCATTCTAATGTGAAAATCATTGCAATTGTGTCTACACCGTCTTTAGATCGAAAACCACTTAGGATGATCGTCTTGAACACTGGTCGCAAAAAAGCGACTGAATTGAGTGACTCGCAAAAAATTACGGGGATTTTTTCCCGCTTGTCATAGTTTACTCATGGTTCACTCGAGCTTGTTTATTAGCTCATACCAGCAGCTTTTCCGTGGCATCTAAGCAAATACAAAGTACTTCCTTTTATGAGTAATTTCGACCGTTTAAAAATCTCGAATGAATATCAACTTATGTTCACGTCACCACGTAATACGGGACAACCACTGGAGTTTAGTACATTAATACGCATGCGCCAGGCATACTACAGACCCACATTTTTTGTTCGGGACAGACCAATATTTAAGTAGAAATTTTACTATTTCAAAACGAGTGACCCATGTCTTGGTTGACAAGGAAGTCCAATGAGGCCATGACGTCATCGGGTGGTTCCTCAGCCCATGGATGATCGCTATGCATTCTGGGGGAAGGAGGCATTTTGTGCGAGGTTACTAAGCCGACACCACGAATTGTCAAGTCCAGGTTATCGTCAGGGACGAACACGTCACCCCCGTCGTAATAAGGAGGTGGACTCGTGGTAGTGAAGGACGTAAAGGGACTATTGAGTACACGGAAGTTGTGATCAATAATGATCCCCTCAGGCGCTTCGCGAAAAGTAAAGTCAGTATCAGTGTCGGTTAGCAAAGAGTTCCAGCTCAGATCCTGTTTCAAGCCCCCAGAGTATGGCGGGATTTCCTCTTCGATGTATGACGTATCACTGACGTCACTACTTACGCTATGTCTGACGTAATTCCAAGAGGCACGTTCGCCCTTGAAACGCTTCG
The DNA here is from genome assembly GCA_964035015.1 of Corallium rubrum. Lineage (NCBI taxonomy): Eukaryota > Metazoa > Cnidaria > Anthozoa > Scleralcyonacea > Coralliidae > Corallium > Corallium rubrum. The sequence continues at coordinate 7,169,449 of OZ036011.1, forward strand.
CGTCGTTTCCCATATCGTTCCACGACGCCGTCCGCTTGTGCGGAACACTCGATGTTGACTTGCTTCTCATCGACTTCCCCGACTTCCGTGGCGCCTTCGTGGAACTCCGACGTCGTTTGAACACGCCATCGACGAACATATCGGCGTAGGCTGGATCGATCTTCCAAAATCCTCCTTTTCCAGGTTCGTCTTTGCGCCGAGCGACTTTCACGAAACACTTGTTCAGCGACAGATTGTGTCTGATTGAATTCTAAAGCATAAAAAAAATTATGTTTAACAACAAAGCCAGAAATAGATAGACCAATTGTATACTTAAGTGGCTATGCCACGAAAATTAAGTCTATCTTATTGGGAAAAAACCCCACTTCAAATGACGAAGTAAAGTAACATCTTTTGCAGTTTTTGGTTTCCTTGCTTCATTTTCGAAATATTCTTGTTAGCGGGTTTTTACTGTATTACCAAACTAAACTTAATACAAAGAAAGTTTCTTCCAATAGGCGAGTTTCAGGGTGTTGCGCACGCATCGTTTTGGAAAGGAATTGGGCGGGCTCTTGGCGGGCTCTCCACAAAGTAAGCAATGGCAAACAGACTTGCTAGCGAGCCAACAACAGCAGAATAACGGTGTTAAACATCCAGAAACTGTATCTATACTTTGTTTATTTTAAATAGTATGTTTACTTTGAGTGGAGCTTTCCAGTTTCTTTGGAAAATGATGCGCGCGCAACACCCTGAAACTCGCCTATACCAAACATGTGGAATTTCAAGTGATTCCTTTTGATAAAAGTTTTTCTTCTTTTTTCAAATACGACAAATTTTGGTGTCACAGGCACGATAAATTCTACAATGCATCATGAATATGCACGCATAGCCTCGACTTCATTTTATTGAATTCTATTGCAAATAGACAAAACTCAAAATGATTATAACTAAACAGAATAAGAGAGAATGAAGTTGAGGCTATGCGTCTATGATGCATTGTAAGATTTATGAGATTTATGCACTTGGTCTATTTAACAAATAGAACATAAAGCTCCGTGCATATGTACTCTTATAAAGGCACGTTTGACGTCATTTGAACACGAAAGAAGTTGAGTAGAGAAGATAATGTCCTTTACACTTCTTTCGTGTTCAAATGACGTCAAATGTACCTTTATAAGAGTACATATGCACAGGAGCGGTATGTTTTATGTTTTATAAAATAAGAGGGAAAATCAAACTTAAAGTGAGGTAGTTTAGGAATTTGGTTTGAATTTGGAACTGTCAATTACCTAAGTCATTTTTCAGTTGACACACACTGGTGTTAGATCACGAGCTATAATGACGTTGCTTGGTTTATATATAGATCATGAATCACGTCAGCTGACGCGATTCACCTTTCTCAATCCCCCGAAGAGTACCCAGGAAAATTCAGTAAACATTTTAAAATGTAGCTTTTTCTATTGTATAAAACAAATAGATTCCGTTTTGCCGTTGTCTGTTCAGCTATAAAAGAGATTAAGACTCACGCCATTGAATGGGAAACCGCAAACGTGAGTTAGCCCGCGCGCTCTAAAACACAGCCGTTTGACGTTCGCGTGATTGAAATCGACTAAAAAGAGGTATTTGAAGTTGTCGATAAAATGGTTGCTTTTTCGTGTTCGTTTTGGTATCTATGGTTTAAAAATATTTTGTGATCATTATTAACATTTCTACTGTTTTTGTTTTCCTTCGTAAAAGACGTGAAAACGAGGAAATATTAGAAATTTTGACTGTAAAATCCGCCGTTTGCCGCCGTCTCTGAAAACAGAAACGGTGAACGCCAAACGGCTACCGTTTGCTGTTTCCGTGAAACTTAATCTCGCTATAGATGCACAGAGGACGTCACAAGAGGCGAGTTTCAGGGTGTTGCGCGCGCACCGTTTTTTCATTTTTGTATATAAAAAAATTTCGAGCGAGATCGATGGCCACCTAAGACATTTCACGAGGCTTTTTACAAGACTTGGTAATCATGAATTAGTGTGAAATAAGCAAATTTAATAATTTCCATCTGCCGAAATCCATCAGTATATTATATACGTGTGCTGAAATTAGAAACACTGCAATTTGATTGGTGGTGGATTTTAATGACCGGTCTTAGCATGCAAAGCTGGTTTTTAATAAGTCCCACGCAATGTAATTTGCCGTCTTTTTTATTTTTCTTATAATTGTTATAAAGATTTTACATGACACAAAGGGAATAAGTAGGTTTTTGAATATTAATTTGAAAATTTTGGAAATACAGTCTCGTAGTTTCTGTCTCCAGTCGTATGAATTTTCTCGATCTGGCTTTCATATTGTTTAACAAATAGGTTCCATTTTGACGTTGTCTGTTTAGCCTCGCCTTGGCGTGGGCCGCAACATTTTGTTCTAACGACGTTGCAGTAGGCGAGTTTCAGTGTCGCGCGCGCATCGTTTTGGAAAGGAATTGGCGGGCTCTCTACAAAATAAGTAATGGCAAACAGACTTGCTAGCGAGCCAACAACAGCAGAATAACAGTGTTTTATATCCAGAAACTGTATCTATACTGTACTTTGTTTATTTTAAATAGTACGTTTACTCTGACGCTATCCGGACAAGGAGTCAGAAAAATGTCAATATAATTTATTCCGGATATATTTTCCACACAAAGAAAAATAAGGCTGTCAATTCCAATGTCAGTAAACAAGCAATGAGGAGAGTAGTATAAGCGAGAACATATGACATTAAATAAACAAAGTTTGGTTTAGAGCCAAAAGAGTCACGCATCTCGCCAGCGTAATTTCTGTGAGTCTGAATTCACGTCGCAGCTCAAATCGTTAAGTTTGCTGATTTACCATGTAGACAATTTACTGCCAGAAAGGGTTTGAAACCGATTTTGTATACCCACAAGTCCAACCTAAGGGCGAAATCATATACATAATCACATCGTACCCTAATCCAAATAATTCATTGAAGGCCAAGGGCGAAGAGACCAAACTTGACAGCCCATAACAGACCCACTATAAATATTTACCAAAGCTGTGACGTGTAGAGAGAGAAGTGAATATTAAGCGATAAAACAATGGGGAAGTTAATGCTTGGCAAAGACAACATGTTAGTCGGTGGAATGCAACACTATGTGAATTTATATGATACGAATATCTTCGATTCGACTAATCTTTGCTTCGAATTCGACTATATAAGACGGAATCTTCACAGCTTAAGGTGATGATCGACGTTGTATCCCAAACCGGATTTGCAACTAAAACCAGTCTTATCCAATTACAAAACTATTTCAATTATACGTTTGGCTTCCAAGTTTTTCGGAGAACAAGTTGTCGTCAGTCATGCGATAAACGCCAAGGTGGTAAACCCACGATCACACTGCACTCTTCGATTGAGTCGATGGGTAACATTTTGTTCCAATTGCGTTGGTAATTATATTGCATGCATACCCTACGATAATCAATGGTGTTTTTTCATTTAAATTCGTATTTACAATATCGCTCAGGGGTATAAATGGAACCCGTTTAATTGTTTATATTCAATTCAATTCAATGCCTTCCTTGGCAAGGACTAGAGTATACACAGCATTAAAAGATATAGACAAAATTGTATCCTAATTTGTCAAAAACGGCTACGCCGTGTCTTGAGGAAATTCGAATAAAACCACATAGGTTCTATTTAGTTAAAAACCGAACTCACTCCCCGTCTGTTTTTAAATAAGTTTAATTATTAATCGCGGGAATCAACTGAAGTGGTGGATGCTCGTCAGACAAAAAACGATGCGATTCTTTTCCCCGAAAACGAAACATGCGCAAGGTCATTCAAGTTTCGCTTTTCTAAAAAATCCGACTGCTGGGTATCCGGCTTTGGGTTCAGCGAGCTTTGTATTGTCTTCTCTCATATTCGTGCAATCTTACAACCGTTCCTTATTACTCTCTGAATAATTAATCTTACCACCTTGCGAGCGATAATGAAACAATACGTGTTTAACTTTGACAAGGAATATACATGCCCTTGGTCCTCTGGCCTTGGTCTTATCGTCTTATCTAGATTTGTTTCCAAATTGGGCGAATGCAAGATCGTTGTTTCTCTGACACTCAGTTAATCTTTCAACACTTTTGAAATTATCACGTAAATGTTGCTTATTCTTATTGCTATTGAAAAAAGCTGTAGTCAAACACTCAAACGCAAAGTAACTAGCGAGTTTTTGTCCCGATTTTTGTCCTTTCATTGCGAATCAGTTTCGCTGAATCGCATGTTCGACTAAAATTCTTACTTTTAATAACGGACAATGTCAACGGTTGGTTCCGCGAGATCTTTACAATTGCAAGTTGTTTTTCTTGTTTCTCGTTATCCTTTTAATAGAAGTATAAACACCCACATTCTTAAATTCAATACGGCTTGCATAATTCGAGACGGAAAAATAACATTCGCCTGTAAATGAAATCGAATAAGTTCCCTTGGGCATTCCCATTTAATTGTGACAACTGTCAGCAAGCTCCGATAAGCAACGAGAGGGATTCAAAGTTTTAGCAAATTTGCTTATTATTCCAATAGATACTGTGACCTGTGGGCGTTCAATTATTCATGAAAGGGTCGATGACATACAGACAACGCGATATTCACAATCCTCGACGAGATTCTAGCGGGAGGCATTTCAAAAACAGACCAGAGTGGCACTTGCCAAAAATTGTGACACGCGTGCTTGTCTCGCTTAGCAAATTAACAAACCGAGTCCCATCCGGTCAAGACATTAGCCTCGGGACCGTGTCACGACTGGGCAAAGGAACATGTAAATGTAACGCAAATTTGACACCAAAAGACAATTAATAATCCTTTCATTTGCATAGACCGTTTTACGAGTCCCTGGGGAACTAGACGTCGTTTCAAGATTTTGTGTGATCCCGTATAGAGGTTGCTTTGTTTTCGAAGACCGTTTACGAAATACACTTAGAGAAAAACCAAAGCTAAATCAACGTGGGGTCTTTTTTTGTTTATCCTTGTGCAGGACACGACGGATTTGAGGCTAATATTGACAGAGCAACAAGCGATAAGTAAATTTGAATGTCTATATAAGATTGATAAAAGCGAAACGTCTACGGGAAACAAAAACGGTTAGACTAACCTGCCATGTCGGATCGGCGTGCCTGTAGTAGACGAAATTCTCTCGGATCCATTTGTAGATGGCGCTGAGCGTAATTTTACTCTTGTTCGTCTCTCGCATTGCCATGCAAATTAGGGTCGCGTAAGAGTATGGAGGTTTACGGTGTGGGTCAGTAGTGTAATCTATCTTTGGTTCTTTAACGACACAAGGATCAGATTTCTCGCTCGAGGTATCCTCGTCGGTGCCAGACGAACGCGGTGAACTCGCTGGCGAGCTCTCCCTCGCCAATCCAGTTGGCGTGATATCTAGAATCGTAATATTATGAAGCCATTGAAGACTTGTCAGACTGTCGTCCAGTTCGGTTGCTTCGTCGGTCCCTTCTCTCGAGCTCTTCTCCTTCCAATTCTGGGCGAATTTCTCGGCGATTTTTGACGTCGTTAAAGTCGATGCACGTACGTTCATGATTCTTGTCGTCCGTCCGGCGAAATTCTTCGTTTCGATAATTCCAAAGTTTAGCTGGCGAATAAAGGACGATCGGAATGTCGCGTTAAGCCGGCACGTATAATCTCAAAGCAAAGATTTACTCAAATACACTATACCTGTCCCTGGTTTTATTCGCAAGAACTCAAACAAGTGTACATTTGAACAGTGCAAACATGTTATAGCACAGCTCGAATCGCGACTCCCAAAGTCACCGGCACCAATAACAACACCGAACAGTGGGGCACCGGTTCGTCTTGAACGTAGCTCGTAGCTCGTCGACTCGTCTGTCCCGAACTCGTACGCGTTTGTAGACTAACCGACTTGAAAACCGAGTTCGGCTTTAAATACGGACTGGCTTACCGGTCAGCTTTCTTGAAAAGTCACAGACGGAGTATACGTCGTTTAATTTCTTCTACTTTGCTCACGTACGTATATAATTATTGAAACAAAATGCAGCTGCTCTGTTCCGATCTGGGACAACCTCGTCGTGGATGATCAGACTTATAAGCAGAGGTTTCAATATGGCCAGATAATAGAAACCACTTGTAGTGTACGATAAACAGAACCGCGCCTCCTGATTGGTCAACGCGTTGCCAACGGAAGTCGTTCTGTGCGAGCCGATTGCCGAATACTGTGTTCTCATTGGTCCGCATGTGGTCGGGCACCGCAGCCGCGCGAGAACATTGGCACGAGGGATTTGAAAGTTCACGACTGTTTACTATCTCCTAGCAACAGCGAGTCGTCATCACAAACCGCACCTTCCCTTTGGCAGGTACCGAAGAAATCCAGAACTAAAAGTATTCGCAATCAAACTCAATTCACAAAACGACCTTGGTGAATATACCGTCTTGTACAACACATATATACGGTTTATATGCCACAAATACATCACCAGTTATATTGAATAACCATTGTTATACCCAAGCGGTATTATCAAAACGTAGGGGGCGGTTGGTCGTTGAACTATGGTTTAACCAAAACAAAACAAAACAGCGGTTAGACATGTTTTGAAACCAAAACATGTTTTGAACGGCGTAAGAGATACTGTAACAAACGCAAACGTCGAACGCGGCACGATCCTCTTTTTGACCAGGAATTCCACAGATGTTATCACTTCCCGTTTTTCAGACGACAAAACGCCCATGCATGCATTAGCTACCTATTCTTAATAAATAAGATAGTGTAAAATTTGGAAACACAGCACTTGTATACAGCATTGGTTGCTTGGGCAAAGGATTGATTTGCGAGAACGTGAACGTGAAAAAACTCGTTTAGGTATCGTAAGTAAGACAAGTCACACTGAAATGGAGATATAGGATATGATCAAATAAAGACAAATGCGTTGAACTTGAGAAGCTGATCTCCACGAAACGGTGATTCACGATTGTCAATACAACCACAGTTAACAAAAATATCAAATACTCGATATCTCATATGGAGTCATTACGAAGCGTGAGACACAACACGTTCTCGTAATACCAAAGACTCGAGAATTGCGTTGTCAACGACGAGTTTACGTCAAACGCGGATCAAATATATAAGGAACCATCACCCAAAAAGCCTTTCTTTAAAAGCTTTTCGATGCACTCAAACACTGGAATTACTTAATTACTTTCGGCAAGGCAATATCACAAAGCCACTAATTGAGTGTTCGAACTGCTATGTATAGTGTCAAAGATCAATTCAAACGTAAGGATCGCACTCGTTTTTCGCAGCGTCAAGCCTCATGCGTACCACTGTGTTACGAAATCACTTTGAATGGTAAAAAAGTTCCCCAAAACAACAAAACAAGCAAAAGAAAATCCACTAGACAGGTAGATGACGTCGTTTGGTAGACGAGAGACAAATATTAATTTGACAAACACGAAACAAAAGAACCAAGAGATAGCCGTATTGATGATGCCCGAACAGGTTTAAATAGTTGTTTTGCATTTGAAAGACACCTGTTGTACTGCTGCGTGGGCTTTAAATTTTGAAAGCGCACACCGCCATTGGGAACCAAGGAAGGGAAATATACTACAGGGTGTATCGAAAAAAAGGCTACCCTTAGAAAATATAATTAACATTCTTTTCAAATAACCTATTGTATATTGACAGCCCTGGACACCTCTGAAGTCACGGATGCGTAAAAAACAAATGGTCGTATACACCTGGGAAATTACGATAACTTATAAACGTATGAAGGAGCATAACTGAAATAAAAATGTTAATTATATTCATATCAGTTCGATTAAAAATGGTTCAACTGACCACAGGGCTGTCAATATACAATAGGTTATTTGAAAAGAATGTTAATTATATTTTCTAAGGGTAGCCTTTTTTTTGATACACCCTGTATATATACTAAAGCCGTGGAACAAAAGCATTCTGGCACAGTCACAAGAGTAAACTTAAGGAAACTAGAAGCGGACATGCGAATGGTCATCGTATATAAGCATGGCGCCTAAAACTGTCATTCCTTGATTGCTTCGATGGGCGAATAATTTTTAGAGAATTTCAATTTGATTGGGTTATTAAAATGGTCCTATCTCTCGACGTATCATGTTTTCGGTTCTGTAGTGTACGTCATTATGTCCGAACCGAAACTCCGTAAAGATGTAATCAAGGAGAAAACGGCTTACACTACCTACATATAAAAACTGCTTTCTGGGGTTAATGTTAGCTTAGAAATACGAAGCAAAACTATCTCAGTGCATGCCTGCCATGCAATTTAAATATCGGGTTAAGAGTAATTAGAGTGAGCAAACAAACGTTGTTAAATTCAAATATATAGATGTCACTGTGGATTTATGAAATAATCAGTATTCATATTACTCTCGTCATAGAATACTAGACTTTCCACCGCGGTATAAATATGGGTCGGAATACAGCAAACGCCCACAATTCAAAAAGAGCGGTATAGCATAGCAGACACGATTGCAACGGTCATTTAAGCTAAATTGCTAAAAACCGATACAGCAATTGTTTGCTATGAGCTGAGGAGAAAGAAGCCTTATCTGATATAAGCCATTGTGATCTCATAAAGCGACGCGGCAGGATTCATATATTTATTTTACTGCAGTGTATATAGCACGCATACATCATGCAGTAATGGAAGTACAACAAAATTCATCTAAAATCACGGTTTAGACTACGATTATGAAAACTAAAAAGAAATGTAAAGAGGCCAAGCGATTCAAAAACAAACGTATAATGAAAGCTATAGACTTTCTCAAAGTCCTTTTCAAACATTAAGTCTAAATAATGAAAGCATGCATTGTTGCATAATTGTTATCACGTATATTATACGCTGATGAAAGGTTCCGCCCGAAATTCAATATTTGATTTTCATTGTCAAAGATCTCGACAGTTCACCACATTTTCGCTGTAAAACAAGATACAAACTTTATTGAACTTAAAACCTTTTTCAGTCTACTCCATCAAAACAATAGGCTAGGGTTGGCACCTATACCTATAGATCCTAAGAAGGTTTTTTGACTGGTTTAGGTTATCTCAACCCAAACTCAAACCTTTGACAATGTTATTTGTCAAATATATATATATATATATATATATATATATATATATATATATATATATATATATATATATACTGTAGAAGATGTTGTAAAAACCTTTGGCAGAGTGCTCGATGGGAATCCAGAGCATATTATAGTTAAAGTTCAAAGACTCAACAGGTTTGATTAAACATTTTTATTACTATTTAGTTTCAAGTTGCCACTGTATTGTGTGGTACTCTTCAGATAAAATGGTCTAGACCATTTTATCTGAAGAGTACCACACAATACGTGTGGTGAAACTAAATAGTAATAAAAATGTTTAATCAAACCTGTTGAGTCTTTGAACTTTAATATATATATATATATATATATATATATATATATATATATATATATATATATATATATGCATATATGCATATATACATTATATGCATATATGCATATATACATATACGTATACGTATATATACATATCCTAGACAACTGAAATAGCTTGCCATGTGATATACCCGTGGAAAATCATACATTCATTCATTCATTCATTCATTCATTCATTCATTCATTCATTCATTCATTCATTCATTCATTCATTCATTCATTCATTCATTCATTCATTCATTCATTCATTCATTCAAAACAATACCTGCATCACATTTCGTGTTTTTCAGAAGGATATATACCACACTCTATGCATGTGACTATGCGCATTCTCATTTATAGAGAACACACGCATAGATCGCGTCAAATTAAATTATAAGTTAAGACAGCTGCATTGGACATGGACTTGCTTTTTTCATCCGGCAAAACTTTCAGCAAAAACACTTTAAATATTAATTGCATGCATAACTCAGATACATTCCATTTTTGGTTGTCTGTTCATTCAGCTACCAATATGCACAGAAAACGTCACAATTACGTGGTAAAAATATCAGTATCCCACTCGACTGCGTCTTAGTTAGTCTTGTGAGTCAATCGCTTAATTCGTATAGATTTTAATGTATTTAAAGTACCTATGAAACGATATAAACGCACATGCATGCTTCCCTCGAATTGTTTTGGTTTGATAATAGCAAAGAATAAAACTTTTTTCAATAACTCATTATGCACATGTGACGCGTTAAAATATTTAATTTGCAGATCGTACAAACTGAAATATCTCAAGAACGAAGCAAGGAAACGAAAAACTTCAAAAGATGTTACTCTATCATTTTAAGTGTTCTTTCAAATAAGACAGACTTAATTTTCGTTTCATTTAATATTTTTTTTCGGCACTTAAGTACGAATATGATTATGAGACATTTCTCTTAATCACTTAATATCCAGCTCTTGCGAGAACATAATATATAGGCTTTCAGCCAAATAATTTGCGAAGACACCATGTATTGTGATATTTTTGTATGTATTGTGATATTTTTGTATGTATGCATGTCGGTTATTTTTAGAGCTTTCGTCTTTGCAAGAATATCTTCATGAGAGCTGAATGATAAAGTAATTTGCCATCAGTCAGCTCTGCTGTGAAGATGTAGTTAGTGAAAGCTCACCTATAATTAAATTTTGCAATATACATACATATAGCTGTCTTCTCTCAGTCTGTGTTATACATATATGCATCACCATGCATATACAAGACTTTAAATCATTGACAACATGCTTGCCTTATGGTTTCCTACACACAAGCTATGGTGAATGCATGCAAAAACATAAATCTCATAACGTACATGCAAACTATACAAGAAGTATTACATTACACCGTAGGACCGCCTTGGAGGTTAATTTGTTGCATTTTTTTGAACAATTCTTGCGATGGTGTTGTAATATGTGTTTATAATTAGCAACCCTACAATGAATGAAGGTCAAACAATTTAAATGTGTGGTCTGTGAATGCGGTGAACTTTTCGTGCACACAAACACGAGTATACTATAAATATTGACAAGTCATGCTAAAACTCTCTATCAATCACCCAGCATAAAAAAACCACCAAAAACCTGTATTAGACCACGTCCACACCGTATGCGTTTTCATAGCGTTTTTATATTGTTCTCGGTCCCCAAGGGAGCAGAAAACAATGGTCTCATTACCTGAAACAATATGAAAACGCTAGGAAAACGTATACATGTGGACGTGGCCTTAAGCTTTCATTACGCAAGGCCCTGTTGGCATGAAGCCGATTGAGTCTTTAAGTCAAATCTCCCACGTTGTTTTTCCTTGTTGTGTTTACATGAAGAAGATTGAAAGTTTTCGATCTGATCGAAACGTTTAAAGTGGAGTGTCGTGCTAAATGGCAGACATTGAGGGAAGCATAGAAAATAGTGTTCCAAAAGCGAAAACAATGTTCCAAGCAGATTGGATGATTCTCTATGTAAACATGTGCCCGGATTGACTTCACTCGCGTTTTTCAATCCAATTGGACTGTCAACCACTACTTCACGTTACGTAAACAGGACCTAACAGGTCTTGATAGAGGAGTGCATGATTGGATAGACTACCGTAATTCTCACATGGTTAACTGGCCATTGTGCCTTTTTGCCTTGGAACGGCAGCCAATGTTCTACAATACTCAGCATGTTCTAGGGATTTATGGTGAAGGAAAATTCGAGTGTAGAATATATACATTATAAGACCAAACCGGGACCAGTTGCGAAAAATGCAACTACACAGGCCTTCCGGCAGGAATTGAACCCACGACCTTGCGATTCTAGTGCAATGCTCTGACCACTGAGCCACGGAGGCCGTTGCCGAGAGCTTGATCGCGAGTTCTGTATATATTAAGGTGGTAATGCCAGGAGAGAATTGGGTTTATTAGAAGTAATATTGGGCATTTCACTCGATTACATAGCATGTTCTAGGGATTTATGGTGAAGGAAAATTCAAGTGTAGAATATATACATTATAAGACCAAACCGGGACCAGTTGCGAAAAATGCAACTACACAGGCCTTCCAGCAGGAATTGAACCCACGACCTTGCGAATAGAATCGCTCATGGTCAATGCTCTGACCACTGAGCCACGGAGGCCGTTGCCGAGAGCTCAGCCATTGTTCTATGACACGCAAAGTGGTATACAATGGCCATGCAGTCTAAGCTGACTTCTCACTTCTAGCAATTTCCTTGTATTTTGGACATCCATATATACAGTGCCGCGTGATTCAACACATGGTATAGAGTCGTTTTAGTCTAGTGGTTACCATATAAGTTGGGAGACCCGGGTTCAATCCTTGGTCACAGACCACCGCCCATGCAAAGTCTTAATAAACCCCTTGACTACCATGGGTGTTGCCTTGACGAGTAAAATCGTCTGGTGTTAGCCACAGTAAAATACATGTACTAAAGAGTAAAGGTGCATGCGTCCACATGCACGCTTGGGAGTCAAAGTAATTGAAGAGAAAATGCTAGCTTTGTATACATCAAATCGTAGTTTATTTAGGCCCACATGCAAATTAGTTTCCTATTCAATTTGGGCCCCTATGCAAATTACATCGTGTCTATTACAGCATAACGGGAAGATACCATAAGCTGGGACTGTTTTTTCATGTTTTGAGTTCATTATACTGATTTAGACACTACGTTTAGGATTATTGTCAAGGATAATCGATAAGCAAATTTTATCCTTATAGAATACCTAAACATTAAAAAGTTTCTGAAATCAGAAATGTTATGTTTACTACGGCTGCTTCAGCCTCATGTTAAGCCGGTTTTCCACTAGGCGATTTTTTTCGCGCGAAGCGACTTTCTTTTGTTCGAATTCAATAGATTTCTGATTAGTTCCAGCTCAGAGCTCATGAGACAAAAGAAAAAGTCGCTTCGCGCGAAAAAAATCGCCTAGTGGAAAACCGGCTTTATAAATGAACTACGTTTTATCCCGACTCAGATGAGATTGTATGCGCAGTCGAAACTCCGATTTCGTCTATATAACAACACCAGCAAATGGTGAGACTTTCGAGTCTTCCCAAATAACCACTTCAAATCGTAGGCCCTCGAGACCCCTATACCATGCAATTGGGCTCCTAGCCTGTTCAGTGGGGAATATATTCCGTTGACTACAGAGTGAGAAAACAAGTAAAGTCTAGTTCTCATGTCGCCGACGGTCGCCGATTTGTGATTTAGATGCATGTTAAAACGGTAAAAAAGAAAAGTAATAAAGAACAATGCAGAAAGCAGTGCTTTCCTGCATTGTTCTTTATTACTTAACATGCATCTGAATCATGGATCGGCGACGGTCGGCGACATATGAGAACTAGGCGGCTTAAGCCTGATCGGCGATTTGTGATTTAGATGCATGTTAAAACGGTAAAAAAGAAAAGTAATAAAGACAATGCAGAAAGCAGTGCTTTTCTGCATTGTTCTTTATTACTTAACATGCATCTGAATCATGGATCGGCGACGGTCGGCGACATATGAGAAGTAGGCTTAAACTAAAACTAAACACTAAAATGAATAACAATGAAGTCAATGAAGTACTATTTTTGTCATCGAAAGAAGGGTCCAAAGGTTAAAAGGAAATTGACAATGCAAATTAAGTTTGTTTAATCCGAAAAAAACTATTAAAATTGTAATGTTATACCTTTTTAATTCGAAAAAAACTAGTAAAATTGTAATGTTATACCTTTTACAACTTTTCTATATCATTCATCGTTTTTGAGATATTTTAGTTTGCTTGATATGTAAATGAATATGATCTCCGACGTCATAAGCAGTTTAGGGTATTTTCATGCATTACAAAATCACCCATACCGCCATGATAGCTCAACATGAAATGTTCAGTGTCACGAGGAGTTTTAACGATTACAAGTAATCTATCGTGGAATTCACATGTAAATGAGGTTATAAAAAAAGCCTCTAAAAGGTTATATTTTTTAGTGCAGCTGAAAAGAGCTAACGTCCCTCGAAAAGACCTAGGGCTATTTTACATTACTTGCATTAGATCTCTTTTAGATTATGCCGTCCCTGTGTTCCATTTTTCTATCCCACAATATCTAATGTGTGAATTAGAACGTATACAAAAGAGGGCATTGTCGATCATTTGCTATAATCACGATTATACCGAATCACTAAAATGTATGAACATCGTCCCTCTAGCTGACCATCACAAGGATATATGTAATACATTGTTTACTACCATTGTTAATGATAAGAACCATCGACTCCATCAATTATTACCGCCGTCTTATGAGACTAAGCACAACTTGAGACATTCGCGATCATTTAATGTTCCCAGATGGAAGACTAACCGTTTTAAGAACACTTACATAATGTCTTCATGCCTTAATGCTAACATGAAATAGTCAATGTCCAGTTTTAAGAATTAGTTTTAGTTTAGGCTTGACATTTTGTTATAGCTATTTTATGTAAGCTCATGTAAATTTATTTTACATATAAATTTGTAATTTTAATATAAGAATATCTATTATAACAAATGTAATTTTAATGAAATACGCAATTCAGCCCTTGGCTGCTATGTATTTTTTTCAAATAAACCATCTATCTAAACCAAAATGATAGCTCAACATGAAATGTTCAGTGTCACGAGGAGTTTTAATGCGTACAGTTTCGAGTGATTTTCGTGAACAAACTTGGAGATATAACTGAGTTTTCTCTGTGTGAAAATGCTCTACCCTACTTCTGACGTAAGAGACCATCTCATTTACATACCAAACACTAATTGAATATCTGGAAAATGATGAAAAATAAGTTGTAATGTTAAATTCTTTACCATTTCACGATTTCTCTCAAATTAGACAGGCGAACTTAATTTATATTGCCAATATCTTTTAAAACCCATCTCGGTGGATAACCCTTTGGTTGGGAACTTGGGAAACGTGCATATAAGTACATCTTTAGTACATCTGAGAAAAGGCCAGATGCTTTTACTCGACAATTAAAGCCGAGTATACGTCTTGACAGTCATCAAAGAGGTAATGGAATAACTTTACAATATTGCACGACCGACACGCTGAATACGCCTTCCTATTAAGAGTAGGGTATTATCAATTAAAGAGTAACTTTGCAAAAACCGGGCGACCGTTTTAACGTAAAATTGCGAATCGTCTGGTGTGTATAAATTGTTAGAATTCTGTTAGGGTTAATATATTAGAATCGGGTATAAGGTTCGGGTTTTCGGCTTCCCTTGGACTAAAGTACAGAACACTACGATACTTGTGTTAAGAACCTGAGAACTATTTATATATTCCTTTCTTGTGAACAATCTTAAAACCTACTTAAAAACACAAAATCTGCATATACAGGCAGCTGAATTCCTCTTTGATATCAACGCAATTATATTGAAGAGGCGTAGGCAGTGTGTTGAACAGAGAAAAGTGAGAAGGTGGTGAACTGCCAAGAATTAATTTTAGTAACGAAATACTGACGTTTCGGGCGGCGCTACTAAAAATCTTCGCAGTTTACCACTTCTTCATTTTGCCCTCCATTGAAGAGGGTTTTGTACAAAAAAAAGTAATGACTCTCCTGATACATGCACTTGTTATTTAATGGGACAGCTCCGTGAATAGCTCCAGTTAATTGGCAGCTCTATACTCTAGCTAATGGCTAACACAATCATTTACTGACGTAACAACATAAGACTGAACAGAAGTATAATAGCTGAATATTATATTTTTACGTTCAGTAAAAAGATTTCAGAGTAGTTCACTTCTCGAAGAAACATAACAGAAAATATTTTATGATTTTTCACGCTGCCAATTTTTTTTTTACTATAGTGAGATTTGAACATGCAGCTCGACAACCTCGTACCCAGGGTCTTATCTCCGCTCCCCCCGCCCTCGCCCACCCTGGGTACGAGGTTGGCAGCTTCACTGCTTTTATTTCAAATTCATCTTCTGAGAAACAAGAAGCAGAAATTTCGTGATTTCTTGCACTGCCGAAATGAATTGGTGTAAATAACGAAATTTTCGATCTTCTCGTGAAAAAAGCTCTAAAAGAACCTGGAATTTTTAATGTGAGAACGTTTCCAACGACGCCAAGCGTAGAAGGTTCTTCAGCTAAATATGGACTAGAAAAAGTGAAACTGATGTCGGTTGTCAACTCTGAGAAGTGGTCGTCGCGGAGTGACAGAACATACAACATTATCCACTTATAAAGAAAAAAACATACCTATTGTCCGAAGATTATACCTCACATGCGGTGACCACAAAATACAATTGGAAAAAGAGATTAAAATTTGACAAGTTTTAATTCTCAAAACGTTCTCGTGGCTAAGTGTCAATGCTCTAGGTATTATAAAGATATTATAAACTTTAATAAGATCTACGACGCGGCAAGCTCAAACTAAAAACAAAAGCTTAAAAACAAAAGAAGTCTTAATAAAAACAAAGTGAATGAATAATTTGTAATCCCAAGCGTATATACCAATACCGTCCTCGTTCTGTGAACAACGCCACTCTCAGCATTTTTACGTCTTCAGAACGACGCGAAACCTCGTCCCCAGGGCATTTTGCCTCCACGTTGGGAGGTCGGCGAAAATGGCCCTGGCATCGGCTGGTCGATTCTATAATCGGATTGGCCGGTTTAAAAAGTTGATTAATTCAGATACAGTGTAATTTATTCATCAAAATATGAATTGCAATAAATCCACTCTGCGAAGTTCATCCAAAGAATTGTAACGATAGCTTTGGTTAAAGTCAAGAACAACATTAGATATATGTTTCTTTCCGACATTTAAATGTATCCTGGATAATCGTGGGGAGTATCATGATGAATAATGCTAGCCAGTTGCATTTATGATAAAGGTTCACATGAGTGATTCGGCAGAGCGTTAAATATTTCTTATTTATTATTCATGCATACGTATTATACAAAAACGAAACACAAAGACCGCATAAATTTTCTTGCCAAAACACCCCAAAATTCTGGGTGTCACGTGACCAGCCGATGCCAGGGCCATTTTCGCCGACTCCCAACGTGGAGGCAAAATGCCCTGGGGACGAGGTTGAACGACGCGAACACGCTGGGAAGTGAGAGCTGTTTCTTAAAGCCGGTTTTCCACTAGGCGATTTTTTTCGCGCGAAGCGACTTTCTTTTGTTCGAACTCAATAGATTTCTGATTAGTTCCAGCTCAGAGTTCATGAGACAAAAGAAAAAGTCGCTTCGTGCGAAAAAAGTCGCCTAGTGGAAAACCGGCTTAACGTTGACTTTAGCTCAGACACTGCAGCCGTTTTAGCAAGAACTGGAGCGTAAACATGAAATACGGCAGTTAATTTACCGTGTCTTAATTCTTCTAAATGCATTCCTTTTTAACGGTTTTAAGGCCGCGTCGTCGAGTTAGCCTCGTCGTAGATCTTAAAAAGTCCCTATTATCTGCCCTCCCCCTAAAATGTTTTATGTGGATGGGCCGGAATATCTTTCGGGGGCCCCTTCAAAAACTCAACTGTTTAGTCTGCCAACTGTGGTTTTCACCATCCCTTCAACATCACTGATTACGTGTTTCTAGAGCTATTAAGTGTTTGAGGCAGAAAGTAGTTAATGTTCATTCTATTTCATCATAGTTAATGGAGGGGGATGGTTTGGAAGCTCCATTGTCTTTCAAGATTATGCAATAGTCATGTTTGATTGTGTTCATGTTGGAGGAAGGCAATTGGTTGAAGAAAGGAAATTCTATGGACACGTGACGACGAACGTTGCTATTGGAGGACTGCTTCATTATACAGAAAATACAATACGTTCAGTGACCGTGAAATTAGACAAACTGAACAAAAGCATAGAGCAATGACTTTTGCCGAGTTTCCAAACGATCCCCTTCCACTTTGATTTCATATGCATGTATATAGCTGCTGCTTTGATTGCTAGTGTTATGGCCGAGATCATGGCATTGTTGATTTTAGAGGCGCCGTGGGAAGCCGAAAAAAGAGACTGGGTACAACACTAAGAGGTTGGCTATTTATTAGTCAATTTGCGTAGGTAACACCGCTGCCAAACGTTTTGCGCATGTGCGACGTCTGAGCTCGTCCTCGGAAAAAGAGCGGGAAAACACTGAAATATTTGGACTGGTCCGAATAATTTTACTGATACTTCAAGAAAAGTTTTAATGAAGAAAAAATTGGGGGTCACAAAAGTTTTTTTCGAATTAAATTAGTTTTAAGGGTAATTGGCAGCCATTTTGAAACGTCATGGTTGCCATAGCAACAACTGTTGCTATTTATTTGGTAACAGCTTATGATTGTCAGACTGTTTAACTATGCATAACATCTAGTTTTATTCTTTTTCCGAATTGTTTAATAACGTGTTTTGGACTCTCAAACTTGTATTTTCCATTTTTCAAGAAACTGTGTGGAGCCACCTTAAACGGGTCTTAAACGGGTTACTTCATCCTAAATCTTGGACGAAGCCAAACACAAATACAGCAGAGCCTACTTTTCTTCCTCTCTCTCAGCGAAGAAATAAGGAAAAGAAGGCTCTGCTAGCAGGGTAAACTATTAACGGTTTGTGTTTATCGCGAAACCAAAGACACCATTGTATTCTACAAATTGATAGCTTTCTAACGATATCTATTTTATTTTTGTGGCATAAATTCTGACGAATTGAGAGCGCTTTACAGAAATGACCCTGAAAAACTATACGAAAACCTTAATCAACAGTGAGTGTGTCGAATCCTTTCGTGCATGGACTTTGGCCTCAAAGCCAGTAAAGAGCAATGCTTCCGTGGATAACATGCACTAATCCTACTATACCTGTCAACTTTGCACTAGCCTGTCACCTGTTTTGTATATTTTGGAAATTTCAAAATTTGATGAATTTTGTAATCCTACTTTGACCGTTGTAATCTAACACTTATAGCTTATCAGTTTACTTCCTTGTAAATATAAAGAACGTTGGTCTGATGAAGACTTCGGGATAAAATCGAAATCTTTTTGTCTTGCATGTTTTTATGCATGTACATCTTTAGATTTTTCAAAATGTTCATATTATTTTTCGCATTTATTATTCATCGTACAATAAATAATTACTTCAAAAAGGAATGATGCCTTACCAATTTAACGAGAAATGATCTTTTTTTGGCACTGCAGTAGATAATTAATAATATTTTCGACAAGTTCAATTAAGACTTTCGACAGACTTCAATTTTCCGAAAAAAATACTGATATCTTTCATGTGGGGGGAGGGTCGGTCCTCTACATTGCCGGCCTACATGGCCAGCAATGCACGGAAGTCGTTTTGATGTGACATTACGATAGTTAGGTGTCTCAAATATGTCCTATAAGAATATATGTCCTATATAAGAATTAAGTTTATTCTTATTTCAAGATTTTGTACGTTTCAGCAGCCCAATATGCAGTACGCCGTTGGTCTATAACAACGTTATTAAGCTGACTTTGGTATCACTATATTAGCCAAGGTGAAGTGTGAGAGGGAAAATACTGAGTGACAGTATGACCGACACGCCAAGTCAACTAACCAACAAAGCACTTATGTATACACGCCAATGTGCCTAAATATAGCCGGACAGTATTCGGAATCAGAAACTAAGATCACTAAAAGCCTTCTTGAAGATTAAACCCAATTGTCAACTCCTTCAAAACCAAATACCTAAAATACTTGAAGATTAATGGTGACAAGATGTTGGACATTTGAGATGAAGAACTTAATAAATGTAGGAGTCTGTAATCGAAAAAAATTAATCTCTCTTATAGGATCCAATCAAGAGATATTGCGTTGAAGTTGTAAGTAGGAGTATAAATGAGAGAAAGATTTATGCTTCATGCATTCAGTCATCGCAGAAACAGGCTTGCAACGAGCTGCGAGTAATTACATCTAACTATAAAAAGAACTCACAGCGGGGGGAAAAACAAGCAATTTGTAATTAGTAGACTCAGTGTATTTTAAAAGCCGGTTTTCCACTAGGCGATTTTTTTCGCGCGAAGCGACTTTCTTTTGTTCGAATTCAATAGATTTCTGATTAGTTCCAGCTCAGAGCTCATGAGACAAAAGAAAAAGTCGCTTCGCGCCAAAAAAGTCGCCTAGTGGAAAACCGGCTTTACAAGGCTCTCTCTCTCAAAAGTGGAAAACGAGAGGGGGAGAGAGAGAGGAGAGAAGAGAGAGACTATCTCACTCTCAAAGTGAATACATTACGGACTTTGAAAAAGTCTATTTAATTAGAAATATAGTAAGGTTGGATATACTGTTGGATATACTCGTTGGATATACTACTTTTCGGAAGTATATGAGTATATATAAGTATATATGTGTTGACACTACATCTTTGCTATTATCAAACATAATCTACATGTTTGGTGTTGAGGGAGAAACACAAGCATGCACATTGCGCACACTTCCTTCGACTTAATTTGGTTTGATAATAGCAAAGAATAACTCATTATGCACATGTGACGTTAATTAACATGTTTAATTTGTATATCAAACAAACTGAAATGTCTCAAAAGCGAAGCAAGGAAACGGAAAACTACAAAAGATGTTACTTTGTCATTTTAAGTGTTCTTTCGATTCAGACAGACTTAATTTTCGCTTCATCCTACCGTATTAGGCTATATATACCATGGAGTCTAGCAAACGTCGATACCTGAGTGAGTAATTAACAAAGGTGCTATAGTATGTAACCATTTGTCATTTTGTCCCCCCACCAAGAAGATGAGTGCAATGGGTTTATTATATATCTTCATTTTAGTTTATACTTGTCAAAAGGGAATCTCTTGCAGCGTCTACCCACCGAGATAACGTCAATAAATCAATTTCTAGTCACAACTTCCGTCTCTCGTATCTCTCACGACATCGTTTCCTCGCATTGCTACCATACTTGGCATACCAAGCTCCACAGATGCGTGCTATCACTCACAAGTCAAAACAACATGATTTTGCTTGATGTGCCTTTACTGTCACTATTCCTAAGTATTTGAGTAAAATCGCCGAACCTTGGCAACAGGGTGTCTTAGTGTTTCTCTCACTAGATGATTTTCTAGCGATTTCTGCGATTTCTTTTTGTTTCCGTATGTCACCATATATAGGCCATATAGTTAATTAAAGTTGGCGAGTCGTCTGTGTGTGTAAACCGCCTTACGCCATAATGTGTCTGCGCGCATATATATGTTTTTTTTGCAGCGCGCACTTAATCTGTTGTTATAGCACACGTCAAGTTTGATTGACATTTCGTTTGTAGCGCGCTTCTATTTTATTAGCAGTGTGCATGTTTTTCTATGTTTTCGTCAAAGTAAGAAAATTACTCTGAGGTCCAGATGGGACCCAAACCCGGAACCCACAAGCCGGACGCTCTAACCAATTCTACCCAGGGGCGTTGGAGCGACACTAAAAGTGGGGGACCCAAAATTTTTAGGGGGGTCCGAGGGCATGCTGCCCCGGGAAATTTTGAAATCTAGAGTCTCTGAAATGCCATTTCCTGCATTTTAGGACAAGCATTTACAGAATACTAAACTTCTAAAGGTCTAAAAACGTCATAAAATACTCAAAAGACAACACTTTTCCGGACACTGAATATCTGCATTCAAATTTCTTTTAATATTATATCTTTATTCAAAGTCGTGGGTCAGCTAGGGTGAGTGATTTTGTTAATCAATTGTTTTCCGATTTGTCTCAAATTTGCACCAAATGTAGTTAAGTATGTGACGGACACTATCGTATCATATAGTAAATAAGAAATAAAATATTGTTGCAGATATACTCATCAGTTTAAAATCACAGTAGTGTTTGTTCTAAAAAGGTGAGTTCGCGCGTTTTATTTATGTAAAAATTACCTGAGTTACAAGCTTTTATTTGTCAATTGCTTGTGCCACAACATACGCCGAGAAATAAAATATAAATGCGAACACACTTTTTTAGAACAAACATTGAGAAGTGTAAATATGATAAACTGAGGGCTTTTTGGTAAAACCAAAGACTGCCTTAAACCGCGGCGCGAAGGTACTGTGATTTTAAACTGATGAGTATATCCGCAACAATATTTTATTTTTTATTTACTGTATAATACAATAGTGTCCGTCACATACTTAACTAAATTTGTTGAAAATTTGAGACAAATCGGGGAAAAATTGAGCGAGCGGTAACAAATTTCTTGAAATGGCTTCCTAGATCTTCCTATATAGGGTATCCTTACAACAGTTCGTACAACAAAAACAACTGAAAGTCGGAAACTACTACAAACTTAGTTGCTTCTACAGCTTGCTTCCTGGCACATGTTTGCTTGCTTGCTTAGCAAGCTAAAAACCTATAGTTCAAATCTAATTTACTTAATATCGAGAGACTTAACTCTTAATTATCTTATGGTATTGGAATATTCCAACACTCTGGCTAAATATAAATGTTCGAGGGGCTTAGCCCATTATTTGGGACGTTATAATCCCCCCTTTGGTTTCGCCACCCTTGACCTGTGAACATATGTTTAGTACAACAGTAACAGACTGGCTCGTCACAAAATATTTTGGTTCAAAATCGCTTCGTAAGATATCAATCATAAGATAAGATATCTTCGTAAGATATCAATGACTAATGATCTGAAAGTGTTGATAATGGTTCATTTATTTAACCCAAATCAAGAGACATTGATTTATGAATGCATTGAAGCATTCATATTGTACGTCTCAATCGACAACCTCTTTAAAATTAGACAACAGAAATATTTCCCATATGGGGTACATGCCCACTTTTAACAATTTAACGCATTTAAGTCGGTTAGCAAAAATGTGGCGTTCAGTTAGAAAAATGCCGAGTGCCAGAAATAGTGTACACAATGCACCGACCTATATAACTTAACTGCTTGGATTTGAATCTTCAAAACCGTTGAAGCTTTGCTAGGTACTAGTAAATCTCCAATACTTTTGAAAAGGCGCTATAGTGATTAGTAAATCTTCAATACCTTTGAAGCTTTGCTAGTGACTGGGAAATCTTCAAATTCTTTGAAAGTGACCAGCAAATCTTCAAAACCTTAGTTTGTAATTCAGTGAAGATTTGCTAGTGACATGTCCGTGGACAAATTGACCACCTAACTTGTTTACAGTCTCGCTTATATGCTAACCCGCCCCATTAGCATTGCCAGTCTAGCTTATAGCATTGAACTGTAGGATGTACTTCAGTACACAACGCAGCGCAGCGCAATGAACGCGTTGCGCTGCGCTGCACTGCACTGCACTGCACTGCACTGCACTGCACTGCACTGCACTGCACTGCACTGCACTGCACTGCACTGCACTGCACTGCACTGCACTGCACTGCACTGCACTGCACTGCACTGTACTGTACTGTACTGTACTGTACTGTACTGTACTGTACTGTACTGTACTGTACTGTACTGTACTGTACTGTACTGTACTGTACTGTACTGTACTGTACTGTACTGTACTGTACTGTACTGTACTGTACTGTACTGTACTGTACTGTACTGTACTGTACTGTACTGTACTGTACTGCATATGTACTGTACTGTACTGTACTGTACTGTACTGTACTGTACTGTACTGTACTGTACTGCATATGTACTGTACTGCATATGTACTGTACTGTACTGTACTGTACTGTACTGTACTGTACTGTACTGTACTGTACTGTACTGTACTGTACTGTACTGTACTGTACTGTACTGTACTGTACTGTACTGCATATGTACTGTACTGCATATGTACTGTACTGCATATGTACTGTACTGCATATGTACTGTACTGCATATGTACTGTACTGCATATGTACTGTACTGTACTGTACTGTACTGTACTGTACTGTACTGTACTGTACTGTACTGTACTGCATATGTACTGTACTGCATATGTACTGTACTGTACTGTACTGTACTGTACTGTACTGTACTGTACTGTACTGTACTGTACTGTACTGTACTGTACTGTACTGTACTGTACTGCATATGTACTGTACTGCATATGTACTGTACTGCACTGTACTGCACTGCACTGTACTGCACTGCACTGCACTGCACTGCACTGCACTGTACTGTACTGCACTGTACTGTACTGCACTGCACTGCACTGTACTGTACTGCACTGCACTGCACTGCACTGCACTGTACTGTACTGCATATATACTGTACTGCATATGTACTGTACTGTACTGTACTGTACTGTACTGTACTGTACTGTACTGTACTGTACTGTACTGTACTGTACTGTACTGTACTGTACTGTACTGTACTGTACTGTACTGTACTGTACTGTACTGTACTGCATATGTACTGTACTGTACTGTACTGTACTGTACTGTACTGTACTGTACTGTACTGTACTGTACTGCACTGCACTGCACTGCACATGTGCAGTGCAGTACAGTGCAGTGCAGCGCAGTACATGTACAACACAGTACATGTACAACACAGTACATGTACAATACAGTACAGTACATGTGCAGTGCAGTGCAGTGCAGCGCCGCGCAGTGCAGTACATGTACAACACAGTACATGTACTGTATTGTACATGTACTGTGTTGTACATGTACTGCACTGCGCGGCGCTGCACTGCACTGCACTGCACATGTACTGTACTGTATTGTACATGTACTATGTTGTACATGTACTGCACTGCACTGCACTGCACTGCACTGCACTGCACTGCACATGCACTGCACTGCACTGTACTGTACTGCACTGCCTGATTGTCAAGCAGCTCAAACTCTATTCAGATTACATCGCTCACACGGCATGAGTATTTCTCAAATTCTATCATTTTTAAAAACAAAGCTCTACTGTACATGTACGGAACATAAGGAAGATACTTAATTACACCTTTTCACTAAAATCATTAATGCTTTTAAACATTAAGTTCCCAAATTCTGCGAAATAATTCGGAGTACACAATTTCTGGATATAATTCTGTGACAATGTTTAAAAATGTGCTTGGCTAAAAATGCTTAAATTGTGTGTTTAAGTACAGTAAAATTTGATGATTATTAATATTATCTTAATGTCTGTATTATACATTCAACTGATCAGAAACGCCCAGTACTAAACTGGATTTCTAAGTGTATTTGGTAACGACGGAGCTAGTCTTACCTCCTTAAGACAAGGTTGGTGTGATGTTACCAGTAGCAACAAACTGACGACAACTTACAGTGTTGTTGTTACCTTCCATTCCTTCCCGTCATTCTCTGGAGCGGGGTCGGATGTTTTTTCCCTTCAACATTAAAGATATCAGAAAACAATTATTAGGTGAGTTATGTTGAAAGGAAGATATAATAAGTGCGGTTCTATTACAAGTTGTACGTAAGTCTGTCTTATTCGAAAAAACCCCACTTAAAATGACAAAAGAACTAAACAATATGCGACTATAATTTTTTTTTTATAAATAATTTATAGAGTGGAGT
This sequence comes from Corallium rubrum, assembly GCA_964035015.1. Taxonomy (NCBI): domain Eukaryota; kingdom Metazoa; phylum Cnidaria; class Anthozoa; order Scleralcyonacea; family Coralliidae; genus Corallium; species Corallium rubrum. The sequence continues at coordinate 7,194,799 of OZ036011.1, forward strand.
GGAGTGGAGTGGAGTGGAGTGGAGTGGAGTGGAGTGGAGTGGAGTGGAGTGGAGTGGAGTAGAGTAGAGGAGTGAAGTAGAGACGGACGGACGGACGGACGGACGGACGGACGGACGGACGGACGGACGGAAGGAAGGAAGGAAGGAAGGAAGGAAGGAAGGAAGGAAGGAAGGAAGGAAGGAAGGAAGGAAGGAAGGAAGGAAGGAAGGAAGGAAGGAAGGAAGGAAGGAAGGGAAGGAAGGAAGGAAGGAAGGAGAATAAAGTGGAGTAGAAAGGAAGGAAGCAGAGTGGAGTGGAAAAACGGGGAGTGGAGTGAACCGGAGTGGAGTAGAATGGATGGGAGTAGAGTGGAGTAAAGTGGAGTAGAGTGGAATAGAGTGGAATAGAGTGGAGTAGAGTGGAGTAGAGTGGATGGGATATTAAAGTATAACTTTTCATTTTAACTCACTGATCATTTTGCTCAGTCGAAGGTGTTTCATCTTCAGTTTCAATTTTTTCCCTACATCGAATTATAAATTTAAAATTATACATGGTTGAAAATATTCGCATGGGCGTAAGTCACTCAATGACCCAAGTGTCCTCAAATAACACTCATCTTAATCTTATAACTTTTCATTTCATGCTCAACCTAATCTAATCCAATAATTGGTTTCTATTTTGTTGCTGCAAAGTAAATCCAAAAACAATATCGCTGCCAAAAACTGCTTCAGATAAAAGTCCGTTTTATAAGGTACCTTTCAGTTGAAAATCCTGGGTTAGCTGTGCTTTCTTCTACTTTAACCACAAGTTTAGCCCTAAAAAATATTCCACTCTCAAAATTTTATTCTCTTTCTTCGTCCTTCTCCAGCTGTTCGCTGTGCTACCATCCAACGTGCAACCAGCTAAACTAAAATACACTCAACTATTCATCCATCCATCCACTAACCAATCCTCTATACATACATCCAACCAAACCCTCATCCAACCAACCACCACCCACCCACCCACCCACCAACAACTCCTCTATACATCTATCCAACCAACCACTCATCCTACCTGCCAACCATCCACCCATGCATCCACTCACCCACCCACACACCCACCCACTCACCCACCACCAACTCCTCTATACATCTATCCAACCAACCACTCATCCTACCTACCAACCATCCACCCACACACCCACCCACCTACTAACTCACCACCAACTCCTCTATACATCTATCCAACCAACCACTCATCCTACCTGCCAACCATCCACCCATGCATCCACTCACCCACCCACACACCCACCACCAACTCCTCTATACATCTATCCAACCAACCACTCATCCTACCTACCAACCATCCACCCAGCCAGCCACCACCACCAACAACTCCTCTATATATCTATCCACCCAACCACTTATCCATCCAAACACACATCCATCCAAGCATCCACCCATCTATTCACCCAACCATCCAACCACTTGTCCACCCATCCCCCAACTAACCAGCCAGCCATCTACCCACCAACCAACCAATCCTCTATACATCCATCCATACCAACCAACCACTTGTCCAACAAGCCATCCATCCATCTATTCACCCAACCATCCCCCCAACTAACCACCTACCCAACCATCATACTATCCATCCATCCATTGATCCATCCACCCATTTACTCGTCCACCATATACAATACAAAACTACAAAGCATGTGATCTGAAAATAAATCTTGAGTCCGCGCCAACGTCATGCTTCGATCAGTTATTGCTTCACTTTTGCATTCAAAAATGATATTTGTCTAAATGTACAGTACGTTTCCTTGGATTAGGTCTAGAACTAAACAGAAATTTTTCGATGCACAACTAAACTTACTCTTCTTCTTGCTGCTGATGCCTCTTCCTCAGCCAACAAATCAGGCAAAGGACCAGAATAATTAGAGCAATTATTCCAAAAACAACGCCCAAAATTTCACCAACATTTCCTTCATGTATTTTCCATTTGGACGAGGTGTCTTCTCCTGCGAGATTAAAACAGATAAGGATACGCAAAGGAAGAGAACTGAAGGAAAAGATAATAAAGAAAATGAAAGAGAAGAAAAGAAGAAGAGTAGAAGAGAAAATAAAAAAGAACGAAAGAGGAAAAGATGAAAGGAAAGGAGGAAGAAAGGAAGAAAGGGAGGGAGGAAGAAGGGAGGGAGGGAGGAAGAGGGAAGGGAGGGAGGGAGGGAGGGAGGGAGGGAGGGAGGGAGGGAGGGAGGGAGGGTTAGGGAGGGAGGGAGATAGGGAGGGAGGAAGGGAGGGAGGGAGGGAGGGAGGGAGGGAGGGAGGGAGGGAGGGAGGGAGGGAGGGAGGGAGCGAGCGAGCGAGGGAGGGAGGGAGGGAAGGAAGGAAGGAAGGAAGGAAGGAGGAGGAAGCGAGCGAGGAGCGAGGAAGGAAGGAAGGAAGGAAGGAAGGAAGGAAGGAAGGAAGGAAGGAAGGAAGGAAGGAAGGAAGGAAGGAAGGAAGGAAGGAAGGAAGGAAGGAAGGAAGAAGGAAAATAAATAAATATATATATATAAATAAGTAAATAAATAAATAAATAAGTAAATAAATAAATAAATAAATAAATAAATAAATAAATAAATAAATAAATAAATAAATAAATAAATAAATAAGAAAAAAAAAGTTAATTAAAAGAAATAAGTAAGAAAAGAAGGAACCAACAAAGGGACGAAGACAAGAAAGCAAGAAAACAAGAAAAAAGGCAGAGGAAGAAAAGAAGAAAAAAGACGACAAGAAGAAAAGAACAAGAATAAAATAAGAAAATCTACCCACCACAAGCAGGGGCAAAATCTTTCAACTTCTCCGCATCATCGTTCACAAGAGCAGAGAACTGGTTGTGCAAGTTAGAGCTGGAATCATCTACAACGTCCAATTGAAAAAATCAGACATGACATAGTGCTTCTATCACTATCAGAAATATTTCTCGTAACATCCATTCATAATTAAAGAAATTTTCATTTGAACGCTTTTCACCAAAACTATGTGACCTAGCTAGAAACGATTCTCCTGTTATAGTCAGTTTCAGCTTGCTTTTGAAATTCCTTTGTCAACATTTGTCGGAAGGTTGGGAACTAGGTACCGAAGTTCATTGTGAAGTTCGAATTTAATAAGCTTTGAATTGAATTCCTTTGGCGAAATCACGGAGTAGAAGATTATTTGTTGTATAGTGTTTGATGGAAATGAAGAATAATAGATACTTGGTTAAACAAAAACAAATTGCCGACTTAAATTTGTATCTACCTCGCACAGGGGCGTCGGAAGTGGGGGTGCCGAGGGGGCCTGCCCCCCCTTTTTTTGGTGGTGGTGGGCCAGAATATGTTTCCCCCCCCCCCCCCCCACTATTTAACAAGGCCAGTAATAAAGTTATGATTAACAAAATCACTAACCCTAGCTAACCCACGACTTTGAATAAAGATATAATAAAGAAATTTGAATGCAGATATTCAATGTCCGGAAAAGTGTTGTCTTTTGAGTATTTTGTGACGTTTTTGGACCTTTAGAATTCTGTAAATCCTTGTCCTAAAATGCAGGAAATGGCATTTCAGAGACTCTAGATTTCAAAATTTCCCAGGGGAGCATACCCCCGGACCTCCCTAAAAATGTCCCCCCCCCCCCCCCCACACACACACTTTTAGTCTCGCTCCGACGCCCCTGTCCTCGCAATGTAGTTCTGAACATTGCAACGTAAGTTTGGAATGTTCATTTGAATTATACGTTTCGAATTTCAAAAGCTGAAACTGACTATAATATTCTTGGCTCTTACAGTACTGTGTACGCAGCGCTTAATCGAGGAAATACATTAATATGTATCTTACCAATCAATAGGAAACTGTAGTTCAAACATTCTTTATTTCCCTCAAACTTGACGTTGGCCACTCGCCACGACGAAACGCCAAGCGCCTCTGAGACAATTTTTTGGAAAATGTTCTTGTCCCTTTCAAATCAAAAATAGCGAAACAATTCACACTCTCGCTACAGTCATTGTCTGCCAGCACCGTTAGAAAAAATCATAACATATTTTGATGCATCCATCTGTCCGTCCCTCCCTCCGTCCTTCCCTTCCTCACTCTATCCATCCCTCCCTTCCTCCCTCACTCTATCCATCCCTCACTCACTCTATCCATCCCTCCCTCCCTCCCTCCACTCATCCATATCTAAATCCTTCCTCGCTCCCTCTATCCATCCATCCCTCCCTCCACTCATCCATATCTAATTCTTTCCTCCCTCCCTCCCTCTATCCATACCTCCCTCCATCCAGCCCTTCCTCCACTCATCCATATCTAATTCTTTCCTCCTGCCCTCCCTCTATCCATACCTCCCTCCCTCTATCCGTCCCTCCCTCCATCCATCCCTTCCTCCCTCCATCCATCCCCTCCTCCCTCCACCCACCCCTCGCACCCTAGGCCCCCTCTATCCATCCCTCCCTCCATCCATAACTCCCTCCTCCACATATCCATCCACCCACCCATCCACCACCTATCAAACCATCTATCCATCCATTGTCCTTAATCCATTTTTTTCATTTTTAAGTTATTTTATTTATTGCATAGGTGCCATGCATATGTCTTCTAGTCAAATTATTTTATCTAGCTATATATAATACAGTACTAGTTAAATTTTACCTTGTTGCGGAACTATTTTTCAACGTTAACGTCTCCTGGCTGTAGGAAGAGTCCATTTGCGGCAGTAAATCAGCACAAGCAATGCGAGGATCTCCTTTATTTACAGCGTGAATTACAACAGATCTACCTACGACTGAAAGAAAATCACGCACTGTTTAATTCCTCAGTTTGCCAGTCAAAGCTGGAATAAGTACTGAGGGGAAATCCTGGGTCTATATTAACATGGCTTTCATTTCATACATGGCTGTTCCAAGACGTCTCCCCTTGACAGTAAAACCGTCTGGCATTAGACAGCCGTAAAAAGATAAAGTTGTTCTACAGTTTCAGGTTGCTTTTGAAATTCGTTTGTCAACATTCGTTGGAAAGTTGGGAACTTGGTACGGAAGTTCGCGAAGTTCGTTGTGAAGTTCGTCGTGAAGTTCGAATTTAATAAACTTTGAATTGAATTCCTTTGACAAAATCACAGAGAAGAAGATTATTTGCTGTATAGAATATAATAATAGATACTTGGTTAAGCAGAAACAAATTGCCGACGTAAATTTGTATCTACCTCGCAACGTAGTTCGGAACATTGCAACGTAAGTTCGGAATGTTCATCGGATTCCAAAAGCAAGCTGAAACGGACTATAAAGTGCCTATCTTATCTGCGGAGATTTTACGTAATGCTTCATATACGAGACGGAGGACTTTACCGAGATTTCAAAGTCCGAGTGCTTTTTGAAAAGGCGAGCCAAAGGCGAGCCTTTTTAATGCACGAGGGCTTTGTAATCCCGATAAAGTTCGACGTCGAGTATTTGAACTGACTTCTCAAACTCAAAACTTCCGAAGATACCTCTGAAACGTAATATAATTTGCCTTATTTCAAAGTCCCAAGACTTTGAAAACGTATTTTGCATTATTTCAAAGTACTAGTACTTTTCCTCCGACTTCAAAGCCCTGATTAAACAGTAATTTCTTTTTTGTTCATGAATTATTGAGTTTGAGAAATATTCTTAAAAATCATTAATAATTCACGAGGAAAACACAAAGAAAAATCATAACCGTATCGTGGTTTTATGTGATAAAACATTCTCCTGATTTACATAAATTTTAGCTCTGTTTTTCGCGCCTTACACAATGTTATTTTTCAAAATTACTACGCCAACGAACTTAGCAAATGGTGATCGTTTTTAAAGCCATTCAAAACACTCGCAGAACGCGTTTTATCAGATCTAAAACACCCAGCTTCGCCTCGTGTTTTATATCTGATAAAACAGTCCTGCGCGTGTTTTAAATATTACGTAATCTTGGGGTAACAATCTCCTGCTAAGCAAAATTGTTATATATTTTGCCATTCCAAAATTTAATTTTCATGGACTTTTTTTGCCGTTAAAGTTATAACCATAACCATAAATTTTATTCTCAAGTCCAAATGGGCTTGAAGGAAAGTTGAGAGGTTAGCCTTATATAACAACTTCCAAACAAAAATATTCTAACAATATTCTAACATAAATCTAGTAAATATTAATTCTTAAAATAATGAATGTTTAAATATTTAAGTGTTGTTTCAGGCGGTTTTTAAACATGCCAATATTATCAGCTTCTACAACATTACTGGGTAGATTATTCCAGAGTCTTATAATTTTCACAAAAAATAAAATTTATAGGAGTTCACCCTAGCCAATTTTACATAAAACTTATATCTATGATTGGCTATACCGAAAGTGACAACTAGTTTTTACAATAGAATTACACGTCTTTCTCGTTATTTTTTGTATTTACTCAATAACGAAAAGAATTAAGAGCCAAACAGATGCGTAGTGTTGTAAACACTGTGTTTTTTTTTCAAACGTTTATAAGTAGCTTATTTGCACATAAAAATGTTTGTGCGTTTGACTCCCTTCTTTTTATCAACAGGTTCAGGTTATTTCACTAGACTATAATCACGTCACGTCACCTCCCCTCCCCTCAACCTCAACCTCAACCTCAACCTCAACCTCAACCTCACCCTCACCCTCACCCTCACCCTCACCCTCACCCTCACCCTCACCTCACCTCACCTCACCTCACCTCACTTCACTTCACTTCACTTCACTTCACTTCACTTCACTTCACTTCACTTCACTGACAAGATATGTCCTACTTATTACAGATACACCCCTATCCTCAACCTACCATTATGCCAGCTTGCTAGATAATTTTCTGTTTCTGTCAGGTGCTTCATTCCACTTCCAATAGTGTATGTTCCAAGTTTGTTCGACAGGTCCCCGAGCTCACATCGAAATGGACTCATTGCGCTGCAAGTACTGCTGTACTCGTTACCCTAGTATAATCGCAAAATAGACGACACAAACTAGTATTGACATGGTGGGTAACAGATGCTCAAAGGGAATCATTAGGTACACTATACAGAGCAAGGTTACTAGGAAGATTAACACCTTGCACGTTCGCACTGACCCCCCAATTTCACCCGAGTACAAAACCATTGCTGAAATCGTGCTACATGTACGAAGAGTAAAGCCAGTGAACTCCTGGCCGTTTGAAGCGAGCGCGCCTCGTCACGGGCCTTAACAAGTCATCGAGATGCGCAATTTGCCATGCGCCTCGTTTGTGCTGACAGCCAGGACGCTTATATACCAAGCGTCCTGGTGAGGGAAATATATCACACGCCAGTCTAGAGAAAACGTTAAAAAGCCTTCCTATAACGACTTATAACTTAGCGTGATGTCTAACAACATAGCGTAGCGTCTTACAACGCAGCGAAACATTTTATAGCGGAGAGAGGAACCTGTTATAACGCAGCATAACGCCTTATGATATATCTTAACATTGTAGCCAAACGTTTTAGAACCTGGGGTATCTTAATAAGGTCTCTAATATCTACCAGTTTGCCCGTGGTAGATCATGGCCTACCCGTACATACGACTACGGGTAGATTATCCGTACCCGTAAACCGAAAGGTCTCTATTAGTCTGGCAGCATATGTAATCCCGTGGGAATTTCGTGAAGAAAGCAAGCGACTAGTCTAGTTGTGTTAAGGGGACCATAAGGAACATGAAAAATGTTGTTGGCAATTTTGCAACTCACACGGACGCCTAAAATTTAACTTTTTTTACAATTAGCCTATTAATTAAACTACTAATATCAAAAAAAATTTTAAATTTAACGTTCACGTATAGTAAATATAACCTGGATCATCAGAACGCTTGGGAAAAACTGTATATAGGTCATTTAAACGGTTACCATCGTTTTCTAAGTCCATTTTGAGTTACGTGTAGTTAAATCTGTAAAATGCACTGGTATTTCGAGCCATTTTGCGCTTTTTTCAGATTTCGAGCTGTAATTACTCATCAATAGTTAGGAAATTCAGTATTACGAGTTAAATGACCTATGTGTAGTTTTTTGCAAGCTTTCTAACAATATAGGTTATACTTGCCACAAGCGACCTTGAAATTTCACTTTTTTATTGATCTTAGCAGTTTAATGGGCTAATCGTCAGAAAAGCTAAATTACAGCGTTCGTTGCAAGTTCCAAAATTGCCGACAACATTTTTTTGGTTTCTTACGGTCTCCGTAACTTATGCAGATAGGTGACAAGATTTCAGCATTAAATGCCTACGGGACTTCATTTCATGACATATGCTCCCCGACTATATTACGAGTGAACAAAAATGGCGGTACCCGTACCCGTAAACCGAATCTGGGGTATCTTAAGGTGTCTATAGTGAGCGATGTCCCGCACGCCTTCAAGAATCATATGACCAGATCTGTAGCTTGCATGCAATTCCCAACAGCTCTCGTCCTGCCTAGGTTATTTGAGCCTCGAGGGTTCTTCTTTTGACAAGTAAGATAATCATTTGCTGTTAAAGCCAAAGTAAAATAATAAAGAGATTGTTTTGGGCCGGCTCTGAAGTAGGAATTGGTTAAACTTCCTCAAAAACACCCTAATAACATTTCTTTTTACCTTAACATATACGTTGTATGGATTGTAATGACCCATGGTAGTTCCACATCTCTTGCTAATTGCCATCGAGGTCTTTCCACTGAGAGGTAAGGAATGAATATGCCAATTGTGGTTGGGTGTCATCTACATGAAAGAGGACAATTGTATGAACTCTACTGTAAGTGTACTGTACTGTACTGCACTGCACTGCACTGCACTGCACTGCTGTACTGTACAGTGAAATTCCTAAAATTACCAGTGTTGTGACTATTTGACTGCCTGATATTTTTAGCCCTTATGGTTATTACAGGTAGTCAGTACCTAAACTATGTAAAACACACTTTAAAATTTGTAATTGTTTTTTTTAATGGGGTACAATAAAGTATTTTTGTTCTTGCAGTAAGTGTACTGTACTGTCCTGTACTCAGTACTGTACTGTACTGTACTCAGTACTGTCCTGTACTGTCCTGTACTCAGTACTGTCCTGTACTGTCCTGTACTCAGTACTGTCCTGTCCTGTCCTGTACTCAGTACTGTCCTGTACTGTCCTGTACTCAGTACTGTCCTGTACTCAGTACTGTCCTGTACTGTCCTGTACTCAGTACTGTCCTGTACTGTCCTGTACTCAGTACTGTCCTGTACTCAGTACTGTCCTGTACTGTCCTGTACTCAGTACTGTCCTGTACTCAGTACTGTCCTGTACTGTCCTGTACTCAGTACTGTCCTGTACTGTCCTGTACTCAGTACTGTCCTGTCCTGTACTCAGTACTGTCCTGTCCTGTCCTGTCCTCTACTCTACTCTACTCTACTCTACTCTACTCTACTCTAACTCTAACTCTAACTCTAACTCTAACTCTAACTCTAACTCTAACTCTAACTCTAACTCTAACTCTAACTCTAACTCTAACTCTAACTCTAACTCTAACTCTAACTCTAACTCTAACTCTAACTCTAACTCTAACTCTAACTCTAACTCTAACTCTAACTCTAACTCTAACTCTAACTCTAACTCTAACTCTAACTCTAACTCTAACTCTAACTCTAACTCTAACTCTAACTCTAACTCTAACTCTAACTCTAACTCTAACTCTAACTCTAACTCTAACTCTAACTCTAACTCTAACTCTAACTCTAACTCTAACTCTAACTCTAACTCTAACTCTAACTCTAACTCTAACTCTAACTCTAACTCTAACTCTAACTCTAACTCTAACTCTAACTCTAACTCTAACTCTAACTCTAACTCTAACTCTAACTCTAACTCTAACTCTAACTCTAACTCTAACTCTAACTCTAACTCTAACTCTAACTCTACTCTACTCTACTCTACTCTACTCTACTGAAAAATTTGCATAATTTGAAATATCAGATTTCCAAAATTATAAAAAGATTTTCACACATATTATTCTCAAAATTTGTGGGCTACTGCTCTATAATAAATTTTAAAATCCAGTCTTGTAAATTACATATTACTCACCTTTTTCTTATCATTTTGATATTGTACATCCAAAATTATTGAAGATAAATAAGCAAAAGCTTTAGATGAGTTAAAAACAACTTGTTCCTTTGAAAAAATAATTGAAAATGGTTTATTTTCAGTGAGAAATAAGTTAATTTAACAGTGCAGGTCAAAAGTCAAAACATTCGCTCACATTATAACTGCAAGTTACTTACAATGCTAATAAAACCAGTCACATCATTTCCATCTGTCTCAGTAAAATTGGCCAGCACCTTTATACGGTATATTGGTTCTTTGGGTTGCACTGTTTTACAAACAGATCGAGAACTCCCAGTTCCCTTGACAACCAGTGATCTAAAGATTACACTTCTTGATCCATATAAAGTGAGTCCATCTAACTGTCCAGAACCTTAGTTGTACAAGAAATTTTTAATGAATTTAAAACTTTCAAAAAAATAATTTACATGTAACTCATTGTTAGTAACACTGCCTTAGGCCAGCTGAGTGTTCTCCCTTTAACGAGTAAAATCATCTGGTGTTACATGTAAATAGAGTAAAAACAATCTGGTGTTGGACAGAATAAAACAATAGAGGTCCTGATGTTTTTGGTGGGCTCGCTGGATTCACTTGTTAACCCATTGCTGCCTAAGATGTCTGAGGGTTCTCCCTTTGATTACTAAAATCATCAGTCATTAGACAAAGAAAAACAATAAAGGGGCTGGTTTTGGCCAACTCAGACAGGAATGGGTTAACCAGCAGTAGCTCAGTCACTTCCACAAAAGTGCTGTAGTTAAGCCCAGTTGGATGGGGTTAGTACTTGGATGGGTGACTGTCCGGGAATAACCCCGTTCTCGAACTTGAATTTCATGCAAGTAGAGTTTAGTTGGTCTCTCCTGTGCTTCAAGGGTTTTTCGCAGGGTTCTGCGGTTTTCCTCCCTCCGTAAAATCAACACTTAGGTCTTAGCTTGTGTTGTGCACTTTAACATGAGCCTCTGGCTCGGATGATTGAGTGACCACATCCTGCGTTTACGACATTAAATAAATCATTACTCAAATAATTTGGCACTCTGTCTATAACACCAGATCAATTTTTACTCATCCAGAGGAGACCTCTAAGCAACTGATGGGAGTAAAAGAGTTACATAAGCAACAAATCAACACAGAAAGATAAAAAGTAATCATTTACTGTATAAAATATGTTGTGTTCAAATAATGTACACTGTGCTCATGAAAGTCAACTTAAAGCTTGGACTGTGGGGTTGACAAGTAAAATCATCCAGCATGGTGTTTAAGATATAAAATTTTTGGCTAGCTATGATAAATTATTATGCTTGACAGTAAAATAGACATGCCCTGACAGCTTACCTGTAATATTATACCAATTATCTCCCTCACTACAGCTTGCACCAACACCAATTGGAACTGATCCTCCAACAGCACTCACATTATAATTAACCACTGCTGGGTCATACATTGATACCTGCTTGAACCCAATTGCCCCACTTAAGCCTTTGATGTCACCCAGCACCACCTCTGCCTCCATCTGCTGGAACTCCTGTATAGTTGCACAAATCAGTGCACGGCCATTTTCTGAGATCACAAGAGAACGACCAACAACAGAGTTCTGGCCTGATAGAGGAAGATTTGTATCGATAAAGAAAGACCGATGTGAACCTTCACCTGGGAGAGGTACTTCAATTGGTCCCAACTTTGCCATCAATTCTCCAATTGGACAAGTGCTGTGTCTTCTTTTATCACAAGAAGTTATTCTGAGAGGATTGAAAACCTCACCGATGTCTGAACACGACCCTTCGGTGTCCCCTTTGGATGCATGTTCATGGATCGTAAGAGAAAGACCTTTTTTAGATTTGCTTCTTGCATCCACCAATAAAAGATCCACATCAACTGAGGTCACCAAGTTGGGGCTAGTCTCAGACTGCCTGAGGACAATCGTACCAGCTATACCAGGAGAAATAGCTCGGAATACACCAACAACAGTTTTTACTGGAGATGGTGATCTTATTTGTGCACAAGCAACCAAGTTGTCGCTTGAATCATGGATCACTAGAGATCGTCCAAATATACTTTCTTCACCAGAAATAGACAGACTGCTATCATTTATTACTTTCTTTCCATTAAGTTTTCCTGATATGTCACCTACGGCACAGACACTGTGGTTCTTTCTACAGTCTGAATCATAATTTGGCTGTTTCATCACATTTTTTGGATCAATAATTTCACCAACATCCTTGCAAATTTCACTCATGGGTCCAGTAAATTTTACAGGAAACTCATGAAGGGAAAGGTTGCTTTGACCTTGTAAGTTTAGATCAGCAATAGAGATTTCTACACCACTGGTAGTTTGAGAAAAAATAACCTTGCCTGATGCCCATGTGTTACTGAATTCAGCAACAAGATTCACTGCCAGTACAGTCTGTGAGATCATTTCTAGAGGATAGCAACAGAAAGCAGTTACTGTAGTTGTAAACATACACTTAAACAAAAGCATTCATTATTACACTTAATACTGACCAGTTACACTCATCTCAAAGTCAGATTTCCTAAGTTCCAAAAGCAAGTGGAACTCATTTGGCCGAAAACCAGAACTTTTTTCTATACTTACTTCTTAAAGGTTTTACAACACATATCTTCATTGCCTGATTGTGCAAATTGTTGGAAAACAAGTCGCAAGAGGGGTGTTACAATTGTTGCAAAAAATAGACCTTGATTAAATTTGGGCAACGTTAGCCTGTGTCGCAGCCCAACTTTACTTTCAACCTGTAAAAAGCCAGGCTGCGACGCAGGCTAGGCAACGCTTGCTCCAAGAATGATGTTGCAGACTTGGTGATAGTGTGTAAACCACTATGTTAAGCCCTGATCAAATGAGAATGCAAGAGACCACAAGTTAACTTAGGGTAATTTTCAGAGCTGACATTGGTTAAATGTCTTGCAAGTCATTGCAAATTAGAGAAAAGAACTTGTGATTGAATTTGAACAAGCTCAAATTAGTTGTATTAAAGTCATCGCAAGTCATCACAAGTTCTGGTGGTCAAATGTGACACATTTATTAAAACTTGCATTCCCATTTGATCTGGGCTTTACACCATTTCCCATGCAACATGCACAACAAAATTGTGAAACAAGTTGCAAAAATTGCATCATAACACCACCTTAACCCATCCTGTCCTTACAGTAAGTTTGATTCAATTTAAATAAGCTTGTTTTTCAAATATAATGTAACACGTCCTGCTGATTAATATTTTTAATACTAATTAAAGGCAATACCCCCCTTTGAAGGAGAAAAGACCGACAAGCAATCATATAAAAAACAATTAAGCTTTACCGTTTTAATTCAGATTACGAACTGTAAACAAAATCTTTGCCAGTCGAGAAAATAGCAAAACAATCCTAGTTCTATGAAACATTATCTAGAAGACGTTACGTGTTGTGTCTTTGCCTCTGAAATACTGTCAAGATTACGACTCCTATTAGCCATATTTAATGACTTATTAAAACCTACTATAGTCGAATTTTAAATAACGACTTTTTACAATATCCCATCGCCAGTAAACCGCTTAAAATAATAAAGGAGCCGTTTCTTGCCAGTTCAGACATGGGCCATACACTACTACACGTAGTGGCAAGTACGCCAGCCACAATTATCTGCCACAACACAAGAAGGTCAAAGAATGTTCGCTGGATTCTAATTTGTTACAATAAACTTACGAATAATAGTCAAAATACGGAAACACAACTCACCTGAGAAGGCGGAGAGGAACACCAACACCGTAACCTTGGATAAATTCATTTTGTTTTCAGTATTCAATTCAATTCCTCCCAAATACTAGTAACGATGCGTGTGTACCACTTTGCATGTAAATGTTCTTGGAAAGACGGAAAGAGACAAAGTGGCAATCGGAACCAATTTCCTTTGTTGGGGACGGGAAGGTCATGTTCAATATAGAGCGTTTTCACTCACGTGATCGGTGGCGGTGAAACAATACGAAATATTTGAATAAGGGAAGAGGTAATTCCTCCCCACGCACCCCTGCGCGCTTAGCGCGCAATTTTCCCTAGCGCGCCTGGGTACGAGGCTGAGCTAATTCCCATACCGTACACCAATATGGCCGCCATTTCATTGTTTTGGTGCACCAATATGGCCGCCGTGACGTAAGATGAAAACGCTCTATACCGTAAAATCCCGCTTACTAGTATAAGCCCCCCTGGATATAAGCCCACTATCACACGATTCTATTGCTCTCCCTATTGTTCTCACATAAAAACGGCCTTTGAACAGGTAAGCCCCAGGGCTAGTTCGCTGTGACTTTCAAGTAGTAACCCTTGGGGTCTGAGGTGCCTGCGCAGTCGCTGGAGTTTGACCGCGTGATTTGACGACATTTTGGAAAAGTCACGGGGGAGGTCCTTTTTGAGTTATCGTAAAATCCCGATTATTGTTCCAGACTAGAAAAAAGTAAAACATACCTTGTGATACACCAAATAACTGGCGTTGTAAAAAACCCTGATCTTGTTCCAAAGAAAAACTGATTTTATACCCTGTTCCAGACCAAGAATGACCAAAAACATACCTAGCTTTAGCATAATAAACATATCGAAGTACCCCCCCCCCCCCCCCCAAGGTTACAAACAAGGACAACATTTCGAACGATAATTGTCTCGGGCTCGAATCCCAGCTGGGCCAAGTAGAGTTTTCTCTACTTGTCTGGGTATAGTTCGACAGTTCGTCACAAGAACAAGATGATCATCTCTCACCCCCAACCCCCGCCCGCATAGGGGGAAAAAGCACCTGATTTCGGTAGAACATTAGCAGTATTGCCGGACTACAAACCTTTCCTAGATAATCAGAATGTATGTACATTCGTCTTTATAATTACCTTGATTATTTTATATAAATATATATTAGCAAAATTTCGTGCTTACTACAAGCAAGAGGTTCCCCCGCAACCCGGTGTTGTCATTAACGTTCCTAATAGTAAGACCTGGTATTAATACAGATAAGGTCTATAACGGCAATTGAAATAAGTTGGACTTTGTGGCGTCACAAATGAAGCGCCAGTGTGGCCAGGTTGCTGAGGAAAGTACTAAATCAATCCAATACAGGGTGTATCAAAAAAAAGGCTACCCTTAGAAAATATAATTAACATTCTTTTCAAATAACCTATTGTATATTGACAGCCCTGGACACCTCTGAAGTCACGGATGCGTAAAAACACATTTGTTTTTACGCACCTGGGAAATTAAGATAACTTGAAGTGTATGCATGGTGAAAGTATTAACTATTCAGTAACAGCTTTCCTTCTTGTTTAACTGATGTGCTGATGAATTTATAACGAAGCACTAAACCTTGTGTAGTAATTTTACAAGTAAAAATACGCGTTGCTCTGTGGTCAGTTGAACCATTTTTAATCGAACTGATATGAATATAATTAACATTTTTATTTCAGTTATGCTCCTTCATACGTTTAGAAGTTATCGTAATTTCCCAGGTGTATACGACCATTTGTTTTTTACGCATCCATGACTTCAGAGGTGTCCAGGGCTGTCAATATACAATAGGTTATTTGAAAAGAATGTTAATTATATTTTCTAAGGGTAGCCTTTTTTTTTATACACCCTGTAGATCGTTTTCACTCACGTGATCGGTGGCCCATTGGGATGGTGAAACAATACGAAATATTTGAATAAGAAAGAGCTAATTCCCATGCCGTACACCAATATGGCCGCCATTTCATTGTTTTGGTACACCAATATGGCCGCCGTGACGTCAGATGAAAACGATCTATACGGTATGTATGTTCTAAGGATTTATGGTGAAAGAAAATTCGAGTGTAGAATATATACATTTTAAGACCAAACCGGGACCAGTTGCGAAAAATGCAACTACACGGGCCTTCCGGCAGGAATTGAACCCACGACCTAGCGATTCTAGTGCAATGCTCTGACCACTGAGCCACAGAGGCCGTTGCCGAGAGCTTGATCGTGAGTTCTGTATATATAATAAGGTGGTAATGCCAGGAGAGAATTGGGTATATTATAAGTAATATTGGGCATTTCACTCGATTACATAGCATGTTCTAAGGATTTTGGGTGAAGGAAAATTCGAGTGTAGAATATATACATTTTAACACCAATCCGGGACCAGTTGCGAAAAATGCAACTACACGGGCCTTCCGGCAGGAATTGAACCCACGACCTTGAACCCCGAACTCACGATCAAGCTCTCGGCCACGGCCTCCGTGGCTCAGTGGTCAGAGCATTGCACTAGAATCGCAAGGTCGTGGGTTCAATTCCTGCCGGAAGGCCCGTGTTGTAGCATTTTTCGCAACTGGTCCCGGTTTGGTCTTAAAATGTATATATTCTACACTCGAATTTTCCTTCACCCAAAATCCTTAGAACATGCTATGTAATCGAGTGAAATGCTCAATATTACTTATAATATATTTTAGTACTTATTTAGTACGCCTGCTTTGGGTATACGGTAGTAATGGTCACCCAGGGAGATAGGGTGTCCCCAACGGACTGATGACGCCTACAGAGAGAGCCTGTTCACAGGCTACACATTGGATAGATTTAGTACTTTCCTTAGCAACCCAGCACTTCATTTGTGACGCCACAAAGTCCAACTTCATTTCAATTGCCGTTATAGACCTTATCTGTATTAGCTTGCCATAATTTAGCCATCTTAAACAAGATCTGGGGACACCTTTGTGACTCATTGGTGATGGGAGCCCGCAGTCCAGTTATATACACTATACAGATCAGTGTACTCTGTCCAACACGCCATGCCTTGATGGCCTTCGTGACGTCATGTGGTCCCTATTTTGTATGAGCCGACCCAGAACGCCTGCAGAGAAGGCTAACCCAAACGTGCCTTCATATGCCTGACGAGTTATGTAGAATTACTATCTTCTAGAAGTATGGGTGGTAAATTGAGTGAGGTAAGGTTTTTCTGCCACGTTTCGTCCGGCGACAATCTACTTCTGCTCACCATCCGGGGAGTCATGGGTAGGTCACGTGGTAATTCAAATTCATTTGACGTAAGCAGATGGAGAGCCTGGAACGGGGAACACGATGATCCGAGTCCTCCCCCTTTCGTAAGAGTTGTATCCACATGTCCCAAATTACCCCTCCTGTTCCTCCGATCAATCATTCGGCGCTCAAAAGTTTTGTTGTATTTATCTCCCAGAATGGACTGTCGTAATTGGATAAAAATAAAATATAATTATAACAATATTATATTAATAATAATTATAGTAGTCAAAATATTGATGAAGATAATGATATGGTGATAACGATGATGACGATGATAATGATGATAATGGTGATAATGATGATAAGGATGATAATGATGATAATGATGATGAAAATCATTTGATATGGGTTTAAACAATTAATAAATTCAACATGTAAACCGCTTACCCATTCGGTCAATGACCGCTGTATACCAAACGTTCCCGACTCTTTGATCGATTCTGAATTAGATTTTGGAATGTTGTCCTCAAGAAAAGATTGAAATGTTGTTCCCATTACATCGCCACTGGTGTGAGGTCTACAGATTAAAATATAATTCGTTTATTATTATTTTTTGGTTTGCTTATTATCTCATATATATTTATCTTATTATCTCACTGTCTTTACCACTATCTTACTTGCCTCCCTCCCTCCCTCCCTCCCTCCCGCACGCACGCACTCACTCACTCACTCACTCACTCACGCACGCACGCACGCACGCACGCACGCACGCACGCACGCACGCACGCACGCACGCACGCACGTACTCACTCACTCGATCACTCACTCACTCACTCACTCACTCACTCACTCACTCACTCACTCACTCACTCACTCACTCACTCACTCACTCACTCACTCACTCACTCACTCACTCACTCACTCACTCTCGCACTCACGCACTCACTCCCTTTCCCCCTCCCTCCCTCACTCAATCACGCTCTCTCATCCATCCACCCATACCATCCATCTTCGTTTCTAATTCACCGAAGAGGCCCCGAGAACGAAGATGTAAGCTTATTCTACAATGTATAGTCTTTGCCTTATTGCGTTCCTAGGAGTTGTGTTTTCATCTGATTCATCTTGTTCTGGAGCTTTTGTCGTAGAGCTATCACGTTCCACATTCTTTGTTTCTGTAACGAAACATAATTCGATCAACGTTGGAGGAAAATAAGATTATTTAAACCAAATCCATTATAATACACATTATTTATAATACCTGGCAAAACACTGTCATTCTCGTCAATATACTTCTTAGTCCTAAAATGAAAAAATGACATAACAAGTTAAAGGAAATACCCCCGACCCTAAAATCGATCAACCTGAACTAAACAAGGCTGGATTGAACTGGACTGGACTAGATTGGACTGGACTGGACTGGACTGGACTGGACTGGACTGGACTGGACTGGACTGGACTGGACTGGACTGGACTGGACTGGACTGGAGTGGACTGGACTGGACTGGAGTGGACTGGACTGGGCTGAACTGAACTGGACTGGACTGGACTGGACTGGACTGGACTGGACTGGACTGGACTGGACTGGATTGGACTGGACTGGACTGGACTGGACTGGACTGGACTGGACTGGACTGGACTGGTTTGGACTAGACTGGACTGGACTGGACTGGACTGGACTGGTTTGGACTAGACTGGACTGGACTGGACTGGACTGGACTGGACTGGACTGGACTGGACTGGACTGGACTGGACTGGACTGGACTGGACTGGACTGGATTGGACTGGACTGGACTGGACTGGACTGGACTGGACTGGACTGGACTGGACTGGACTGGACTGGACTGGACTGGACTGGACTGGACTGGACTGGACTGGACTGGACTGGACTGGACTGGACTGGACTGGTTTGGACTAGACTGGACTGGACTGGACTGGACTGGACTGGACTGGACTGGACTGGACTAGATTGGACTGGATTGGATTGGACTGGACTGGACTGGACTGGACTGGACTGGGCTGGACTGGACTGGACTGGACTGGATTGGATTGGACTGGACTGGACTGGTTTGGACTAGACTGGACTGGACTGGACTGGACTGGACTGGACTGGACTGGACTGGACTGGACTGGACTGGACTGGACTGGACTGGACTGGACTGGACTGGACTGGACTGGACTGGACTGGTTTGGACTGGACTGGACTGGACTGGACTGGACTGGACTGGACTGGACTGGACTGGACTGGATTGGATTGGACTGGACTGGACTGGACTGGACTGGACTGGACTGGACTGGACTGGACTGGACTGGACTGGACTGGACTGGACTGGACTGGACTGGACTGGACTGGACTGGACTGGACTGGACTGGACTGGACTGGACTGGACTGGATTGGATTGGACTGGACTGGACTGGACTGGACTGGACTGGACTGGACTGGACTGGTTTGGACTGGACTGGACTGGACTGGACTGGACTGGACTGGACTGGACTGGACTGGACTGGACTGGACTGGACTGGACTGGACTGGACTGGACTGGACTAAAGGGCTAGTTTCCACTCAGGAAAATCTTCCTCAGGACCGGAACGGACAGGAAAGTTTTCTTTTTTGTGTGAGCTCTCGGTCGGAACTAATGGCTTTAACACAAAATAAATTTTCCTGTCCATTCCTATCCTGCGGACAATTTTCCTGAGTGGAAACTAGCCTTAAAGTGCCCTGGATTAGACTAGACTGGACTGGACTGGACTGGACTGGATTGAAGTATACTAGACTAAACTGATGGACTGAAGTGAAGTGGGCTCACTGGACTGAACTGAACTGAACTGAACTGCCAAGTGGATTGCCCACTTCTCTATTTCAAGAACTTACTTTGCAAAAAATGGTTTTGACAAGATTTTTAGATCCCAGGTGTGTCCCTGTATAATCAGACGAAATTACAATTAGATTGAAAAGTTTATATCACACATTTTACGAAATAAAACCACAATATATCTCTAAATATGAAACTTGGATGTATTCCAAAGCAACCTACTTGACCAAACATTCCTATAAGATCACCATTGATAGACCATAGTTTTGCTGTACAATCCGTTGATGCTGATAAAATCAATCGTCCTTGCTGAAGGTGACTAATAACTTTCAAGCTTACAACAGTATTTGTATGTCCTTGCCATTTAGATTGTAATGGTGGTACGTCATTTGTCTCCATCGAAACTTGCCTTTTCGGAGATGCCCACGCCTATAATATAGACGTAAAAATTGTTTTGAATGTAAACCTGTTTTTTAAAATTCTGTAGAATTTTTTAAAAATTAACAAACATGATTTTTCCGGAAAAAAAATAATTCGTTCTACAGAATATTTTTAAAATCGGCCTACTGATTACTCATACTTCAAGAAAAGTTTTAATGAAAAAAAATTAGGGGTCACCAAAGTTTTTTTCGAATTAAATTAGTTTGAAGGGTAATTGGCAACCATTTTGAAACGTCATTGTTGCCATAGCAACAACTGTTGGTATTTATTTGGTAACAGTTTTTGATTGTCAGACTGTTTAATTATGCATAACATTTAGTTATTCTTTTTTCGAATTGTTTATGTACGTGTTTTGGACTCTCAAACTTGTATTTTCCATTTTTCAATTAAGGTCTTCGTTAAAGTTTGCAGGATCATTTCTGTAAAGCGCTCTCAATTCGTCAGGATTTACGCCACAAAAATAAAATAGATATCGTTAGAAAGCTATGAATTTGTAGAATACAATGTTGTCTTTGGTTTCACGATAAAACCAGAGGGTTTCACGATAAAACCAGAGGGCTTCACTCGGGGCGACTCGAGTAAAAACCGTTTTATTTTGTTCAAAATCTTTTTCTGTACTTTGATTCCGAGATAAATTTCCAGCAAAACGGTATCAGCGTTTTTTGATATGTCGAGTTTTGCTGTAATTGACGACCAAAGTTTAATACATGCATACATGGGTGCAGTCACCAAATTGCAATTTTATCATTTTAATCTGTCAGCGGAGACAACGTGAACTGGAAATGCGCGCGTTGAAAATGTTAAATTAGCGCCATACCTTAGCAATAGATAGGTCCAGTCTAATAATACAGTATTCCCGGATGTTCCAAACTGTTATGTAACCCGACGAAACTCCGCTGACCAGTATGTGGTTGTCTTGATCCGTAGCCAGAGATAGCACCGTACAACCGGGTTCACAAGCGGCGTAAAAAGAACCTGGGTAAGAAAAATGTTGGGGTGCTGTATCAGTTGGTAAAGAAGATGGTGGAAGTGAATACTGTTTTAATGACAATTGTTCCTATTAGTATGCACAGAATAAGTAATTTCCACTGCAAGACAAGCTCGCATCAATATATCTTTAATCTTTGTGTCCACGCACATGTTATCGTCGCCATAGTGACCATTCATCGCCATCCTACCCCGGTACCATCCTTGTAAGTTCTACCTGCATTTTTTTATCAAAGCGCTCATATATAAACGCTCTAGTCAAAACAGGCTTATACTGGCCATTGTGCCAGTTTGCCTTGGAACAATCTAAAGCCATTGTTGTACTATACTCAACCATTGTTCTATACGGTAATGGCCCAATGGTCTGCCCAAGACTGAGTCGAAAGTGTCAGGAAACTTACCAAGATGACTTTAGCGTAGTATAACATCTGAGTAACGGTGTACTTTTTGTACATGTTTATTAAATAAACGCTGGTGAGTTGCTTATTCTGTGCGATCACGCCGTACCTCTTGGTCTCATGGGTCCAAACATACTCCAGAACTCAAGAACACCTCCCTGGGAAGACACCAGTATCGCGCTATCTTGTTCCTTCGTGTGAGCTCTTGTTTCAAGAAACAACAACGTGTCGACCGGAACGCCATGTTTATTCTCCTGTTTTAGTCTGAAAAGAAACAGTAAAATTGACGTCATATAGTTGCTTCAATTAGTTCAACAACAATAATAACAACAACAACAACAACAACAACAACAACAACAACAACAACAACAACAACAACAACAACAACAACAACAACAACAACAACAACAACAACAACAACAACAACAACAACAACAACAACAACAACAACAACAACAACAACAACAACAACAACAACAACAACAACAACAACAACAGCAGCAGCAACAGCAACGATTGACAGCAACAACAACAGCAACAATGACAGCAACAACAACAGTAGTAGTAGTAGTAGTAGTAGTAGTAGTAGTAGTAGTAGTAGTAGCAATAGTAATAGTAGTAGCAGCAGTAGCAGTAGTAGTAGCAGTAGCAACAGTAGTAGTAGTAGTAGTAGTAGTAGTAGCAGCAGCAGCAGCAGCAGCAGCAGCAGCAGCAGCAGCAGCAGCAGCAGCAGCAGCAGCAGCAGCAGCAGCAGCAGCAGCAGCAGCAGCAGCAGCAGCAGCAGCAGCAGCAGCAGCAGCAGCAGCAGCAGCAGCAGCAGCAGCAGCAGCAGCAGCAGCAGCAGCAGCAGCAGCAGCAGCAGCAGCAGCAGCAGCAGCAGCAGCAGCAGCAGCAGCAGCAGCAGCAGCAGCAACAGCAGCAACAGCAGCAACAGCAGCAACAGCAGCAGCAGCAGCAGCAGCAACAGCAGCAGCAGCAGCAGCAGCAGCAGCAGCAGCAGCAGCAGCAGCAGCAGCAGCAGCAGCAGCAGCAGCAGCAGCAGCAGCAGCAGCAGCAGCAGCTGCTGCAGCAGCAGCAGCAGCAGCAGCAGCAGCAGCAGCAGCAGCAGCAGCAGCAGCAGCAGCAGCAGCAGCAGCAGCAGCAGCAGCAGCAGCAGCAGCAGCAGCAGCAGCAGCAGCAGCAGCAGCAGCAGCAGCAGCAGCACAGCAGCAGCAGCAGCAGCAGCAACAGCAGCAACAGCAGCAACAGCAGCAACAGCAGTACAGCAGCAGCAGCAGCAGCAGCAGCAGCAGCAGCAGCAGCAGCAGCAGCAGCAGCAGCAGTAGTAGTAGTAGCAGCAGTAGTGCAGCAGTAGCAGCAATAGTAATAATAGCAGCAGCAGCAGCAGCAGCAGCAGCAGCAGCAGCAGCAGTAGTAGTAGTAGTAGTAGTAGTAGTAGTAGTAGTAGTAGTAGCAGCAGCAGCAGCAGCAGCAGCAGCAGCAGCAGCAGCAGCAGCAGTAGTAGTAGTAGTAGTAGTAGTAGTAGTAGTAGTAGCAGCAGCAGCAG